>JAIGNY010000375.1:430000-810000 GCA_020152595.1 Chiridota heheva | reverse complement strand
TTACCAAATGATTACACAATTTGTGCCAATTTTTATCTCCAAAATTCACGTACTGCAGCTGTATTGTGAACATACTTTACATGTTTGCATGTATGGGTTGTATGCATGTACTCCACAATAGGAGTAAATTGTATAAGTGTTGAAGCAACCATGTATCCACAGACACACTTACCACATTAGCACACTTCATTAACCATGCATATGTCTATCACATCGGTTGTCAAGCATTATATAACTGTACAACATGGGCCTATTTTCATGTTCTACAATTTAAGCGTTTCTTCCACACAACCAAAGCCAATTAAGTTCTTGTTTTCCAACCAATTTCCCAGAAATGTGCAGATGTATTTACTGATTGTCAAACGTCTAGTGTAGTTTGAGCTTCTGCACAAATTGCTCTATGCAATTGGTACACTTATTACCTGCATGAATGTGCATGGGTGTTCGGGAAAGAAGGGAGGGGGAGGGAAGAGGGTAGGGGGGGGGGGGAAGGTCCAGACATTGTACTAATATGTCCAGAAATTTTGCTTAAAGGTCCCAAAGGTCCATACAGTATAATGAGGCAACTTGTTTGGCTCATCACTTAAATTAGCCTTGGAACAGTTTAAAGACCGCTATTTTGGCACGATTAAGAAAATTGGAGAAGAAAAAAAAAATAGCTACTTGTGTTTTCATTCTACAAATCCCTTCCCCAATCCAAGCGGCTCGCTACATCTCTGATGTGATTGTAATTTGTTGACACAGCATCAACATTAAAGGGATATTTCCATGGATTTTCATTGTTTCATATATACTAGAGAAAATTTGTAGAAACAAAGTGGTGAAAAAACTATGTTAGTATCTTATTCCGTTTAAAAGTTAAAGCAATTTAAAGAGTAGAAAAATGTTCTTAAAAACACCTCGTACAGTACAGTATAAGTCCTTGGTGATGTCATCAAGGCAATTCAAGCACAGTTCTTATGTATTTCTTATGAAATTATTCACACTTTCTTTACATTATCGAACAACATTTTTTGTTCATTTTAGAGATAAGGTGGAATATATAATTACAACAAAACATTTTTTCTTTTCTTAGTGTTCATCACATTTCAATAAAAAAAAAATCCATATCTTTTTTAAAGGAATACAAAAGACGTTTTGTTGAATTGTCTCTATGACATCACAGATGTTGCCAATGGTCACTTTTGTCCAAATTCAAAACACTTTATAAATGTTTGTAACTTCTAAATGAAATAAGGTATTAACATAGTTTTTTTCACTACTTTGTATCTAAACTTTTTCTTTATCATAAATGAAAAACTGAAACTCCATGGGAATATTCCTTCAAGATTTCTGCATAGATAGTGGGTACTAAAGCTAAATCACTTATCAAAATCCATGATAAAACATGAAAATAGCCAAATTCCCACAACAATCAGTGAAGAATTGCCAATTCAACAGTTTTTCTTTAAATTTCAGTCTTAATTACTTTATTTAGAAAAATAAAAACAAAAGAATGTATGTAAGTTAAATTTTCAATTTACATGAATGATGAGCATGTGGTATTTGGACTGGCAATTAAATATTCAAACCAATCTCATTTAATCTCAAAGGAGTTCAAATTCCCATTAATAATGATTATCTATTAGTCTAGATTATTTGCCATCATTTTGGATTATTTTATTTGCCTTCAATGCATATCGATATTAGATTCAGTCTTTGTGCAGGTGATGGGCAAATTATGCCAATTTCAGTATTTTTTTGGACCTGAGTGAGACCGCAAAGATTTTTGTTTGAATAACAAACTTTGTAAGATTTCTATGGAGTATTTGTATCGTGCATTAAATCCCATGAATGCACGACCATGATTATTTGGTTTATTCCATTTTCAAAACAGGTAATTTTTTAATAAAGCGATGAATTATATCTAAACTGTTTTCGTTTTTTTAGCTCGACTATTCGAAGAATAGTGGAGCTATTCTACTACCCCCGGCGTCGGCGTCCAATAAAGTTTTGGTTAAAGTTTATATAACTTATGAATGAGGTACATTCATGTGACTTGGCATAGGGGTAGAGGACTGATCAAATGAACATGATTGGAGGCTTATGTGTGCATACTAATTAGCTGATTTGCATAACAATGAAAATATTCTCAAGGTTAAAGTTTTTGTTGAAGTTTTTGTTTAAAAGTTGTCATAACTTCAGTTATGAATAGGGTACATACATATAACTTGGCATAGGGGTACTGTTCAAGTGAGCATGATTGGAGGTTGTATGGGCATACTAATTAGCTTATTTGCATAACATTGAAAATAATTGTATCTAAATTTTTCAAAATTAAAGTGGATGTGGAGATTTTGTTTGCACAAATCATATATGTGAAGAGCATTGTCTACACTTAATGTTAAGGTGTAGTGTGCAATTAATTAGGTTATTTGCATAACAAGAATAGTGTGCAATTAATTAGGTTATTTGCATAACACGAGACTTGTACAAAATGTTTAACTTTCATGAGTGCATAACTTAAGTTATGAATGATGTACATTCATGTAACTTGGCACAGGGGTAGAGGACATGGGTACTGTTCAAATAAGCATGGTTGGGGGTTATGTGTGCATACTAATTATATGTAGCTTATTTGTTATAATAATAACAATATCTGTGTCGATGATATCTCTTAAATTAAAGTGGGAGTGGAGATTTTGTTTGCACAAATGATCATATATGTGGGTACCATTCTCTACACTTAATGGTGAGGTGTAATGATTAGGTCATTTGCATAACAATAGACTTTTGCATTAAATATTTAACCTTAGATACTAACTTGGTATTTGTTACAGGAGTAGAGGACATGAGTACTGTTTAAATGAGCATGATTTGGTGTTGTGTTTGCATACTAATTAGCTTATTTGCATAACAATGAAAATATTTGTATCTATGATATCTCTTAAATTAAAGTGGGAGTGGAGATTTTGTTTTACACAAATGATGATATATGTGAAGAGCATTGTCTACAATAAATGGTGAGGTGTAGTGTGCATATTAAGTAAGTTATTTGCATAACAATATATTTGTATATAAAATATTTAACCTGAGATAATAACTTGCTATGTGGTTCATTTGTAGAGGGCATTGGTGCAGTTAAGTTGAGCATGATTGGGGGATTGTGTGTGCATAATGATTAGCCTATTTGCACAGCAATGAAAATATTTGTATATGTGGCATCTCTTGAATTAAAGTGGGTATGATGATTTTGCTTAAACAAATGATCATACAGTATATGTGAAGAGCATTTGGTCACACATAATGGTGAGGTCCAATGTGCATTTCCTGCAATAAGTTTGACCTGAGATCAAAAATATATGGCTTATGACTTACTAACTTCACATTTCTAGTTTTGTTATGATATTGACATTCCTGACATTAATAGCAATCAAAATATTTGTCTTGCCATGAATAAAGAAGCAAATAAAAGTGTTGTCACTTCTAAAGAATGTTAAATTAGGGGTTTGGGAAATATAAACAATAAGCAGAATGTGGGGTAGAAGATGACATGATGATAAGGTGGCTGAGAGAATTCAGATGAGGGTGGGATATAATGTGGGACAGGGTGGGTTGTATGTAGGGCAGGGTGGGGTGGGTTGTTGGTCAGGATGGGTTGGAATGTAGAACAGGGAGGGTTGGCATGTGGAACAGGATGGGTTGGCATGTGGAACATGGCGGAATGGCATGTGGAACATGGTGGAATGGCATGTGGAACAGGGGGAATGGCATGTGGAACAGGGCGGGTTGGCATGTGGAATAGGGCGGGTTGGTATGTGGAACAGGGCGGGTTGGCACGTGGAACAGGGCAGGTTGGCACGTGGAACAGGGCGGATTGGCATGTGGAATAGGGTGGGTTGGCATGTGGAATAGGGTGGGTTGGC
The DNA here is from genome assembly GCA_020152595.1 of Chiridota heheva. Taxonomy (NCBI): domain Eukaryota; kingdom Metazoa; phylum Echinodermata; class Holothuroidea; order Apodida; family Chiridotidae; genus Chiridota; species Chiridota heheva. Next base: position 806,095 of record JAIGNY010000375.1, on the reverse strand, counting down.
ATGTGGAACAGGGTGGATTGGCATGTGGAACAGGGTGGATTGGCATGTGGAACAGGGTGGATTGGCATGTGGTGGGATGTTATCTGGATTTCATTGTGATGGCATGTGGGTCATGCAAGTGGTGGAAAGACATACCGTATCTGGTTTTCAGGTGTGATTGCATGGAGTGTAGGCATGGGATGACATTTGGAACAGGTTGGAATGTGGGACAGTCTGGAATATGCATTATTAGTGGTGAGGGGATTTGTATCGTTTCCATTGTCTAGTTTGTCATATGTTAAGCAATATTGTTTCTCATAATTTTGCTTTAATGTTATTATACAATTTTTATGCTGCTTGACTTTGCTTGACACACATATTCTCTTAAATTGGAAGTTGTAGCTCTAGGAATGTGTAGGGGCTGGGGGAGGGTACAGGTTGGAAAGGCTTAATGACATTCTTCTATTGACATTGGCAAGTCAGGGCCTCTCCTTTCTTTGTTATTTAATTGATGGAATAAAAAGAGGTGTTGTAGTTATAATGACTGGTAGCTTTTACTTGTTTTCTGAGACACTTGAGCTTTTTTTTGTCTTAAAATATCTTGGAAAACTCAAAGATATTTTGAAACTTGTAGTGCAAATGAAAATGTAAATGCATCTTTCAAAGCTTAAGTAATTAAAATCATCTGCCCCTGCTACCCTATTTCTGTATATATTTCCCTCTGTAAGCCCATTTTCTATACTAGCTTTGAATAGTTGAGCATACTGTCCTTCCAATAGTTCTAGTTATTCTTTTTTTATGCATTTTAAACAACCCAATTTTTGTTATCTTTATAAAAAGATTATTGTTTTGGCATCATGTTTATATTTAATGCACGATTCAAAGGACTTTGCACTCGCATATAAACACTGACTCAACATTAATCTTAAAGTAATAGTTTAGTATTCAGGCAAATCTAGCTGATATTTTCAATATATAATTGTGATCTTTTACAAAATACTTTTGTAGAATTTTTTTGCAAAATCGATCCACAGGCAATATTCCTTCAAATAATCAAGACATGTTTTTCCCTGCATCTGTCAACAAAAACTGCACTCTCGTAATAACATGACATACAGGTAGCTCCTTCTTGCCACATATTCGGGTACGTTCTCACTTAAGTATGAGCGCTTAATTAGACTCACTGCAAGTGATCACAGTCACTTTATCTTGATCCCAGTCGAGGGTAGGATCCTGATTCTAGTCGAGGGTAGGATCATGATCCTAGTCGAGGGTAGGATCATGATCCTAGTCGAGGGTAGGAACCTGATCCTAGTCGAGGGTAGGATCCTGATCCTAGTCGAGGGTAGGATCCTGATCCTAGACGAGGGTAGGAACCTGATCCTAGTCGAGGGTAGGAACCTGATCCTAGTCGAGGGTAGGAACCTGATCCTAGTCGAGGGTAGGATCATGATCCTATTGAGGGTAGCATCGTGATCCTAGTCGAGGGTAGGATCATGATCCTAGTTGAGGGTAGGATCCTGATCCAGACCAAATGATCAGATCCACCAACGAGATGTCAAAAAATGTCTGTGAACGCTTATCAGTGAACTGCGATCACGTTGATTATGCAATGCCGCACAAACAATTATCCTGCTTTTTTCTTTGTGGGTTGTTCACTTTTTGAATCCAAATTCACTCATTCTGACATTCAGATCGCCTGCAGTGGATCTGATTGTGCACTCCCACTCAAGTGAGAACACATGATATTGTTTGTTCTACAATCAGCGAACAAGGTTATCATGAGGGGTAGGGGGGGGGGCAGGGAGGAATTGTGATCCAGATAAGTGAAAACGAAGTCTATCATTCTTCCAATCCTCTCAATTCCAACGCAATTACTTTCGCGTAATCTTAGATTTTCCTCCTTTAGTCCCTCGAGGCAGTGTAATAGTTTGTATAGCTGAAGGTGAGGTGCAAGCTGTTTCTTATTTGTAAACTGATCGCTCGTAAAAAAACACCAACCCAAATACTTCCAGAGCTTTGCATTTAACCGTGAATTTATCCCTGATTTAACTCTTTACATTGCACTTGAAAGAGCTTTACGTGCAAAATGTCTCACGTGTAATGTTACAGAAAACGAGGCTGGGTTGTTTGAATGATGTATAGTCATATTTGAAAAAAACAAAACACTTTGATTTCAGTTTACATGAAGCATGTGGACTTCACAAGAACAGTATACATGCAGCATGTGGACTTAACAACAACAGTATACATGAAGCATGTGGACTTAACAAGAACAGTATACATGAAGCATGTGGACTTAACAAGAACAGTATACATGAAGCATGTGGACTTAACAACAACAGTATACATGCAGCATGTGGACTTAACAACAACAGTTTACATGAAACATGTGGACTTAACAAGAACAGTATACATGAAGCATGTGGACTTAACAAGATCAGTATACATGCAGCATGTGGACTTAACAAGAACAGTATACATGAAGCATGTGGACTTAACAACAACAGTATACATGAAGCATGTGGACTTAACAACAACAGTATACATGCAGCATGTGGACTTAACAACAACAGTATACATGAAGCATGTGGACTTAACAACAACAGTATACATGAAGCATGTGGACTTAACAAGAACAGTATACATGCAGCATGTGGACTTAACAACAACAGTATACATGCAGCATGTGGACTTAACAAGAACAGTATACATGAAGCATGTGGACTTAACAAGAACAGTATACATGAAGCATGTGGACTTAACAAGATCAGTATACATGCAGCATGTGGACTTAACAACAACAGTATACATGAAGCATGTGGACTTAACAACAACAGTATACATGCAGCATGTGGACTTAACAAGAACAGTATACATGCAGCATGTGGACTTAACAAGATCAGTATACATGCAGCATGTGGACTAGAACAGTATACATGAAGCATGTGGACTTAACAAGAACAGTATATATGCAGCATGTGGACTTAACAAGAACAGTATACATGCAGCATGTGGACTTAACAAGAACAGTATATATGAAGCATGTGGACTTAACAACAACAGTATACATGAAGCATGTGGACTTAACAAGATCAGTATACATGCAGCATGTGGACTTAACAAGAACAGTATACATGCAGCATGTGGACTTAACAAGAACAGTATACATGAAGCATGTGGACTAGAACAGTATACATGAAGCATGTGGACTTAACAGGATCAGTATACATGCAGCATGTGGACTTAACAAGAACAGTATACATGCAGCATGTGGACTTCACAAGAACAGTATACATGAAACATGTGGACTTAACAAGATCAGTATACATGCAGCATGTGGACTTAACAAGAACAGTATACATGAAGCATGTGGACTTAACAAGAACAGTATACATGAAGCATGGACTTAACAACAACAGTATACATGCAGCATGTGGACTTAATAAGATCAGTATACATGCAGCATGTGGACTAGACCAGTATACATGAAGCATGTGGACTTAACAAGATCAGTATACATGCAGCATGTGGACTAGAACAGTATACATGAAGCTTGTGGACTTAACAAGATCAGTATACATGCAGCATGTGGACTTAACAAGAACAGTATACATGCAGCATGTGGGACTTAACAACAACAGTATACATGAAGCATGTGGACTTAACAACAACAGTATACATGCAGCATGTGGACTTAACAAGATCAGTATACATGCAGCATGTGGACTTAACAAGAACAGTATACATGAAGCATGTGGACTTAACAACAACAGTATACATGAAGCATGTGGACTTAATAAGAACAGTATACATGAAGCATGTGGACTTAACAAGAACAGTTTACATGCAGCATGGACTTAACAACAACAGTATACATGAAGCATGTGGACTTAACAAGAACGGTATACATGAAGCATGTGGTCTTAACAACAACAGTATACATGAAGCATGTGGACTTAACAACAACAGTATACATGAAGCATGTGGACTTAACAAGAACAGTATACATGCAGCATGTGGACTTAACAACAACAGTATACATGAAGCATGTGGACTTAACAAAAACAGTATACATGAAGCATGTGGTCTTAACAACAACAGTATACATGAAGCATGTGGACTTAACAACAACAGTATACATGAAGCATGTGGACTTAACAAGAACAGTATACATGAAGCATGTGGACTTAACAAGAACAGTATACATGAAGCATGTGGACTTAACAACAACAGTATACATGCAGCATGTGGACTTAACAAGAACAGTATACATGCAGCATGTGGACTTAATAAGAACAGTATACATGAAGCATGTGGACTTAACAAGAACAGTATACATGCAGCATGTGGACTTAACAAGAACAGTATACATGAAGCATGTGGACTTAATAAGAACAGTATACATGAAGCATGTGGACTTAACAAGAACAGTATACATGCAGCATGTGGACTTAACAAGAACAGTATACATGAAGCATGTGGACTTAACAAGAACAGTATACATGCAGCATGTGGACTTAACAAGAACAGTATACATGAAGCATGTGGACTTAACAAGAACAGTTTACATGAAACATGTGGACTTAACAAGAACAGTATACATGAAGCATGTGGACTTAACAAGAACAGTATACATGAAGCATGTGGACTTAACAAGAACAGTATACATGAAGCTTGTGGACTTAACAACAACAGTATACATGAAGCATGTGGACTTAACAACAACAGTATACATGAAGCATGTGGACTTAACAAGAACAGTATACATGCAGCATGTGGACTTAGCAAGAACAGTATACATGAAGCATGTGGACTTAACAAGAACAGTTTACATGAAACACGTGGACTTAACAAGAACAGTATTCATGAAGCATGTGGACTTAACAAGAACAGTATACATGAAGCATGTGGACTTAACAACAACAGTATACATGAAGCATGTGGACTTAACAACAACAGTATACATGAAGCATGTGGACTTAACAACAACAGTATACATGCAGCATGTGGACTTAACAACAACAGTATACATGAAGCATGTGGACTTAACAACAACAGTATACATGAAGCATGTGGACTTAACAACAACAGTATACATGCAGCATGTGGACTTAACAACAACAGTATACATGCAGCATGTGGACTTAACAAGAACAGTATACATGAAGCATGTGGACTTAACAAGAACAGTATACATGAAGCATGTGGACTTAACAAGATCAGTATACATGCAGCATGTGGACTTAACAACAACAGTATACATGAAGCATGTGGACTTAACAAGAACAGTTTACATGAAGCATGTGGACTTAACAACAACAGTATACATGAAGCATGTGGACTTAACAAGAACAGTATACATGCAGCATGTGGACTTAACAAGAACAGTATACATGAAGCATGTGGACTTAACAAGAACAGTATACATGAAGCATGTGGACTTAACAACAACAGTATACATGCAGCATGTGGACTTAACAAGAACAGTATACATGCAGCATGTGGACTTAACAAGAACAGTTTATGAAACATGTGACTTAACAAGAACAGTATACATAAAGCATGTGGACTTAACAAGAACAGTATACATGAAGCTTGTGGACTTAACAAGATCAGTATACATGCAGCATGTGGACTTAACAAGAACAGTATACATGAAGCATGTGGACTTAACAAGAACAGTATACATGAAGCATGTGGACTTAACAACAACAATATACATGCAGCATGTGGACTTAATAAGATCAGTATACATGCAGCATGTGGACTAGAACAGTATACATGAAGCATGTGGACTTAACAACAGCAGTATACATGAAGCATGTGGACTTAACAAACAACAGTATACATGCAGCATGTGGACTTAACAACAACAGTATACATGCAGCATGTGGACTTAACAAGAACAGTATACATGCAGCATGTGGACTTAACAAGATCAGTATACATGCAGCATGTGGACTAGAACAGTATACATGCAGCATGTGGACTTAACAAGATCAGTATACATGCAGCATGTGGACTTAACAAGAACAGTATACATGCAGCATGTGAACTTAACAACAACACTATACATGGAGCATGTGGACAAGAACAGTATACATGAAGCATGTGGACTTAACAAGATCAGTATACATGCAGCATGTGGACTAGAACAGTATACATGCAGCATGTGGACTTAACAAGATCAGTATACATGCAGCATGTGGACTTAACAAGAACAGTATACATGCAGCATGTGAACTTAACAACAACAGTATACATGGAGCATGTGGACAAGAACAGTATACATGAAGCATGTGGACTTAACAAGATCAGTATACATGCAGCATGTGGACTTAACAAGAACAGTATACATGCAGCATGTGAACTTAACAACAACAGTATACATGAAGCATGTGGACTTAACAACAACAGTATACATGCAGCATGTGGACTTAACAACAACAGTATACATGAAGCATGTGGACTTAACAACAACAACAGTATACATGCAGCATGTGGACTTAACAACAACAGTATACATGCAGCATGTGGACTTAACAAGAACAGTATACATGAAGCATGTGGACTTAACAAGAACAGTATACATGAAGCATGTGGACTTAACAAGATCAGTATACATGCAGCATGTGGACTTAACAACAACAGTATACATGAAGCATGTGGACTTAACAAGAACAGTTTACATGAAGCATGTGGACTTAACAACAACAGTATACATGAAGCATGTGGACTTAACAAGAACAGTATACATGCAGCATGTGGACTTAACAAGAACAGTATACATGAAGCATGTGGACTTAACAAGAACAGTATACATGAAGCATGTGGACTTAACAACAACAGTATACATGTAGCATGTGGACTTAACAAGAACAGTATACATGCAGCATGTGGACTTAACAAGAACAGTTTACATGAAACATGTGGACTTAACAAGAACAGTATACATAAAGCATGTGGACTTAACAAGAACAGTATACATGAAGCTTGTGGACTTAACAAGATCAGTATACATGCAGCATGTGGACTTAACAAGAACAGTATACATGAAGCATGTGGACTTAACAAGAACAGTATACATGAAGCATGTGGACTTAACAACAACAATATACATGCAGCATGTGGACTTAACAAGATCAGTATACATGCAGCATGTGGACTAGAACAGTATACATGAAGCATGTGGACTTAACAACAGCAGTATACATGAAGCATGTGGACTTAACAACAACAGTATACATGCAGCATGTGGACTTAACAACAACAGTATACATGCAGCATGTGGACTTAACAAGAACAGTATACATGCAGCATGTGGACTTAACAAGATCAGTATACATGCAGCATGTGGACTAGAACAGTATACATGCAGCATATGGACTTAACAAGATCAGTATACATGCAGCATGTGGACTTAACAAGAACAGTATACATGCAGCATGTGAACTTAACAACAACAGTATACATGGAGCATGTGGACAAGAACAGTATACATGAAGCATGTGGACTTAACAAGATCAGTATACATGCAGCATGTGGACTTAACAAGAACAGTATACATGCAGCATGTGAACTTAACAACAACAGTCTACATGAAGCATGTGGACTTAACAACAACAGTATACATGCAGCATGTGGACTTAACAACAACAGTATACATGAAGCGTGTGGACTTAACAACAACAGTATACATGCAGCATGTTGACTTAACAAGATCAGTATACATGCAGCATGTGGACTAGAACAGTATACATGAAGCATGTGGACTTAACAGGATCAGTATACATGCAGCATGTGGACTTAACAAGAACAGTATACATGCAGCATGTGGACTTCACAAGAACAGTATACATGAAACATGTGGACTTAACAAGATCAGTATACATGCAGCATGTGGACTTAACAAGAACAGTATACATGAAGCACGTGGACTTAACAAGAACAGTATACATGAAGCATGTGGACTTAACAACAACAGTATACATGCAGCATGTGGACTTAACAAGATCAGTATACATGCAGCATGTGGACTAGACCAGTATACATGAAGCATGTGGACTTAACAAGATCAGTATACATGCAGCATGTGACTAGAACAGTATACATGAAGCTTGTGGACTTAACAAGATCAGTATACATGCAGCATGTGGACTTAACAAGAACAGTATACATGCAGCATGTGGACTTAACAACAACAGTATACATGAAGCATGTGGACTTAACAACAACAGTATACATGCAGCATGTGGACTTAACAAGATCAGTATACATGAAGCATGTGGACTTAACAAGAACAGTATACATGAAGCATGTGGACTTAACAAGAACAGTATACATGAAGCATGTGGACTTAACAAGAACAGTATACATGAAGCATGTGGACTTAACAACAACAGTATACATGCAGCATGTGGACTTAACAAGAACAGTATACATGCAGCATGTGGACTTAACAAGAACAGTATACATGAAGCATGTGGACTTAACAAGAACAGTATACATGCAGCATGTGGACTTAGCAAGAACAGTATACATGAAGCATGTGGACTTAACAAGAACAGTATACATGAAGCATGTGGACTTAACAAGAACAGTATACATGCAGCATGTGGACTTAACAAGAACAGTATACATGAAGCATGTGGACTTAACAAGAACAGTATACATGCAGCATGTGGACTTAACAAGAACAGTATACATGAAGCATGTGGACTTAACAAGAACAGTTTACATGAAACATGTGGACTTAACAAGAACAGTATACATGAAGCATGTGGACTTAACAAGAACAGTATACATGAAGCATGTGGACTTAACAAGAACAGTATACATGAAGCTTGTGGACTTAACAAGAACAGTATACATGAAGCATGTGGACTTAACAACAACAGTATACATGTAGCATGTGGACTTAACAAGAACAGTATACATGCAGCATGTGGACTTAACAAGAACAGTTTACATGAAACATGTGGACTTAACAAGAACAGTATACATAAAGCATGTGGACTTAACAAGAACAGTATACATGAAGCTTGTGGACTTAACAAGATCAGTATACATGCAGCATGTGGACTTAACAAGAACAGTATACATGAAGCATGTGGACTTAACAAGAACAGTATACATGAAGCATGTGGACTTAACAACAACAATATACATGCAGCATGTGGACTTAACAAGATCAGTATACATGCAGCATGTGGACTAGAACAGTATACATGAAGCATGTGGACTTAACAACAGCAGTATACATGAAGCATGTGGACTTAACAACAACAGTATACATGCAGCATGTGGACTTAACAACAACAGTATACATGCAGCATGTGGACTTAACAAGAACAGTATACATGCAGCATGTGGACTTAACAAGATCAGTATACATGCAGCATGTGACTAGAACAGTATACATGCAGCATATGGACTTAACAAGATCAGTATACATGCAGCATGTGGACTTAACAAGAACAGTATACATGCAGCATGTGAACTTAACAACAACAGTATACATGGAGCATGTGGACAAGAACAGTATACATGAAGCATGTGGACTTAACAAGATCAGTATACATGCAGCATGTGGACTTAACAAGAACAGTATACATGCAGCATGTGAACTTAACAACAACAGTCTACATGAAGCATGTGGACTTAACAACAACAGTATACATGCAGCATGTGGACTTAACAACAACAGTATACATGAAGCGTGTGGACTTAACAACAACAGTATACATGCAGCATGTTGACTTAACAAGATCAGTATACATGCAGCATGTGGACTAGAACAGTATACATGAAGCATGTGGACTTAACAGGATCAGTATACATGCAGCATGTGGACTTAACAAGAACAGTATACATGCAGCATGTGGACTTCACAAGAACAGTATACATGAAACATGTGGACTTAACAAGATCAGTATACATGCAGCATGTGGACTTAACAAGAACAGTATACATGAAGCACGTGGACTTAACAAGAACAGTATACATGAAGCATGTGGACTTAACAACAACAGTATACATGCAGCATGTGGACTTAACAAGATCAGTATACATGCAGCATGTGGACTAGACCAGTATACATGAAGCATGTGGACTTAACAAGATCAGTATACATGCAGCATGTGGACTAGAACAGTATACATGAAGCTTGTGGACTTAACAAGATCAGTATACATGCAGCATGTGGACTTAACAAGAACAGTATACATGCAGCATGTGGACTTAACAACAACAGTATACATGAAGCATGTGGACTTAACAACAACAGTATACATGCAGCATGTGGACTTAACAAGATCAGTATACATGAAGCATGTGGACTTAACAAGAACAGTATACATGAAGCATGTGGACTTAACAACAACAGTATACATGAAGCATGTGGACTTAACAAGAACAGTATACATGAAGCATGTGGACTTAACAAGAACAGTTTACATGCAGCATGTGGACTTAACAACAACAGTATACATGAAGCATGTGGACTTAACAAGAACAGTATACATGAAGCATGTGGTCTTAACAACAACAGTATACATGAAGCATGTGGACTTAACAACAACAGTATACATGAAGCATGTGGACTTAACAAGAACAGTATACATGCAGCATGTGGACTTAACAACAACAGTATACATGAAGCATGTGGACTTAACAAAAACAGTATACATGAAGCATGTGGTCTTAACAACAACAGTATACATGAAGCATGTGGACTTAACAACAACAGTATACATGAAGCATGTGGACTTAACAAGAACAGTATACATGAAGCATGTGGACTTAACAAGAACAGTATACATGAAGCATGCGGACTTAACAACAACAGTATACATGCAGCATGTGGACTTAACAAGAACAGTATACATGCAGCATGTGGACTTAACAAGAACAGTATACATGAAGCATGTGGACTTAACAAGAACAGTATACATGCAGCATGTGGACTTAGCAAGAACAGTATACATGAAGCATGTGGACTTAACAAGAACAGTATACATGAAGCATGTGGACTTAACAAGAACAGTATACATGCAGCATGTGGACTTAACAAGAACAGTATACATGAAGCATGTGGACTTAACAAGAACAGTATACATGCAGCATGTGGACTTAACAAGAACAGTATACATGAAGCATGTGGACTTAACAAGAACAGTTTACATGAAACATGTGGACTTAACAAGAACAGTATACATGAAGCATGTGGACTTAACAAGAACAGTATACATGAAGCATGTGGACTTAACAAGAACAGTATACATGAAGCTTGTGGACTTAACAACAACAGTATACATGAAGCATGTGGACTTAACAACAACAGTATACATGAAGCATGTGGACTTAACAAGAACAGTATACATGCAGCATGTGGACTTAATAAGAACAGTATACATGAAGCATGTGGACTTAACAAGAACAGTTTACATGAAACACGTGGACTTAACAAGAACAGTATTCATGAAGCATGTGGACTTAACAAGAACAGTATACATGAAGCATGTGGACTTAACAAGAACAGTATACATGAAGCTTGTGGACTTAACAACAACAGTATACATGAAGCATGTGGACTTAACAAGAACAGTATACATGAAGCATGTGGACTTAACAAGAACAGTATACATGCAGCATGTGGACTTAACAAGAACAGTATACATGAAGCATGTGGACTTAACAAGAACAGTAAACATGAAGCATGTGGACTTAACAAGAACAGTATACATGCAGCATGTGGACTTAACAACAACAGTATACATGAAGAATGTGGACTTAACAAGAACAGTATATATGAAGCATGTGGACTTAACAACAACAGTATACATGCAGCATGTGGACTTAACAAGAACAGTATACATGCAGCATGTGGACTTAACAAGAACAGTATACATGAAGCATGTGGACTTAACAACAACAGTATACATGAAGCATGTGGACTTAACAAGAACAGTATACATGAAACATGTGGACTTAACAACAACAGTATACATGCGGCATGTGGACTTAACAAGAACAGTATACATGAAGCATGTGGACTTAACAAGAACAGTATACATGCAGCATGTGGACTTAACAAGAACAGTATACATGAAGCATGTGGACTTAACAACAACAGTATACATGAAGCATGTGGACTTAACAACAACAGTATACATGAAGCATGTGGATTTAACAACAACAGTATACATGAAGCATGTGGACTTAACAAGATCAGTATACATGCAGCATGTGGACTTCACAAGAACAGTATATATGAAGCATGTGGACTTAACAAGAACAGTATACATGAAGCATGTGGACTTAACAAGAACAGTATACATGAAGCATGTGGACTTAACAAGAACAGTATACATGAAGCATGTGGACTTAACAAGAACAGTATACATGCAGCATGTGGACTTAACAAGAACAGTATACATGCAGCATGTGGACTTAACAACAACAGTATACATGAAGAATGTGGACTTAACAAGAACAGTATACATGAAGCATGTGGACTTAACAACAACAGTATACATGCAGCATGTGGACTTAACAAGAACAGTATACATGCAGCATGTGGACTTAACACGAACAGTATACATGAAGCATGTGGACTTAACAACAACAGTATACATGAAGCATGTGGACTTAACAAGAACAGTATACATGAAACATGTGGACTTAACAAGAACAGTATACATGAAGCATGTGGACTTAACAAGAACAGTATACATGCAGCATGTGGACTTAACAAGTACAGTATACATGAAGCATGTGGACTTAATAAGAACAGTATACATAAAGCATGTGGACTTAACAACAACAGTATACATGAAGCATGTGGACTTAACAAGAACAGTATACATGAAGCATGTGGACTTAACAAGAACAGTATACATGAAGCATGTGGACTTAACAAGAACAGTATATATGCAGCATGTGGACTTAACAAGAAAACGTTTAAAATATTTTCAGGTTGGATCTACAGAATTTAAAAAGGAATTGAAAAGGAGAGCATATAAAAACAACCCTTACATACATTTTAGATTGCAGCATGCTGCTAGCTTGCGTAAGCGTGCTGCTAGCTTGCGCAAATGTGCTGCTATCTTGCGCAAGCATGCTGCTAACTTGCGCAAGCTTGCAGCAAGCATGCTGGAAGCTAGTATTGGGAACAAATACTAGCTTGCTGGCTTGTGCAAGCTAACGTTAGCTTATGCAAACTAGAATAGGATATTTGTTAGCTTGCACAAGCTAGCATAAGATATTTGTTTGCTTGCGCAAGCTTGCAGAAAGTTTTGCTGGCTTGCGAAAGCTTACAGATAGTTTTTCCTAGCTTGCGCAAGCTAATTTGTTCCAAATACTAGCTTGCAGCATGCTTGCTACAAACTTGCAGCACGCTTGCACAAGCTCAAATGTGATCTTGTTGCAAGCGTGCTGCAAGCTTGCTGCATGCTAATATTTCTGTAAGTGCTATACAGTAGTTGAACATTCAGAAAAGCAGAAAATTAAAGGTCTGTGGCCCCTCCTTTTCAGCAGAATTTTGAAAATTCAGTACATTTTGAGGACAATTTTCCCGCCTTCCCACTTTTTGGATAAGAGGCCATGTCCCTCCCACTTTCCAAATAAGAATTGTGGCCCTGGTCTATGGATGTGTGTAAACAATTATTTGCTTTGAATTTCATCAAAAATCATAAAACGAACAAAAAAACTTCATTGAAATTAGTGAAAAATTGCCCATTGTCTCAAATGTGTTTATATTTTCGGGCATTAGTATTTAAACTTATATGCTTATTTGTGATATGTTACGCATGGCGACCTTGGTTTTTTTCTAATGTAGATCCTTTGTTTTTTTAATATAATTTGCATGTACATGTATAGTAAAATTAGTCTCTCCCCCTTGCCCCTTCTCTCTCCTCACCCCTTCTCTCTCCTCACCCCTTCTCTCCCCTCACCCTTATCTCTCCTCACTCCCTCTCCCCACCCCTTCTCACCCTCACCCCTTCTCACCCTCACCCCTTCTCTCCCCTCACCCTTCCTCCCTCACCCCTTCTCTCCCTCACCCCTTCTCTTCCCACAACCCTTCTCTCCCCACCCCTTCTGTCTCCCATTCATCTCTTTTCCACTCTCCACCCACCCCCTCCAATAACCATGTATTTCCATCTCTCACAACACCCATGTTTCATGACATTCATGAACTTTCCATCCTATCAAAAGAACTATGCTTGTTGAATGTCAGGAGTAAATTGGAAGTTATAATCTAATAGGTCTGACATATTTAGGAAGCATTTGACTGCATGGTACTCCCAATAGGGTAATAAATGTACAAAGTACTGTAACTTTCATGTTTAGGAGAAATATTAGGAAGTATAAAAAATAGCAACATGACAGGCGTACATGGTTACAAAGATACATGGAATCATCACTTGTACTGCAAAGTGACTTTCAGGTGTTATAAATTATGAGGGGGAAATATTATTAAGATATAACAAGTACAGTATGTGACAGGTGTATATGTATGAGACTTATAAACATCAACAATATTATTTACATGGAAAAGATTTTACCTTCTGACGTACATTAAGGTCCATGCAGCCTTTTGTACTGGAGGTTTTTTTCATGCAGTGGGGAGGGGGAGGGCGATGGAGATGCCAAAATATTGCTGCAAGAGCCAGAGAGGGGGCATTTGAAGTACAGTATTAATATCATCTGTAATACACCACATATTTGAATAAAATTAGCATATGAACTAAAATACATTATCAATCTTTAACCATTTTGAATGATTTTTGTTGTTGCTACCTTAAAGGAAATGTATCGTCTCATAAATAAATTCAGATGTTATTGATTTTCTTTATTGATTGCGAGAAATCTGTGATGTAACCGATAACACATGTAGGCCCCTTTGTTCGGTCCGGCCGATGTGTGATCGATAACATCGCATATTTCTCGATCAGTAGGCAAAATTGAAAACAGGGAGTGACGTTACCATCATGGCGACCTTCACTTCTGAGTGTATTTATCGGATGATACCTTTCCTTTAAATAAATTTTAAAGCATTTTAACATAAAATGCCTCTACACGTCTATATACCATGAAAATATCGAAAAGTATTCCAACAGTTTTGTTGAAAATTATAGCTGTATGCATGCACACTGTGTCTACTTCAACAAGAAAATTAACCTCTTGTCTGACCAAAGTAATTGGAAGTCTTACAACCTTGCTTTGTAATCATTGTCTAGGTTTCCTATTTTGACCAACATGTTACTTAAGAATTTTGTAGGAAATTTGCCATAGAGGAAGCTTTAACTATATTGGGACCATTTTTGTCATGGTTTGCCGATTAAGAGACCACTGACCGTCAACTAGTATCTTAATTGCATGCACCTCCAGTTCGTTAGTGTAATATGTGCTAGAATGATTACAACCCCAGGAAGTTGTTGTTGGTATTGGATTTGCAATTAAGCCTACAGTATCTGTATGATGCTATAATGCTGTAAATTTGTTCAAGTTGAATACTGAGGTGCGTTGATGGAAAACTGTATGGATTAAGTGGGGTGGATTCACGGCTCGTTGGTATGGATACATGGCAAGGATGGCTTAGATCCATGGCTAGGGTGGGGCAGATCCATGGCTAGGGTGGGTTAGATCCATGACTAGGGTGGGGCAGATACATGGCTGGGTGGGTTAGATCCATGGCTAGGGTGGGGCAGATACATGGCTGGGGTTGTGTGGATTTGTGGCTAGGGTGGGGCAGATACATGGCTAGGGTGGGGCAGATACATGGCTGGGGTTGTGTGGATTTGTGTCTAGGGTGGGGCAGATACATGGCTAGGGTGGGGCAGATACATGGCTGGGGTTGTGTGGATTTGTGGCTAGGGTGGGGCAGATACATGGCTGGGTGGGATGGCCGGGTGAGGTGGCTACAATCTCGTAATTATATTCCAATAATGGGAGGACCTGGAAAGTTTGCTATGATGGTATTTCAAGTAAGGTTTGGATTTGGAATAGTTGCCTTGCATTTAAGTACAAATAAACTGCACAGTGATGCATATGTTTGTTGATATTTGATACTCATGTCAGACACAGCAACCCATTACATGCAGGAGAATTATTACAGATTATTCTTGGGACTCCATAATAATATGCCCTCATTTTTCATCCTATAGTGTACCTTTAAGATACTGTGTAGGGTGGTTAATTCATCTTCCAGAACTTGAATCTGTAGCAAGCCCTTCCAAAGGTTTTTATTGAGTGTCCTTCCCACCCCATGCCTCACCTAGAGGGTCAAAGGCATTTTCATCATTGGTTTATTCTCAATTTCTCTCATATTTTTTCTCCTGCAGGTCAAGAAGTAGTGTTCAGCTGTCTTGGTGAGGACATTTTGGACAATGCCTTTGAGGGTTACAATGCTTGCATATTTGCATATGGACAAACAGGTATGCATATACATTTCCCTTCTTTGAAATCATGCTTTTGCAATTGATGATTGTTTTTATTTTTTATAAAGAACAATGTACTGTACCTATTTCTATTGTCTATTCAAAGGTGTTTCTTTCAAATAGGAGCATGTGCTTACATGCTCCCTCCTCCCCCCCCCTCCCCCCTCCCTCCTCCCCCCCCCCCTCCCCTCCCCTCCCCCCCCCTCCCCTCCCCCCTCCCTCCTCCCCCCCCCCTCCCCCTCCCTCCTCCCCCCCCCCTCCCTCCTCCCCTCCCCCCTCCTCCCCCCCCTCCCTCCCCCCTCCCCCCTCCCTCCTCCCTTCCGACCCTAGTGATGCCACTACCATTTTTATTCAGTGTAAGTATTTCCAATTACTGAATATCAAGAAATAACCAAATGTACAAGGGTATCATACTCTATATTTTCCACCAGACATGTTCCCCACATTTAATTCCAGGATTCTGCAAGTGAAACAGTTTGAAATGCAGAATCTTAGGGTTTCCTCTTAATTGACACTTAGCTTTACTTCTGACAAATTTAAACCCAGCAGTGCAATGGGGGATATGCAAGATTTATTGGTCAAAAGCTTTCTACAGTTTATGACTTATTTCCTGGCAATCTGTTCTGACTTCCATAATCACTCTGACAGTCCGGCAGCATGTCTATTAATAAGAACATTTATAACACACGAGAATATTGAAGTCATGCAGCCATATTGTTCAGATGTTGCAATAAAATGTCATTTTATCTCATTTATGTACTTGAAATATTAAAAATCATTGTGTTGAAAAAACATTTGAATTTTCAAAATGGCCGTTTCGTGCTTAAAAGCCTAGCTCTATTGTCTATTTTATCTGATATTTCGAAAACGGCGTGGTGAACATATGAAATGGGAGTGGAAAAGTTGTAGCCATGACAGTAATGGAGGTATTTTTATAAGTTTTAATTTCCCCAAGCAAAGATATTTTTCCCAGACGTATTTCAAATTTGACAAATGTAACATTGCATAAGGCTTTAACGTTAGGAGAGCAAAGGGTCATGGGAAATATCACAAAATGGCGGCTTCCATGTAGCAAATTGTTCCCATTAATAGGAACATTTATGTTACCATTAATAGGCATGCTACCGGACTGTCTGGTGAGAAGTATCTCCAGATAGACATTTGTAATTAAAAAACAATTTAAATGAAAGGTAACGTCCCATAAATACATTTAGAAGTGAATGCCACCGTATTGTTAATGTCACTTCGTTTTTCAATTTCCCCTCTTGATCACGAGAAATCTGTGATTTTATCGATTACTCATCCGTCGGACCGAACATAGGGGCCTACATACACATTGTGGTATAAATAGCATCACAGACTTCTCGCAGTCAAAATGGAAAATTAAAAATGGAAGTGACATTACCAGCACGTCTGCGTTCACTTCTGAATCAATTTATGAGACGATACCTTTCCTTTAAGATAGTTCCTCATGATGAAACCGTTGTAGTTCTGACTTTACATTTGTGCTTCCCGTCGAGTTGTTATATCTTTCCTTGGAATGTTTTGATTTTATGTCTATGTTGATGCGTGGATGATTGTGATGACCGCTCACATTGGGTTTTATAAAAAACTAAATTTGTACAGAGGTTATGAAGCGGCAATTCTTAGTAGGCAGCCTGCGTGCCAAATCTAGCCCGCCAGACAATCCAATCTGGCCCGCGAACAATAGTCATTATATCTGTATATAATGCAATACAGTGCATTGCATGTAAGATCAATCTGAATGAGATTAGTAAAAATCGCAAAATACTTGTTTATTTTGGTATTTTCCTAGGCAGATCAGCTCACTAAAACATCGTGGCTTTTCAAATCAAATGTTGTCTTTAGTTCCGCTATACATTGGGCTCTCGGATTGTCGAAGGAAGGTGGATAAGAGAACCGCTGACATCTGGCGTGCAATCTTCTAATCGCGCACGCTCTCAACTTGTTTGTATTCAGGGCTTGTTTTGACGGGTGGTGTTTGTCACATGATGCTGGTTTTTCCACGCGATTGGCCCACCACCTGAAGCTGTTGTGAAATGATGGCCCTTCGCAATATTAAATTAAGAACCCATGATATAAAGGATCTGGTGTATTGTACAAAGGTTTAACCAATTATTACTTGAGAATTGTGCAGGGATTTGAGATCCCTATACTGTACAACATGTGGCGAAACGACTCAAACTGAAGCAGTTCAATGATGGGCTGCACAATTTAAAAAAGGGAAAAGATTTTGACAGGTACAGCAATGTTTTCAGTATGATAAATGACCTCACAATCCATCAGGTTCTCCTTGCCTGCCCCCTGTACAACTTTCCCAGAGCTTCCCTCTCTCCCCACAACTCAATTGCTAAATTATTCTAGAAAAATCCTTTGAATGAAATTATCTCCTTCCTTCACCATGCTTCCCTCTACAATCATATTTAATTCTCCTCTTCCACCCCCTCTCTACTTTGTTTTTGTTTCAACCATGCACCTCCCCTCTCGTTGACAGCTTTCTAAACTTTTGTTCTTGAATTTCTCTCATTCTCCCCCTGTTTCCTTTCCTTCCTACCTCTAGATTGATCTGATCTTTAGTTCCGCTATAAATTGGGCTAGCGGCTTGTCAAAGGAAGGTGGATAAGAAAACCGCCGACATCTGGCATACATCCTTCTAATCGCGCACGCTCTCAACTTGTTTGTACTCAGGGATTGTTTTGATGGGTTTTGTTTGTCACATGACGCTGGTTTTGCCACGCGATTGGCCTACGGCCTGAAACTGTTGTGAAATGATAGCCCTTCCGAAATTTAATTAAGAACCCTTGTATTAGAGTAATCATAATCTTTCATCTAAATATAAAAATCAAGGTAATTGTTTAACAGCTCTCGGTCTCGGTTGTTTGGAAAATTCAGGGGGGTGTTAAAATAACAAAGCTATGTCTCATTTGTATTACTTGGGTCAGTTTAAAATGAAAGAAGTATTTGCTAGAAATTAGTACATTTGGTTTTATATCAATGGTTATGAGTACCTCATCACGTGCAAGAAAGTATGTTAAATATTCCAGAGACTGCAGAATACCCCTTACAGAAATTTTAACTTGCAGCATGCTTGCGACAAGCTAACAAATTTAGCTTGCGCAAGTATGTTTTTAGCTTGCGCAAGGATGCTGCAAGCATGCTGTAAGCTTGCAGCAAGCGTGTTGGAAGCTTGCACAGGCATGCTGCAAGCTTGCTGCAAGTGTGCTGCAACTAGCATTTGGAACAAATACTAGCTTGCACAAGCTAATATTAGCTTGTGCAAGCGAGTATACAATATTTGGTAGCTTTCGCAAGCTTGCAAACAGTTTTTCTAGCTTGCGCAAGCTTGCAGATAGTATTTGCTAGCTTGCGCAAGCTAATTTGTTCCAAATACCAGCTTGCAGCATGCTTGTGCAAGCTAAAAGTGTTAGCTTGTTGCAAGCTAGAAATGTTAGATTGTCGCAAGTATCTTGCAAGCTGATATTTCTGTAAGGGAATGCACATGTGTGTTGGCTGAGTGCACCTTTCAACATTAATTCTAAATGCTTGAGCGAATGAATGACAGTTTAGTTTTACTTTGAAAAAATTTGCATGAATCTACTCAAAACAACTCCCTTAGTTATATCAGCTGATTGTTCCTTTTAAACCACCTTTGTTGCCTCTGCAAAATGTAGACCTTGCAGAGAAGTTACATATTCAGACATGTACTGAAAAAGGTGCTTCTTAGCTTTTTCTTGTCGCAAAATTTAAAGTCTAGATTTTTTTCTGAGGTCAGTGGCACGTAAGTCATTTATTTTGACAAATGAGGCTTGCAAACAAGTTACATGTGCAGACATACTTTTCCCCTCCTGTTGACAGATTTATTTCAAAGCAGTGGAGATGCAATGAACTATTTCTTGGATGACTAGCAAATTTGCCTTTAAGTGATTTGTAGAACACGGTTTTGTGAAATAATGTAATAATAGAATGTATCTACTGTATCGCCATGATTACTTGACATACTTATTAGAAAGATACTGCTGCTAAAATGCTCAGAAAGAAAAGACTTTGCATAATATGGCGTAAAACAACACCTTTAAAGGAGACATAAAGTCTGTCATAATCCTTATTTCACTTGATAGAATTGAAAATAAGAAATTTTCTGACCAAGATTCATAACTCCCAAAACAATCTAACACACTTTTTGTAATTATTAAAAACCTTAATTCTACTACTGAATAGTTCCATGGGAGCTGCCATTTTGATTTCAAAACATGCAGATTATGATGTAATCAGCCCAATGCAGATTATGATGTAATCAGCCCAGCAGGATGTTGGAATGCTTTGTATTTCTTTATAATCTATCTCAGGTTTTCTAGCTTATACAAAATTGTTTTTCCTTTGTAAGGGTCAAGTAAATTTTTGTATACCTGTGAAATTATAAAAAACATGCTGTTAAAAATTTGTGTCACATTATTTTGGAATAAAATTTTTAATCACATTTATAGAGAAATACATTATAATCCTTATGTCTCTATTGGGGAAATTATGTCATCATGCACAATATTTCAATACAGAATTGAACAAAATGGCAGCCCCCATGTGTCAACTTCAAACACGAATACTTTAAGATAGAAATAAGATTTTGACTTGCTGTTTTTGGCAGTTGGTTAAAATTGTTATCCTTTATCATATGGAATAATGATTGTATCAGACTTGATGTCTCCTTTAATATAAGCTGATTGATCCTTTAAAACAACCCTTTACGTTGCCTCTGCAAAACGTAAACCCTGCAGTGAAGTGAGGGTATTCACTGCAGATATACTGAAGAGAGGCTTCTGATAGCGAGTGCTGTTTCTTGTTAAAAAGTTTAGTGGCTATATTTCTTCTGAGGTTAATGGCATGGAAGTCATTATTTAATTCTGACAAATGAGACTTGCCAACTGGTTACAGGCATACTTTTTCCCTCCATCCTGTCGAGTGATATATTTTATAGCAGTGGAGATGTAGTGAACTTTTTTTTTTTTACGACTTGCTTTTGCCTTTTAGTGATGTATATATAGAACACCTTTTTGTAATATATCTATCCCATGATTACTTGCTATCAGATTGCTTAGATTTCATGCCTTTCAAAATTTGAAATATATTGCAATAGTAATTTTAAAGGAGTTGTTGGTTGAAAAGTGAAAGCTTCTTTTTGGTGAGCACCCAAATCATAATGCAAACCTGTGTAATGGTGATTTCGTCCGGCCGTCCACAGATTTTCCTGAAATTTCCTCAGAAAATGTTAGTTTTTTGAGAATTCCTCAGAAAATGTTCAAGTTTCTTCAGAATTCCTCAGGAAGTATTACAATTTCTTGAGATATCCTCAGAGAAGGTGAAAGTTCCTTAACAAAATGTGAAAGTTCTCAGAGACCCATATACAGGTTAAAGACTTGTTTCCATAAAAAGTCTCTAAATTATTTGATATTTCCTTAAAAGATAACTATGAGATGATACTCTTTTCCAATATTCTTCAGAGATCCTCAAGTGTCTCTCATAATACTTGAGCTTTAAAATCCTTTAAATTCTTCAAAATGTTTTTAAATCAACTGCTGTATCAGACATGATTATTAAACTCTGCCTTTATTATTCTGTTCTTTGCATAAGCTACTATAGCTTATGAACTGACAAGAGTATGTTGAGTCAGGGAGTGTGACAGGATGTGACTGCATATAAACGTAGGGAGGGATGCCATGTGGGACATGAGTGGCAGCTACGTGGGACATAGGATGAGATGTATATCATGTGGTTTGCACGAAGGGCTATATCATACTTAGTATGCTCAATCAGGGACTGTGATTGTTAGGATAAGACTGCTTATGGAGTCTATGGATATAGGGCGGGATGCCATGTGGGACATCGGATGAGATGCTATGTGGGATATGTTGTGGGGCATGCAGTGGGATGCCACATGTGACATAGGGTGGGATGTCATTTGGGAAATCAGATGGGATGTCATGTGGGACATAGGTGGGAGCCTTGTAGGATATAGGGTGGGATATGCCATGTGTGACACGGTGGGAAACTACATGTGACATAGGGTGGGAGGCCATGTGAGACATCGGATGAGATGCTATATGGGATATGTTGTGGGGCATGCAGTGGGATGCCATGTGTGACATAGGGTGGGATGTCATTTGGGAAATCAGATAGGGTGTCATGTGGGACATTGGTGGGAGCCATGTAGGATATAGGGTGGGATATGTCATGTGTGACACAGGGTGGGAAACCACATGTGACATAGGGTGGAGGCTATGTGGGATGTCAGATGGAATGCTATGTGGGATATGGGGTGGGGCATGCAGTGGGATGCCACATGTGACATAAGGTGGGATACCATTTGGGAAATCAGATGGGATGTCATGTGGGACATAGGGTGGGAGCCATTATGGGATATAGGATAGGATGCCACATGTGATACAGGGTGGGAATCCACATGTGACATAGGGTGGGAGGCTATTTGGAACATCGGATGGGATGCAATGTGGGATATGGGGTGGGAGGCCATGTGGGATATTGGATGGCATATCATGTGGGACATATGGTGAGAGCCATGTGGTACATAGGGTGGGATGACACGTGTGACACAAAGTGGGACACCATGTGTGATATAGGTTGGGATGCCATGAAAAGGGTAGGAGTCCACGTGGGACATGAGGTGTGATGCCATGTGGGACACAAAGTGGGATGTCATTGGGACATGGGGAGGGATATCATGTGGGACATATGGTGTGATCCGATGTGGGACATTGGGTGGGATGCCATGTGGGACATAGGGTGGGATGTCATGTGGGGAATAGGATGGGATGCCATGTGGGACAAAGGGTGGAATGCCATATGGGCATATGGTGGAATGCCATGTGGGACATACGGTGGAATGCCATGTGGAACATATGGTGGAATGCCATATGGAACATGAGGCGCCATGTGTAGGGCAAGAGCTGGATGCCATGTGGGACATGGCATGCCCTGCGGGACATGGCATGCCGTGCGGGACATGGCATGCCCTGCGGGACATGGCATGCCGTGCGGGACATGGCATGCCGTGCGGGACATGGCATGCCCTGCGGGACATGGCATGCCGTGCGGGACATGGCATGCCCTGTGGGACATGGCATGCCCTGCGGGACATGGCATGCCGTGCGGGACATGGCATGCCCTGCGGGACATGGCATGCCGTGCGGGACATGGCATGCCCTGCGGGACATGGCATGCCCTGCGGGACATGGCATGCCGTGCGGGACATGGCATGCCCTGCGGGACATGGCATGCCCTGCGGGACATGGCATGCCCTGCGGGACATGGCATGCCCTGCGGGACATGGCATGCCTCGCGGGACATGGCATGCCCTGCGGACATGGCATGCCCTGCGGGACATGGCATGCCCTGCGGGACATGGCATGCCCTGCGGGACATGGCATGCCCTGCGGGACATGGCATGCCCTGCGGACATGGCATGCCCTGCGGGACATGGCATGCCCTGCGGGATGGCATGCCCTGCGGGACATGGCATGCCTTGTGGGACATGGCATGCCTTGTGGGACATGGCATGCCTTGTGGGACATGGCATGCCCTGCGGGAATTAGGATGCCACTTGGGACATGGGATGCCCTGCGGGAAATAGGATGCCACTTGGGACATGGGATTCCATGTGGAACATAGGATGACCTGTGAGACATAGGATGCCATGTGGGACATGGTGTGGTGCCATTTTATTAATTGTGCGGGTCATATGATATAAGTCTTAAAGGCCTGGGGTGTCAATTTGCATGGGCATGCAAACCATGACGGTATTTACTGTTTTAGTTTGCTAAGTCAAGGAAATTGTTTGACATGTTGACAACAATTTTACAAATTTTTCAAATTCTTCTTTTTTGTTGAAATTTTATATTTGTTTTGAGGTAAACCAAAATATAGTGTATATATGTCTCACAAATTTAGAAGGGGAGGTGGGAGAACTAAAACTTATCACATTTGAGCTCTTTAAGGGGTCACCAAAAAAGTAGGGGAATACATTTATTATCCCAATCATCTCCAGAATGTATGCTGCTTGAATGCATCAGTTACATCAAGAGATAATTCACATGCTTGACTCTCTGCAACAACAACCTCTTTCATCACATATAATCTCCTCCCCTCCTCCCCTTCTACACCTAACCTTACACACCCCTTTCTTTTCAACAAAATTTTGCTCCCACATTCAGCTTGTCCCCTTTATCTCCCTTACAAACTTTCCATCTCCTCACTATCCTTACTATAACACCATTATTTATTAACACCCTCTTGGCCCATTTGACTCTGACTGTCGCGGTGCCGTTAAACATCATCAAAAGAAACCAAACCTTGATTCTTACATATCTATAATCACATGGCACAGTTATTGATCATGTACTCTTAATTACTGATTGCTACTATCAAGAACAGAAGGGGGGGGGGCGGGGAGAGGGGGTTGGGGGTTCATTGAAAGATGACAACAGAGCATGTCGAAGGAGAAATTGTTCCACTTATCAAGCAAATGATTACAGGGTAGATACTCCTACAGAAATGTTAGCTTACAGCATGCTAGCAACAAGCTAACAATTTTTAGCTTGTGCAAGTGTGCTGCAATCTTGCACAAGCATGCTGCAAGCTTGTAGTAAGCATGCTGCAAGCTAGTATTTGGAACAAATACTAGCTTGCTAGCTTGCGCAAGCTAACATTAGCTTGTGCAAGCTTGCGTAAGCTAGCATAAAATATTTGTTAGCTTGTGCAAGCTTGCAGAAAGTTTTGCAAGTCTGCAGATAGTTTTTGCTAGCTTGTGCCAGCTAATTTGTTCCAAATACTAGCGTGTAGCACGCTTGCGCAAACTTACATCATGCTTGCGCAAGCTTAAAATGTTAGCTTGTTGCAAGCTTGCTGCAAGCTAATATTTGTGTAAGGGATGGCACATTTATTAATCTTGTGTTCCTAATTACTGATTGCTGCTATCAAGAACAGAAGGGAGGCTCATTGAACGATGACAACAGAGCATGTGGAAGGAGAAATTGTTTACACTTATGAAGCAAATGATTACAGGGTAGATACTCTTACAGAAATTTTAGCTTGCAGCGTGCTAGCAACAAGCTAACAATTTTTAGCTTGTGCAAGTGTGCTGCAAGCTTGTACAAGCATGCTGCAAGCTTGCAGTAAGCACGCTTCAAGCTAGTATTTGGAACAAATACTAGATTGCTAGCTTGCGCAAGCTAACATTAGCTTGCGCAAGCTAACATTAGCTCGTGCAAGCTAACATTAACTTGCGCAAGCTAGCATAAAATATTTGTTAGCTTGCAGAAAGTTTTGCTATCTTGCAAGCCTGTAGATAGTTTTTGCTAGCTTGTGCAAGCTAATTTGTTCCAAATACTAGCTTGCAGCATGCTTGCACAAGCTTGCATCATGCTTGCACAAGCTTAAAATGTTAGCTTGTCGCAAGCTTGCTGCAAGCTTATATTTATGTAAGGGATGGCACAGTTATTGATCTTGTGTTCCTAATTACTGATTGCTGCTATCAAGAACAGAAGGTGGGCTCATTGAGCGATGACAACAGAGCATATTGAAGGAGAAATTGTTCACACTTATCAAGCAAATGATTAACATAACATAACAAGATGACAGGGCTAAGAAGAATGAATCACACCATAAAAATCCTAAACTAACACCACCACCACCACAATATAAAAACAACAAAAAATAAAAGATGCCCAGAGCTAGTAAAGAACTTATCAATGTTGACTTTGAAATTGTGAACAGAATTGGAGCTAACTACCCACTTAGGCAAATCATTCCACTCATTAACAACTCTTTGCAAAAAGCTAAAACGCCATTTATCTATCCGTGAGAACTCTTTGGTCAACTTCATACTGTTACCACGTGTCACATGAGGATTAGCTGAATGAAACATGCAAGAAAGAAGAGAGGATTACAGGATATATTTGACGGCCTTGTAAAGGAATATTCCCATGATTTTTTGTAAAATTTTATTTGAAGAGCACACTTTTAGAGCCAAGTTGGTACAAAAATCTCCGTTCAGGAGATATAGATTTTTAAAGATTTCCTAATTGCATATTAAAGTTTTTGTACAAGTATGATGAATTTGTGTTTGATGATGTCATAGAGGCAGTTCCATTGCAAATGTTTATGTATTTCTTTGAATGTTAATTAGTTGTTTTTTTATGATTAGAAACAATTTTCCAAAAGTAATTGAAGTAGGGTATATTTGACAATGTATACCCAACCTTCATCAATATATTTTTCTAGCAGGTTTTACTAATATAAAAGGATGATAGATTCTAATGAGAAACATCAACTTTGTGGGAGAATGTGTTGCTGTGATGTCATACCAAGCCTTTTCCTATTCGTTTATTGCTAATTTTTGTGAACCTTCAAATTTGAATATCTCCTGGTAGGAATAACATATCAACATGATTTTTGTAATAGATTGTTTCTAAAATATTTCTCTTTCTTATGAAAGGTTATGAAAAAAAAAACATGGGAATATTCCTTTAAAGGAATTTCCTTAAGAGCTTTTAAGTAGGGCAAAGTATAAATCGGTGTTAAGTAAACAATATGGTTTCGTTGACTTCCTATGAAAGTAGCAAGTGGGGCATGGTATAATTTATGTGGTATCCATCTTGTGTGAACTATAAAGTAAAATGCATACAATAAATTACATGTGCAATTGAGGGCTTGCTTATTACGTATTGGAAAAACATATCTTCTTTATGTAAATTGTACTTGATTAATTTTATTCTGTCTTTTGTCCACTTATAGTGCAGCATTGTAACACCTTTTAAAACTTCAGACAAGGAGATCAAAAAGGGTAGTTTTCATGGAAGCGGTAATTAAAAGGAAAACTTTGCGTGGAAGGTCTTTTTGACTACTTGTAAGAAATTGTTTATATAGACACTTGATTTTCCAACAATTTGTGAGGATTACATAACATAACATAACAAGATGATGGGCTAAGAATGGTTAGTCACCCCATAAAAAGCACAAACTAACACCACCTACACCACAAAAAAATAATGATAATAAATGAATAATAAATAAAATTGCTTTTTCTGTGGCCCTGAAGGGGAAATTTAGACATAATTTCAGGTGCTTTGTTAATCTTTTGTGGTCATTTAAAGGTCTGAGGGCACCATTTAATAACTTTAGCTTAGTTGAAAGGAAATATAATATAAGCCATTAAGATAGCAAAAAGCTTCAGAAAGATTGGTTCTACAGTAAATTGTCCATTTAACATCACTTCAAATTTCAATGCACGAGGAGTCAGGTGGTAGAGCACACGGCTGAGATGCTGGAGGTACCCGGTTCAAGCCTCGGACAGGTCTAACCAGTTTTTCTACAGCCATATACAGAATATCAAAGTGAAAGTACGTCGTTTGCAGCTCCTGCTTCATTCAGCTGTTGAGGGAAGTGGCAATGGTTGAATGGCGCTCGCCATCCTTTGGCGGGGATGTTAGGCTGTCGGTCCCAATGGTAGGACAGTCACACCCTACCTGGGTCTCTGAACACTTTTCGATAAGAGTAGGGTGAAACCCCCGTGTTCATCCACTTCAGTCCCTGTCGCACAAGACTGGTATCTGCTATGCAGGCTATAGCTTGGCGTCGATGCTCCATATAGGAGTCTTGCCGTGTTCCCGTAAAGGAGGATCATGTACAAAACAAAACAAAACATGATGAACTTCCAAAGCTATTAAAAACTGGTCTTCCAACCCGTTTTCATGAAACCACAATTTAAAATGAACTGGACAAAAGTACTTTACAGAAATATTTACTTGCAGCTTGCAACAAAGCTAACAATTTGTAGCTTGCGCAAGCATGCTGCAAGCTCGCGGCAAGCTTGCAGCAAGCTAAACTTTCTGTAAGAGTAAATCGGTTGAGCAGATGGTTAGTGGTAAAGCGTCCCCTCTTCATAATAAAAATGGTACCATTGTTTCTTGTCTGGTGCTTGGCATTCAGAAAGAAGGGAACAGAAATTAAAAAAAAAAAATCATATAAGCACTTTGTTCAAATTTTGTTCTGTAGCTTTCTGCATAATGAAATATTTAGTTTTCGGATTTGAAAATTCAACCCTGACGGAGTATACTTTGGTTTGTTTCCCATTTACCCCTATCTACATAGTTAATCTCTGAAATGACGAATGATTGACTAATTATATGAATATTCATCCTGAACTTACCCATTATACAACTCTCATCTCTGAAGCAATGCATGATTTACATATTAATTAAATATTTATTCTGAAGTTACCCATAATGCACCTCTCATCTCTGAAGCAATGCATGATTTACATATTAATTGAATATTCATTCTGAACTTACCCATAATGTACCTCTCATCTCTGAAGCAATGAGTAATATAACATAACCTAACAAGGTGTCATAAGCTAAGAATGGTTAGTCACCCCATAAAAAGCCCAAACTAACACCAACACCACCGCAAAAAATCGAAGACGCCCAGACTTAGTAAAGAATTTATCAATGTTGACTATAAAATTGTGAACAGAATTGGAGCTAACCACCCACTGAGGCAAACCATTCCAGTCATTAACAACTTTGCGAAAAGCTAAAACGCTGAATATCTATTTGTGAAAACTCTTTGGTCAACTTCAAAATATTACCATGTGTCACATGAGGATTAGCTGAAACATGCAAGAAATAATGTTCAGGAAGTCAAAGCATCATGAATCATATCCGCCACGTACTCGTCTCAAGTCAAGTGTGGTCAAATTAAGAATTCACAATCTAAATTGATAAGAGAGATTCCTTACTAATGGCTCTTCGCTGAACATGCTCCAAAATAAACTTATCGTTTTTATGAAAGGGACTCCAAGCCTGAATAGCATACTCAAGGTGAGGCCTGACTAACTGCTTATACAAATTAAGAACAACGTCTCTATCAAAAAAACAAAAATTTCTTCTTATCAAACCAAGCATCCTGTTTGCCCTTGCAGCTGCTAAGGCACACTGTTTAGAAGGCTTCAGATTACTGGCAATGACAACACCTAGATCCCTTTTTTTGTTCAACACAACCAAGATTTGAACCATTCATGTAGTAATCAAAACCCAAATTACTCTGACCAAAATGAATAATTTTGCATTTATCCACATTGAAAGGACATTGAAACCTGGCGTTTGGGACCAAAAAAGAAACTTATTCAGATCGCTTTGCAACAGTGAAGAATCCCTAGCATCATCAACAATCCTGTAGAGCTTAGTGTCATAAGCAAATTGATCAATCCTGGAGCCAAGGGAAACATCAACATCATTAACTAAGATTTAGAAAAGAAGCGGATCCTATCAGGATTCTAGCTAGACGAGTTTAAGTGCTGGGCTCCAGTGACAATCAGTGGTGTGCCCAGGGTGACCTCCTAGACCCACCTCCCATAAGGAACAGTTCAAATTTAGTCCACTATTGACAAATTGTCAACAAAAAAGATTTTTTTTTTTTTTTTATCAGAAACTCTTCTCTTAATTCATCTCAATTCCCATTGTTATTCATCTTGCCTAAACTTTTTACCGCTTTTTATTTTCGTCCCTCAGAAATCCCCCACAAATCCCAAGAATATAGATCAGTCCGTTATAATGTTAAGTGCATATGGGATTTATAACAAATGTGATTGGTTACTTACATTTGGACTGGTGTAAAGCACACCTTGGGCCCTTGGGAGTGTAATATTTACTTTGTTAAAGTTTGTTTGTATGGTAAGTGATGGCAAGCTGCCAGCAGCATTCACAAGGATTAAAACGTGAACCTGAACTGTGTGCATGTGAGTGTTTTATGTAGGTGACATGTACGAGTAATTTTATGATAACATGTACGTTGAGTTGCATTAAATTCCTATATAGTTCAGTTGTTTTGATCAGAATTTAATGTGCGTAATGTATGTTATCTTATGTGTGTAAATCAGCGGAAGACATAAATAGAGCGAGAATAAAAGGAGATCTGTTTAAAAACCCAATTTATTAACCGAATTGAACTTTTGAGTGCTGGGCGAAGAGTGAATCTTAGAGCTGAGTGCCGGGCAGGAATTGGGAGTCCTGGGTGGGCCCGCCCGGTGCCGCGCACCGTAGCTAAAACCCTGTATCCAATACAGAACCCTGAGGAACACCACTTGTAACCTTCTTCCATAGAGATACTTCATCATTAATGACAACTATTTGTGACCTGTTTATCCAACTGGCACACTTTCCCTCCACACCAATGGCTCTTGTTTTCATCATGAGCTTGCCTAATAAAACCGTATCTAATGATTTTTGGAAGTCTAAATAGATAACATCCACATTATGACCAGAATAAACTAGTTTAGTAACATCATCAAGAAATTCAAATTAGAACTACAAGACCTGTTAGGTAAGAACCCATACTGGGACGAAATCAACAAACCATTGACCAGTAAATGATCTAGAACAACATCCTTAACAATGTACTCCATAACCTTGCACACAACACTAGTTAGACTCGCTGTCCTAAAGTTACAGGGCATACTGCGGTTACCCTTTTTAAAATAGGAGTAACATTAGCAATTCTCCAATCACTAAGAACAACACCTACATGAAAGCACTTTGAAATAATAATACTCAGGGGAACATAAAGAACGTTAGAACACTCAAGTAAGACAGCAGGATGTACACCATCCAGACCAGGCACGTGCCTTAATTTGAATTCAAACCCTTCAACTTCTTAGACACAACATCAACTGAAAAATCAACATCCTTAATGGATACTGGAGAGTGCACACTAAGATAATCCACAACATCACCAGCAAGTGATTCATTAGTAAAAACAGACACAAAGTAGTCATTCAAAACCTCAGCCATATCCTTACCGCTATTAATAGTAACACCATCATTACCCTGCAGGAGACCAACAGCCTCCTTGGTTGTTTGCTTTGAGCGAACATAAGAATGAAATGACTTGGGATTAATCGTAACTTCTTTTGACAAATGCTTTTCAAAAGCACTTTAGTATCTCCTATCTTGAAACTTCAGCCAGTAGCTCATCATGCTTATTCAAAATGCTATGAACATTTGAAAAATTACCTTAAAGAATTAGCATTTCCATCTTATATGAAAAAGGACTTCAAAAGAAACAAAATGGTGAATAAAGCACTCAAAAATCTTATTCCGTTAAGGAGATATTCAAGTTTAAAGTTTGGTATCATTTGTGTAAAAACGACTAAAATCAGACTAGTTGTGATGTCATAGCCTCAGATTCCTCAAAGTCTTTATGTACTCTATCATAATTTGTTTTGCAATTTTGTGGCTTAAAGACCATGGGAAATGTCAGGAAAGGAGTAAAACTGAATCTAGGAATTAAGGGTATCTATAATATACCACCTGAAGAAAGTTTGAAGAAAAAAATTATAAATAGTGAACAAATTAAACAAACTTTCTTTAAAATACATAAAGATTTTTAGAAATCTTAGTCTGTGACATGACAACTAGTCTGATTTCAGTCATTTTTACAGAAATGATACCAAACTTTAAAACTTGAATATCTCCTTAACGGAATAAGATTTTGCAATGCTTTTTTCACCATTTTGTTTCTTTTGAAGTCCTCTTTCATATTAGATGGACATGCTTGACCACTGAACAAACCCTTTAACTTTACCACTAGAAAAACGATCCCTATCCCCAGAAACATGCATGACAGGGGGTATGATGTACCTATTATCTGAACATTCATCCTGAATTTACCCATAATACATCTCGCATCTCTGGAGTAGTGATTAATGTACATATTATTTGCAATTTTCTTCCTGAACTTACCCATAATGCATCTTTCTTTTCTAGGATCTGGCAAATCCTTCACCATGATGGGCACGGAGGACAACAAGGGCATTATACCCAGGCTATGCGACACCCTCTTTGAACGCACCAGTAAAAACGCAGAAGATGCAACCCTCTCCTACAAGGTTGAAGTCTCATACATGGAGATCTACAATGAAAAAGTCCGAGATTTGCTCTACCCTAAAGGGTAAGTTCCTGGTAAATTATTGGTGACCTCACCATCCGATTGAGGACAACTCACAAGCCCTCGATTAGAACTACAATGTTCCTCTGATGATATTCAAGTAATGTTTGCACCGGGTCCAAAAATTGGACCGGGTACCCGACCTGCATTATCATCCGGGTATCCGACGTGCCGACAAGGCCTTTTCAATATTTTTCGTAGAAGTAGTATGTGTGTTATAATCAAATAGTGTACGTTGTAAAATCTTGTGGTATTTCTTGTTTTTCAATCGTATCTTTGTTTCTGTAAATAAAGAAACAGAATACAAATGTTTCTTGTCTCTATTATTTACCCGTCTTCATAAAATACCGTAAAATAATAATATACTCACTTCCTCAAAATTTCATGGGACCGGTCACTTGGTATTCTGGAATATTAAATACACAATTCCACCTCATTAACGCTATGCCGGGAATTACTGACTGATTCCATGATTTTCTATGTGCATACTCAATAGCACGTAACAATTTCATTTGAACACAACTTGTGATTGGTTCATAAAAGGCGTTACAATTTTTTTCAGCAAATAGCAGACACTTTTCAAAATAGTTTGGTAATGTACAACCACAATATATTTTTTCTACAGCATACTATATACACTGCTTCTTGCACACTGGTTTGGATATTTTTTTTACAGTGAAGTTTAGAGAGCTTAAGTTTTGCGCTACTAGTACATGTAGTACTACTAGCGTACTAGCCACATTGCTCAATCAACATCATTTCTGCAATATGTGACAATATTTTACGATCGTTTTATTGTATTGCGTTGGAATAGAAAGGAAATATACACTTTTTAATTCTTGTAAGTTAAGATTTATTCTTTTATTTTGAAACAGAAACAGTCTGCAATTGGTAATATTATGAAAATCCATACCCGGGCTGTATTTTCGGAACCGGGTAACAACACAATCGGTCGGGAGCCGGGATATTTCTGGTACCCGTGTAAACACTATATTCAAGCATATATACTTCAACAATGCTTGCGATCTTCAAAAAAAGAAGAACTTTTTCATACTATGGAAAATCCCTTGTTTGGGACATGGGTCCAACATGTGTAATCTAATCTTGACTTACTTTTTCACACTGTAAATTTCAACACAGCGTTAACCTATGTAAAATGTCCTAAACCCATGTTGAAACTATCCCTGCTAGGGAGTAGGGTTGAGAGTTAGTGACCCATATTGGAAATTCTGATACAATCAACCAACCCCGGGGTTCAGGGGCTTTCCCCTCGGTAGCTCTGAAACTTTCTTGTTTTTGATGGCTCAAATGGCTTAAAATTTAATGGAGAATTTTCAGGAAGGCAGTTTTGATATTTTTCAGTGCTCAAAATATTTGTTATATTTTCTTCCTGAAAAACCTATACTTACTGTTTTTATTTTTAAAGTGCCTGAATTTTTGTATACGCCTGCCTGAAAAGTTGCAATTTGGGAGGGGTGTGGGGCAGCTTCCTCCCTTGATTCCAACCTCCTACCCCTTTAAAATTGAGTGGAGTACAGATAACATCAGAAGAGAACATGCACATGGGTCAAAATGATATTCTGTTGTTATGCAACATCTTTTGTGTACTTTTATGCATAAAATAAAGCAGCTGGAGACCCATTTATGTTAATTTTTACCAACAGAAATTGCATCACACAGTCTGTTTTTAGCTTAACATCCCTTTAAGGGATTTTAAACTTAAGCGAGGCTGTCCCAAAATCCAGATTTTGTTTGGATGCGTTAAGATTTTTGCAGCGTTTATCTAGCCCTAAGCAAGCGTTCATTCGACATTAGGCTGTGTTTTCATGTTTGCCTTGAATAGATCGATCCATGGATGCAACATTAGTTTGTATAAGTGTGTAATTTGAAGAATAATTGGATTCCAAAATTTGCTAAAAATGTTTTAAATAATTGGGTTTCGCTCGGGGCAATCCGAATGAATTTAGCATATAAAATCACTTTGGCTCAGGGAAATACCACCAATATCTCAGATTGAACAAAAACTATGTTTTCATTAGCTGGAGAGTTCAAATACCGTCTGGCGCATATGCTAGTCAAGCTTGATATCCCTTCTGGGATTTCTCCCAATGTGTAGTCAAATTGGGGCATAGCACTTGTATTTGATTGTTGTGTTTGGGCTATCACTTGGGCTTAAAAACTATGAAAAGCTCAAGAATGGCTAAAATAGTCTGGATATGCTATTTAAATTATAAAGCACAATTGAGTATCTCTTGGCTATAAAATCACCAAAGTGTAAATAACACACTGATGAAAAACACCTTTCAAATCACACACATGTCCTGGCACAGCTCACAAGAACTCACCCCAACCCACAAGAAGTTTTTGTTTGCATGCATATGAAAGAAGTCTGTAATAACTGATGCATAAAATCACCATTTTAAAGGATTAGTTCAGGGGTCAAGTAAGTCTATCTCATATGAAAGAGGACTTTAAAAGAAATTTTAAAATTGTTTTAATTTTATTTTGTTATAATGATTGCCACTTGGAAGTGTATTTGTGAAATGTTATTATTGATTTATTGTGATTCATTAATTGCGATAATTAATTTTTTTTGCTCAGCAGGGCTAATATATTAGCAAAATATGCCATAGTTAAAATCATGTCTTGTTGCAAGGATGTAAAATCCATCTTGATTTTATACATTTGTATTTTGCTGTTAGTATGTCTGTTTATGATTTCAAATTCATTCAAAAGCAAACATTGTTAATATAATTTGCATCATACTGCTGTTAAGGCTTAAGTTTTGTAGGCTTACTTGAAAAACAGTTTTCACATATTCAAACAATATTAAAGCCCCAATATGCAGTGGGGAAAATAGAGTCCTTTAGGCCTGTGGGGATTTTGGCAATGTCGGAACCACGGCGGCAAGGGTGGAGAGGGGGGGGGGGGACTGTGTCTAGCCCTAGAGTAAGGGGCAGAACCTACCCTTTTGAAATTGTGTGGACGGGGGCAGTAGGTGGCCTTCTGAGAATTGGGGGTGGGCCGGTCAGAAGGCACCCTTTTGAAATTTATTTGGAATTATTTTAGGCCATTCTTGAAGCTTGAAAACAACTAGAAATCACACTCATTAAATAATACATGTTACAAAAGTATTTATTTGACTAGCTTATTTTCCAGAGGCAGGGGTACATAATACATGGAGGTTGTTACATAAATTAAGTATTTATTTGACACAATTAAAGCATATTATTTACCAGGGGCACTGACACTGTGGACCGTGGTTGGAGGGGGCATGCCCCCAATTATAATCTTCTAAGCAGCAATTCTCAAAAGAAGCCTTTTACCTATTCGCCCAATGGATAATTGTCAACATTGGTCCTGGCTCACGAATTTCAAACCCATAGGCGGAATTTGCCTACATAAAGTGGGGAAAGTCAAAAGTGTGTTTTTTTTTTTTTTTTTTTTTGGGGAAGGGGAATCACAAAATCATGCTAAGATACATGTACATCATATCACCATACAAAAGTATCCATTTGGACAAAAAGTGAGGGTGACACAATTAAAGTATGTCATTTTACCAGGGGCACCAACACCGAGGGCTGTGGTGGGGGGGGCATACCCCCAATATTCTTTCTCCCCCAAAATCCGCCTATGCTCAAACCATATGTTTAGGAATTATGAGGCAGGGGTCATGTTTCCTCCACAATTTCAAAATCTGACAAGAGTGCCCCTTTAAAAAAAAATGAAAAACGCCCCAATTACTGTCAAAAAGTGCCCCAATTACTGTCAAAAATGCCCCGAGCTCCTTCCAACACCCATGGTGCTTTAGGTCCCATAACAAGATACTGCAGTGTCATTGTTCAGGGCTTTAGTTAGACCCAAATCGATTTTGCCCAGCACCTGTATGGTTTACCCACCCTTCCGGGCATTCCCAGCCTTTTCTTGCGCCACTGCTAATAAAACTTGTATTCCTTTCCTATGTCTTATACCCACCCCCAAAACACATATTGAGCTACTACATCATTGATGTTCAACCATCACAATGACTCCTTCCTTCATCCCGCTTCCCTCTACAACCATATTTAGTTCTTCTTTTCCACCCCTCTCTCTACTTTGTTTTTTTTACCCATGCACCTCCTCTCTCGATCCCAGCTTTCTTAATTTTGTTCTTGTATTTCTCTCATTCTCCCCCTGTTTCCTTTCCTTCCCACCTCTAGAATGATCTAACCTCTCAGGCACAATTTGACCCTCGTTGTTGTGGTGCCGTTAAGACCTCATCAAACAAACAAACATAAAGCCTATTAATGGATAGACTAGGCGTAAAATTAAAATCTTAAAATGTTTATATTTCAACAACTACAAGTCTGTTTTGTTTCATATTTGAAATAATTTTGTTAGCAAGTGTGTACATGTTAATGGCATGAACATGGTTGAATTTAATTACTGGTGAAAGTCTATTATTGTGAGAACTGTGAGTTAATTGTCCTTGTTATTTTGAACCCATTGTCACCCGCATCCGTCTCGGCCACTCCTCTCTCACTCACTCACACCCATCTCTTGTCCGGCTTTCCTACCCCTCTTTGCCCCACTTGAACACCGATCTCTCCATCAGCATATATTCGTAACCTGTCCCCTATACCAGATTTCCAGATCTCTTCTCTCCTCACTTTCCTCAATCTCGGACCTTTTCAGAAACAATTCTTCCTCAAACATCATCAACTTCCTCCGCAACAACAACAACCTCTTCCACCACATTTAAGTCCACCCTCTCCTCCTTTCCACACCTAACCTTACATACCCCTTTCTTTTCACCAAAAGTTTTTTTCTGTCTGCTTTTCCCCTTATCTCCTTACAAACCTTCCATCTCCTCACTATCCTAACTCTTACATCATAATTTATTAACACCCACTTGGCACATTTGACTCTGACTGTCGTGGTGCCGTTATCAACAAACCAAACCAAACCATTGTGCAATAAAATTTAACAATAGTTCAAACTTAAAATCCATATTGCGCATCAGAACCTCAAAACCTTTGATTTTCTGGTAGTTGTTATGATATTCCATACCTGTGGGTGCAAGAAAGGTTTTTGATTTAGCATGAGGCTCCAGAAAAATATTCAGCCAGCTCCTTTGGGCAATTGCTTGAAGATTCTTTTTAATCAAGTAAGTCATGGGGAATGACTCAAAAATGTTGGTTTAATTGTAAAATAAATATTTCTTTTATGAAGTACCTAAAAAACAGTTCTGAGTTGTATTTCTCTTTATTGATCTCTCTGTGACAGTAATGTCGACAGCTGTGTCGACAGTAATGTTGACAGTAATGTCGACAGTAATGTCGACAGTAATGTCGACAGTAATGTCGACAGTAAAGTCGACAGTAATGTCGACAGTAACGTCAGAGTCTTATTTTTAGTTTCCAAAGTTACTGTTTTGAGGTAAAAGAGATCGATCTCCATTTACAAGCAATCAGATACTTTCTACCTAAAATACCCGATGGAGAATCCATTCCCATATGTTGTGGAAATTGCAAAGGATGTCAATTTCCTGCCGGGGAGTAATGTAATGCTCAATAAGGTTTTTGAGACATTCTCATAACCTCATTTTTTGCGAAACTTTTCTCGTGGCTGTATGTATCTGGAGCAACATTCGGGTTATGACTCAGCTGGTGTTGCGTCTTATCTTTCCGATTTAGACTTCTAGTTTAGCTAAACTAGGGCTCCATCAAGGGAGAACATTTTGAGTGTTTTTGCAACTCAAATGCTGCTAAGCTGGAAGGGAGAAGGAAAGTTTGTAAATGTCAAGGGTAGCCTGAAAGGGACGTTGACTAGGTTGCCTGGTGGAAGTATGGTAGCATTGAATGCTTGATAATAGACCAGGGTTGAAAAATAACATGTCAGAAAATGTTCAAATGAATATTCTGTATTGAGATTAATACATGTGGATACAAAATGTTTCTGAATATAAACTGACGTAAAATGTTGATGTATTGATGACGATGATGTATTGATGACGATGTGGAAAAAAAACAATGATGATGACGTCTAAAGCAAACTTTTAAGATGGTCTTTAAATCAAACTCATTAAGATATCTAATGTCAGACTGATTATGATGTCTAATGTCAGACTGATTATGATGTCTAATGTCAGACTGATTAAGATGATGTCTAATGTCAGACTGATTATGATGTCTAATGTCAGACTGATTATGATGTTTAATGTCAGACTGATTATGATGTCTAATGTCAGACTGCTTATGATGTCTAATGTCAGACTGATTATGAGGATGTCTAATGTCAGACTGATTAAGATGATGTCTAAACTCAAACTCATAAAGATGATGTCTTATGTCAAACTGATTAAGATGATGTCTAATGTCAGACTGATTATGATTTCTCATGTCAGACTGATTATGATGTCTAATGTCAGACTGATTATGATGATGTCTAAACTCAAACTCATAAAGATGATGTCTAATGTCAGACTGATTGAGATGATCAGACTGATTATGTTGATGTCAAAACTCAAACTGATTAAGATTATGTCTAAATTAAAACTAACTGAACTCATAAGTTAAGATTCTTATTCTAAGAGATGGATATTTCTAAATCCTGACCCCAACCTTTAAAAGATAAACCAATAAAAACTAACCCTATCACCCAACAGCGAACAACCAACCAATCACAACTACTTTTGGCCAATTACAGAGCTAAACCACATTGACTTTTTAACCAATGAACACCTTCTATTTTGGTTGGCAACAAGTCTTAAACAAGAGTATTAAATTGAAGTTTGGTGACTGACACCCTAGGGATAATTAACTAAACCACTTCATTAATCCAGAGATGGCACCTAAGTTCCACAGTGAAACCACTGATTAATAGAAGAACACAAAAGATAATTCCAGGGAAATTATAAACAAGATCAAGGTTTTCCAGATACTTCTTAAATGGGTGGATAGAAATTTACAAGGGGTGGCAGGATGTTTATAACAATGAGGTAACATTTCCTAGGAAGGATAATACCGAAAGGTAGAGAGTTGGGGTATCAAGGAGCCACAGATAATTATGTTAAGCATTAGAATTCAAAGACAGTGATAAGTACAACAAAGGGGATTTGGGGACCAAAATGTATATACTTTCTTAGAAACAAACCACTGAGATGGATGAACAATGGGACTATGTCCTAAGATGAAATCCACATGAACAACTTAAAGGTAAACAAGATTTGGGCTATCTTTTTTTGATGAAGTTTGCAGCTAAGGTGATGGAAGGCAGAAATGTGATGTCATACGAATTATTTTGAATTTGTAGCAGTAGTTTTGATTGTTTTATATTTATAAAGAGCTTGAAGTTCGGAGAAGATTCTTCAAATTTTGTAACAAGCTTATCCAAGTTGTACAATCGTGGTAAATTTAGTTGGGACAAATCTTCACTTCCCTAGCTAGATTAATGTTGAAAACATTTTCCTAGGTTTCTTGCAAAGTGTACAACTTTGAAATGAAGGAGGTTAAGGAAAATGCTGTTTAGAATATTTAAACGAGTTTGTTCCAATTATTTCAGCCACAAGTATACAAAGTTTCAAGATTTGAAACAGGAAATTTGAAATTAATATGATTAATTAAAAAAATAAGTAATTCCCCCCTTGCCCGCTATGGACCATCACTGTCAAGAAGTCGTTGAAACCTTATTTTATCAGTCCAGACCATTTATTGTTCTGGAACAGCGAAGTCTACTTCATTAGTGGTGGTAGCACATGTGGTTTGGAAGGTGCTATATAGGACCGCAAGCCGTATTGTTGGTAATGACATATGTCTGAGGTCCGTCTCTGATCTCTACAATGGCATGATGCACAGAAAAATAACTAAAATATTAAATAAGAACACACATCCACTCTTTCCACTATATATTTTCTGCCGTTCATGGAAAAAAAATTTCATATGCCATAGTCCAAGCATAACAGATTCAGGTTTTTATTTGTACCCAACTCTATTTCCCTGTTCAACTTGAAAGTGGTGCGATAGTTTGTGTTTTTGTATTTTAAGTCAAATTTGTATATATATTTATATATATACACAGGCCAATATATATCATTACATCTCTTGGACGTTATTGTTTTTCACCATTTAATAATATTTACCGAGTTTTTATTTTTCCTAATTTACTGGGTTTTTTTTTATATAACTTTGATAAAACTTTTATATTTATAACTTATATTTCCATATCTTTTAAAAATATCTTTGTACGTTTTGCTACAGGCCAACAAATTTTCATATTTTGTTGTGGACGAAATAAATTGATCTTATCTTATAGGAAGCTGATTGATCTTAT
This sequence comes from Chiridota heheva, assembly GCA_020152595.1. Classification (NCBI taxonomy): domain Eukaryota; kingdom Metazoa; phylum Echinodermata; class Holothuroidea; order Apodida; family Chiridotidae; genus Chiridota; species Chiridota heheva. The sequence continues at coordinate 765,329 of JAIGNY010000375.1, read as the reverse complement.
CTTATAAGACACTGAACTGTATCACTTTATTGCCTTTTCTCGTTTTTGGATATTTCTCTTTGCCTGGAAGAGTGATGTATTATTTTACAGTTAGACTATTTTGGTCTGACGTCACAATGCGTGCGCAATTGAGTTGTCGGTGAAAACAAGCCCTACTTTCCATTGACACTAACATTACAATGGCCAACTTAGGGCAAGAATATTCTTTGTTTCCCTGCTGCTTATGGATCCAATTTTGACCTAATATCATTCAGAATAACAAGATCAACATATGCCAAAGTTTTACAAATATTTGATTCCCCTGATTAGATGGAATTAGCTGCGTAAAAAATCCTCCGGATAAAATTATCTCCTTCCTTCATCATGCTTCCCTCTGCAACCATATTTAATTCTCCTCTTCCACCCCTTCTCTATTTTGTTTTTGTTTCACCCATGCACCTCCTCTCTCGATCACAGCTTTTTGACTTTTGTTCTTGAATTTCTCTTATTCTTCCCTGTTTCCTTTCCTTTCTACCTCTAGAATGATCTGACCTCTCAGGCACAATTTGACCCTTGTTGTCGTGGTGCCGTTAAGACCTCATCAAACAAACAAACAAACAAAATCAGAAACCCGTAGTAGTTAGTTAGCGTGCTTTAAAAAATATCTTTGATAAAATGCCCGGATGACCGAATTCTTGAATAGCTCATCTAATTATTTCTTCCTTCAAATCATGACCACAAAGCAATATCTTTCCTTAGGAGAAATAGTCTGTCAATCATTCACAGTTAATGAACACATCACCTCAGGCAGCTATATTTATCACCCGTTTGCAAACAAATTTCTCCCACTAAGCCACTTAACACGGATATGTGATTTTAAAAGTGCCTTGATTATTCAGCCCTGGCTTTCTGTAATCTTATACACACAATTAAGTATGGGCTACTTAGCTGTGGTGTGCATGGAAATGGCAGATAAACAATAATTGTTTGGAGTAAAAACACAATTCACTGTACCGGAAGTCAGGTTGGTAATTGCCATACCTGAGTTCTCAGGATTAACTCGTGTGTCGGGTGCGGATAGGCTTAAAGAGAAACTTTTCGGCATGACATACATGATCGTGTGTTGGCAGACCAAATATTACCGTTACCCTTTTTCCGCGTTTTCATTTCTTTGCAGCAAACAAAGCCTCAAAGTACGTGAACACAAAATCTACGGACCGTACGTGGATGGTCTTTCAACTTTGGCAGTGTCTTCATTTGAGGTGAGTAGTATATTGTTTGATGGTGTAGCGTTGTCTTCTCCTTCCGCCAACTCTTTTGCCGAGCGTTCTTTTAATAAGCACTTACACAATTTGGTGGAAATAGATTATGAATGAATATTTGCGTTCATTTTGTATATATTATACAAATTAGTAATATAATCGTTAAACATCAACAAACCAAACCAAACCAGTTATATAATCAGTGTCCTGAAAAGAAGTGAATTTGTGTGAAATCTTCAACAGATATCAATTAGCTGAAAAATGTTCTAGTAGTAGCTTTATTTCTGCCCCCCACGACCAACATAGGTGGAATAATGGGGGTGCAAGGGGGAGAGGGATTATTCCCCCTTCCCCTTTGCGATTGTATATCTTTTGTATGGCATGTTTTTGTATTCTAGCATGTTGGAAATTAACCCCCTACTCTAAGTTGGCAAATTTGATTTGGTGTTTTTGCAACTTGCCCCACTTTTGATAGGTAAATCTCACTTTGGCTGACCACTGCTACAAACCCTGCTTAGCATGCCCCTCTTACACGGTGGTTTGTGTTTACACTACTTAGTTTAATCTTAAGTCGCACCACGTGGCACTTTGTTAGTACTTTGGTAGCACTTGAGTAGCACTGTTGTAGCACTTTGGTAGCACTGTTGTAGCACTTTAGTAGCACTTTGGTAGCACGTTGATAGTACTTTGGTAGCACTGTTGTAGCACTGTGGTAGCACTTTGGTAGCACTGTGGTAGCACTGTGGTAGCACTTTGGTAGCACTTTGGTAGCACTTTGGTAGCACTTTGGTAGCACTTTGGTAGCACTTTGGTAGCACTTTGGTAGCACTTTGGTAGCACTTTGGTAGCACTTTGGTAGCACTTTAGTAGCACTGTGGTAGCACTTTGGTAGCACTGTGGTAGCACTTTAGTAGCACTGTGGTAGCACTGTGGTAGCACTGTGGTAGCACTGTATACCTTTCCTCTACAAGTGTTGAAAAGTCCCATCCATCTATTCATCTCCTTCCACTATTTGTTTTTTGGTTCCGATGTGATAGTATCAGGAACCTATGCGGTCATGACTGCGTGTGTATATGTATATATGTGTGTGTAGTCATAAATAGAGCATTATGGGGAACTTGGTGCCCTCCATGTGTATGTGTGTGTGTGTGACGGCCAGCTCGTAAACACGATATCTCAAGTATGATACATTGGATTCATGTCATATGTGGTACACAGATAGCCTAGCCCATGGTCCGTAGATGTGCCTTATTGTTTTTGATGGTGATGTCATGCATATTAATGAGTAGGTGGGACATAATGTAAAAATCTTGAAATGTTCATATTTTAACAACCACATGTCTGTTTTGTTTCATATTTGGTATAATTAATAATTATGATGTTAGCTGGTGTGTAAATGTTAATGATACAAAAAAGTTGAATTTCATTAATAAGCATAGTGGCTTAATATGATTTTGCTGAAAAGAGCTTGTAAACACGATATCTCAAGAACGGTAAACTGGATTCATGTTTGGTACACAGATAGCCCATGGTCTGTAGATAGCCCTATTGTTTTAGATGGTAATATCATATTAATGAGTAGGCAGCGCTTAATGTAACAATCTTGAAATGTTTTTTTTTTAATAACCTCATGTCTGTTTTGTTTCATATTGGGAACAATTATGATGTTAGCTGGTGTGTACATCTTCATGATGTCAAAACATTGAATTTCATTAATATGCATAGTGGGCGGGGCTTAAAATGATTTTGCTAAAAAGAGCTTGTAAAGATGATGTCTCAAAAACTGTGAACTGAATTCACGTCATGTGTGGTACACATATATAGCTCATGGTCTGCAGATGCGCCTAATGTTTTGGTGGTTGTTTTATGCATATTAATAAGTGGGCAGGGCTTAAAGTGAAAATTTTGAATAAGTGATAAATGAGCAACTGTATGTCCGTTTGTGTCATATTGGGCATGCTAATATTGTTGGTTATTGTGTACATGCTTATGTAATCAAGACGTGTCATTAATATGCATGGTAGGCGTGGCTTAATGATAAAGTGCTAAATGTTGTAAACACCATACTGTATCTCATGAATGGTATAACGGATTTATGCCATACAGTGTGTCGTACACAGATGGGTCACATGTTCTAATGACGTGGTAGTGATGTCTTAAATATTAATGAGTAGGCGGGGCTTACTGAAAAATTCTTGAAATACGTTAAATGATTAACTGTTTTTGCATCATACTTACTATGATAATGTTTTTAATAATTGTGCAAATGCTAATGTTGTCAATATTTTTATTGATCTGCATAATGGGTGTGGCGTATGAATAAATATTTTAGAATAAATATTTCATGATATACAATGACATGACAGTTAATACACATCTTGCAAATCAATCAGCTTATGAAAAAATAGCATCTGAACCACAAATCCTTCTGCTTCTGGTTGATATGATTTAACCTCTCTGGCACTACATGATCTTTGCTATCAAGCAAAGCTTTTCAATCAGATCGATCAATCCATCAAATCAATCAATCCATCAAATCAATCAATCAATCACATGGATCAATCACCTTCAGCATCAAGGCTTATACTGTGTTTGTTTTGTTGATGAAATGTAAACTCTCTAGCATTATATATCCTATGCTTTCAAACAGGCATCTTATATTGATCAATCAGGCAATCAATCAATCAGATCAATCAATCAAATCGCATTGAACAATCACCTTCAAGACTTATACCCAATTTGTTTTTTGTTAAAATTTAACTCTGGCACTACACAATCTTTGCTATCAAAAATACCTCTTCAATCAACAATCAGTCAATCAGATTGATCTATCAATCAATCAACCAATCACATGGATCAATCACTTTCAGCCTCAAGACTGATAATTTGTTCTTTTGATGAAATTTAATCTCTCTGGAACTATACAACCTATGCTCTCAAACAGACTTTTAATCAATCAATCAAGATTGGTCAATCAAGATTGGTCAATTAAGATAGGTCAATCAAGATTGGCCAATCAAGATTGGTCAATCAAGATTGGTCAATCAAGATTGGTCAATCAAGATTGGACATTCAAGATTGGTCAATGAATCGATATCCTTCCACTTCAACATTTTTATGCATGAGACACTACTTCTCCTTACCTCCAATCAATCCTAAAGGGAAAATGCTCTCTCTTTGTTTTTTCCCGGTTGTAGAACGTTGACGCTCTGATGTCCGGAAGGGAACAAGTCTAGAACGGTGGCAGCAACCAACATGAACTCCGAGAGCAGTCGGTCGCATGCTGTGTTCAACCTTACTGTCACACAAACCTTGACGGATCTCGCAACTAAAGTGAGTACCATTCATTTGAAGAATTTTGTTATTGAAAAAATTCCCTAAATCTTCTATGATATTGTACTTGGAACCAAAAAGGGTTTTTTGATACGTTTTAGTCCAACAAGGAAAAGAGAAACTAATCAGACAGAGACTGAAAAGGGCACCTGCACTTCAACTCAATTTCTGTCCAATAACGGTTAATGATAATCCTTGTTGGGACAGGAACTGGACTGGGCACCTGCGCTTCACTCGTGAAGGGCAACTGCCCTTCACTCAATTTCTGTCCAACAACAGTTAATAATAACCCTTGTTGGGACAGGAACTGGACTGGGGACCTGCGCTTTACTCCTGAAGGGCACCTGCACTTCACTCAATTTCTGTCCAACAACAGTTAATAATAATCCTTGTTGGGACAGGAACTGGACTGGGCACCTGCACTTCACTCAATTTCTATCCAACAAAGGTTAATAATAATCCTTGTTGGACAGGAACTGGATTAGGCACCTGCGCTACACTCAGTTTCTATCCAACAAAGGTTAACGATAACCCTTGTTGGACAGGAACTGGACTGGGCACCTGCGCTTTACTCCTGAAGGGCACCTACACTTCACTCAATGTCTATCGAACAACAGTAAATAATAACCCTTGTTGGGACAGGAACTGGATTGGGCACCTGCGCTACACTCAATTTCTATCCAACAAAGGTTAACGATAACCCTTGTTGGACAGGAACTGGACTGGGCACCTGTGCTTTACTCCTAAAGGGCACCTACACTTCACTCAATTTCTGTCCAATAACAATTAATAATAACCCTTGTTGGGACAGGAACTGGACTGGGCACCTGCGCTTCACTCAATTTCTATCCAACAAAGGTTAATAATAATCCTTGTTGGACAGGAACTGGATTGGGCACCTGTCCTTTACTCAATTTCTATCCAACAAAGGTTGATAATAATCCTTGTTGGACAGGAACTGGATTGGGCACCTGTCCTTTACTCAATTTCTGTCCAACAAGGATTAATAATAATCTTGTTGGGACAGGAACTAGACTGGGCACCTGCGCTTTACTCAATTTCTGTCCAACAAAGGTTAATGATAATCCTTGTTGGGACAGGAACTGGACTGGGCACCTGCACTTAACTCAATTTCTATCCAACAAAGGTTAATAATAATCCTTGTTGGACAGGAACTGGATTGGGCACCTGCGCTACACTCAGTTTCTATCCAACAAAGGTTAACGATAACCCTTGTTGGACAGGAACTGGACTGGGCACCTGTGCTTTACTCCTGAAGGGCACCTACACTTCACTCAATTTCTGTCCAACAACAGTTAATAATAACCCTTGTTGGGACAGGAACTGAACTGGGCACCTGCGCTTCACTCAATTTCTATCCAACAAAGGTTAATAATAATCCTTGTTGGACAGGAACTGGATTGGGCACCTGCACTTCACTCAATTTCAGTCCTTACAATTATTAATGTTTAGTTTGTTTTCAAAAATTTGAAATAGAATGAATGTTTGTCTTTTTTTTTTTTACTGAAATGGTGTGAGTTGTTACTAAAGAGTCCATCCATCCAAGTCAGGAACTCCAATCTTTTTATCATTCATGTAGGCATTCATAAATGAACATGGAAGTAAATTTCACAGGGGAATTAATGTTTGTCTGGGAGGAAAATCAAGTTGTCATGAGGTGTTCCTGTGCATAGGTGCAACACATTAAGCCTTAAACCTGGATTTACATCAGACAGATGTTAAATGTTAGATTTTGGATATCTGGGGCAGCACGATGAGTTATTTGATGACCCGTGGGAAAACTAATGAATGTTGTGAACCATATTCATGATTTGATGACCTGTGGGAAAACTGGTGAATGTCCCGAACCACATTCATGAGAAATCTGTCCATGTTTAAAAGAAATTAATCAGTGAAAGAAAGAAGAAAAAAAAGAAAGAAAAAAAAAACATTTAAAAAAAATAATTTTATGAACTTTTTCCTTCTGTAAATTATGGTTTCACCCATGGTTATAATCCGGATTATTGGAATTTTCCAGCTCTGTATAATATGGGGACATTTATGGAATTAATGCCCAGTTGAATTACAAAAAAACATAATTAATTTTAATGCAATTTCTGTGCTTTAAAATATCCCTCTGACCCTCTCTAATATAGGTCCCTTAATGGACCCCACACTGAAGGTGCTTGCACATATGTGTGTTTTGCTACACACTAGCAGAAAATCCAGCTACAATCATGTCATGTGTGTGGGAAGAAATGTAAGGTATTCAAACCCAGTCTGAATATGGGGTTGGGGGGTGGGATAGGGTGGGGGGGGGGTGGAATTGGTAATAAATTATGTTCGTAAAAGCCAAGAATTCAACACGTTCTATGAAAACAAATAAGAGAAATCATATTGAAGGTCCTACGTCTATTTTGGGCCGAGTTTCTCTTCCCCGTCTTATTTTTAAGCTCACTTTTTAATTGAAGGACAACTAGACTTATTAGTGAGGGCGTTTTTTGGTGATGTTTTCAAATATTTATTGACCTGTTTCGCATATTTAAGTAATACCATTGTTGAGGAGTCTTAGATCAATACTGGGTATGAATATTTATGTTAGAAAGATTTATAGCTCTCCTTCTTCAAGTTTTGATCACAAAGTTCACCAAGAATACAAAAAAAAAAAAAACGGATGAATCCAGAACACAGGATTAAAATATAAAAACGAATTCAAGTAAACTCATAAGTTCAATTTTATTAAGTAATAATAATGATAGTGATAATAATGATAATAATAATAACAACAACAACAACAACAATAATAAAATAACAACAACAATAATAATAATAATAATAATAATAATAATAATAATAATATTCACCATAACAATTTTCAATACTTTAATATATCATTACAACAAGATTCTTTTCCTGTCTCTCTTTCTTTTGTTGCTATGACAATTTATCTTGTGTCAGATTAATAATTCCTAATTTGCGGTATTAGTTAAGTCTCTGGATACTTTAAATTCCGCATTTCAACTGCACTCAAACCTGATAACGTTGTTTGCCAATATATGTACACTTCACTGGTTCCGAGCACAAGGTCTAGATTGGAGAATGAACGGCTGGCCTGCTTGAAGACAATTCAACAATTGCAGGAAGTAGAAAGCAGAATTGAAGGTGGTGTGCATGTCCCACTGGGTGATTGGTGCCTCCAGCCCGCTGCCAAAATGGTAGAATGAAATGACTCAAACTAATTACCCTCACAGTCATGACAGCACCTCGAGCTCTCTTCCCTCGCTCCCCACAACTCAATTGCTGAGTTCTTCCAGAAAAATTCTCGGATAAAATTACCTCTTTCCTTTATCATGCTTCCATGCTTCCCACTACAACCATATTTAATTCTCCTCTTCCACCCCCTCTCTATTTTGTCTTTGTTTCACCCATGCACCACCTCCTCTCTCGATCACAGCTTTCTGACATTTGGTCTTGTATTTCTCTCATTCTCCCTCTGTTTTCTTTCCTTCCTACCTCTATAATGATCTGACCTCTCAGGCACAATCTGACCCTCATTGTCGTGGTGCCGTTAAGACCTCATCAAACAAACAAACTCATGACACTGATCTCCCAACACAATGCAATATGATGGTATATAGTCCCTTAACCTGCACCTAGACGGTGTCCAATACAACAAATAAAACAAATTCCCTGCTGCACAACCCCAACTCGAAGAACCATCATTGTCTTTAATACAAATGTCCAGCTCTTAAAATGTCTCCCTAATGGCGATCCAAATTTAAGCCTGTGTCTCCCCGGAGAGGTAAATTTGAAGTGACCAATGATTAACAAAATAGCTCTTACATAAACTTCCAGTTATTGGCAAGAAATGTTAATTACCAATGCAACACCTAACCCTGAGATACCCGTTATGTTATTAATTCCGGTAATCCCCTACACGTTATATTATCCCGATATATTTAGCACTGTCCCATTAACAAAAAGTTAACATAGTAAGAATTTATGCAAATTCCTAAACAGGTGTTCGCGCTCAAATTCAGTATTGTCAAAATTTCCTTAAGAAATTCACGAATAAGGCGAACAACAGATTATCCCTAGCCATTTACTCTTGCCCTATAATAATTGAATTGCACTGCACATATATATAATTACCCTCCTATTCCTACACCCAGGTTTTTAATCACCTAAAATTATTGCCCCAAGAATCTACCGTGACATCGAGTCTCTAGAAAATTGTGCCCCCACTTTTGGTCTAGTGTCCCTTTAAGTGGAAAAACAAGAGCTTGCTTGATTTTTGTCTGTTTTAATTGTTGAGCTTTCTGATTTATTTATCGAGCACGTTACCGGTTATAATTCTCATTAAAAACATTTGTATTTTCTGTTGCCTGCTGAAATCGTAGCCAAGGAATGGAAGTATGGTAAGGAACTACGAACACGGCGTAATATTTTGTTGTAAAATTGTGTAAATTGAGGCTTTCCTTTCAATTTTCTTTCGCTTATTTTGTACGAAAATTGTTCTCAACTACGCAGTTTCCTTTGTATACATGCCGCAAAGTTTCTCTTTAAGCCTACCGCATCTGACATCTGAGTTAATCCTGAAAACTCAGGTATGTCAATTACCAACCTGATTTCCTGTTCAGTGTAATGTGTTTTCACTTAAACAATGATGCCATTCCCATGCACACGACAGCCAAGTAGCCCAAAGCTATTTGTGTGTATAAGATTACACAAAGCCAGGGCTGAATAATAAAGGCACTTTTGTGTTTGAAATCACTCATCCGTGTGAAGTGTCTTAGTCGGAGAAGTTTGTTTGGGAACTGGTGATAAAAATAGCTGTGTATCTTAATGCCTGAGGGACAGTAATAATGTGCATTAACTGTGAATGATTGACAGACCATTTCTCCTAAGGAAAGATTTTGCTTCATGTATGTGTCTTTTTCTTTTAGCAGTTTCTATTCATGGTTTGAAGCTTTAGTAAATGAAAACCTATTTTATTCAGCATTTAACTTTCCTTAAAAAAAAGCTTTAATTTCTGAGTAGAATGGCCATCTAAGTTTGGAAATTGCATCTTATATTTCTTGAGTCAAAGCTTGAATGTTTGTGTTGTACTTTAGCTTTGTGAAATCTGTATTCTGAGTACATATGAATAATAAATAAGTTGCAATGAAAGTTATATTCTTGTCAAAATGCATCAACAAAATTAAATTAGTCTTATATTCTATTTATTCGTACATTACCCTGCCATAGATAACTTATATTGCACACCATAATATGTATATATTTTTCACATACTGTCATATGACATTCTCTGATACACTTCCGTGCATAAGCAGAATTTTTGAGGTGGGGGGAAAAAATCACCCTAAAATTCAAAAATCACCATACAAAAGATATTGATATGAAAAAAAAAAAAAAAAAGTGAGAGGGGGTGGCAAGTTCTCCTCTTGCATTCCCCAAATCCTGTATTAGGCATATCCAAACGATCTGTATACTTAAAACCCGTGCTAGAAAGTAAATGTTTTCACGTCGATTTGAGTAATTATTTGAGTTAACATAGGTGACGGAAGGGGAAGTGGTGGAGGGGAGGGGGTGGGGCGTGGGCCTGGGCCCTCCAATAATTTCAATGGGGGGGGGGGAGGGAAGGACCTCCAATAAACATTTGTAATTTTTCATATTTTTAATCACCCCGAGATTTTATTCATATTATCTGCCTAATAGTGTCCTAATTCCTATTTACTGTAAATTATTATAGTTTTACAAGTTGAATACTTATCCCATCATTAATCCATCATTCCTCCCTCCCGTCATTATCCATCATTCCTCCCGTCATTATCCATCATTCCCCCGTCATTATCCATCATTCCTCCCATCATTATCGATCATTACTCCTGTCATTACCCATCATTCCTCCCTTCATTAATCCATCATTCCTCCCTCCCTTCATTACCCATCATTCCTCCCGTCATTATCCATCATTCCTCCCTTTATTACCCCATCATTCCTCCCTTCATTATCCACCATTCCTCCCGTCATTACCATCATTCCTCCTGTCATTATCCATCATTCTTCCCTTTATTAACCCATCATTCTTCCCCTCATTAACTCATCATTCTTCCCCTCATTAACCCATCATTCCACTCATTAACCCATCATTCTTCCCCTAATTAATCCATCATTCCTCCCTTCATTACCCTATCATTCCTCCCCTCATTAACCCTTTATTCTTCCCCTCATTAACCCATTGTTCTTCCCCTCATTAACCCATCATTCTTCCCCTCATTAACCTATCATCCTTCCCCTCATTAACCCATCATTATTCCCCTCATTAACCCATCATTTTCCCTCTCATTTTCCCCTTCATTAACCCATCATTCTTCCCCTCATTCCTCAACATTCCTCTTTACCCCATCGTTCTTCTCCTCATTCCTCATTAACCCATCATTCTTCCCCTCATTCCTCATTTACCCATCATTCTTCCCCTCATTAACCCATCATTCCTCTCCTCATCAAGCCATCATTCTTTTCCTCATTCCTCTTTAAACCCATCATTCCTCCTCTCATACTGTACAAATTCACATCTTTACTGTAACTTAAAGGAGCAGGCAGCCGAAAAATGCGGGTGTAATTTGCTGGAGTTTAAAGAATATGAATTAGAACACTCTATGGACGTGGTTGTAATGAAAACCTGTGATACGAATGTTTTAATCAAAGATGAATGTTCTGGCATGTTTATATTTTCCTATAATGCCCTGGTCAAAGCATTTTGCCCTCAGAATGGCCCTCCTAAAGTCGGGCCATTCCACTCGGGCCAAAATAATTTACAAACTGTTCTGCTGTATCTCAGAAGTTAATGTTCTTTTTAATAGGAAATAAATATATGACTTTTGCAGGTGTTTGTATACCTGTAACATTGAGTGTAATTATTGTTGTTACCATAGATGTTTGATTGTAGAGAATATAATTGTGTCCCTGCATATATGATATACTGTATATACAATTTTAACAGATAAAAAGCTATAGAAATACATTTAATACTCATATATGATAAAAACGCTTATTGCTTCCCTTGTTTGTGACCGCTGGCAAACCTCATGGAACTCTCAAATTGATAACAAACTCCATGTCATCCAGCCCACCATTCCGATCAAACCCACCCTCCACCTCTCCTGGGTCGACAATGTTCACATTATCCGTCTAGGTCACACTAACCTCACTCACTCCCACCTCCTTATGGGCTCCCTCCACCCCTCTGCAACAATTGCCATTGCACCCTCACAGTCCATCACGTTCTCCTTGCTTGCCCCCTGTTCAACATTCCTAGAGCTTCCCTCACTTCCCACAACTCAATTGCCGAGTTCTTCCAGAAAAACCCTCCAGATAAAATGATCTCCTTCCTTCATCATGCTTCCCTCTACAACCGTATCTAGTCCTCTCACCCCCTTTCTCTTCTTGTGTTCCCTTTTTGCACCCATGCACTTCCTCTCTTGATCCCAGCTTTCTGGCTTTTAGTCCTGTGCTTCTCTCAATCTCCCCGTTTTCTTTCCTTCCTACCTCTGGAATGATCTAACCTCTCAGGCACAATTTTACCCTCACTGTCATTGTGCCGTTAAGCCCTCATCAAACAAACAAACAGATAAAAAGCTATATAGATACATTAATACTCACATATGATAAAAATACAGTTTTAACTGATATAAGAATCAAAACTAATTTACGATGAGGTGAAATTTACAACGTCAAAAGAGTCATTATTATGTGTTCATACTTGACCCTGCCAATCGTAACTTACATCACTATACAGTAATATGCATTTATGCATGTGACTCATACGACTCACTGATATACCCACCTGCTGCTTACTTTCAAATATCTGTTTCATTGTGTCTTTATTCCTATTTGATTCATTATGTTTATGGAAAACAAACACAACTGTATGTTATGTTGCTGTTCCTCCATTCATACTGTAAAAATTCACATCTTTTCTGCAATTTAAGCCAAAAAATTCACAACTCATCCTTAATGGAAGGAGAATTAAGAACTGCATTAATTTTGTTTTGATATGTGGGCAATTCATTAGCGGTCAAAAGTAGGCCTCCTGATGGGAGAATCACTTTGTTTATGTATCACACAAAATGAATTATTGAGACAATTGTTGAATTATTTTACAGACATATGAGTCAGCTGCGTTTGCATGTAAAGTGTGGACACGTAGCATTAGGTTGCAACGCACTTAGATGATGATGATAGGAATGCAATTTTGTTTCTGGCGTGTTTCTTTAAAACTATATAGGAATCTTCTCGTGAATTTTCATTTTCATATATATGATAGAGGGCGATGAAAGAAATAATTTGGCGTACAAATCATGTTAATGTCTTTTCCTGTGTATTAGTTATTGCAATTTCAAAGATTGCGTGAGTGTGTTGAAAAGTGACCTCACAGTGTTTACAGTGTAGTGTCATGAAGGCAAATCTAAGACTGTTCTTGTGCCTTACTGACTCCCTCCACCCCTCTGCAACAACTGCCATTGCACCCTCACAGTCCATCACATTCTCCTTGCTTGCCCCCTGTACAACCTTCCCAGAGCGTCCCTCGCTGCCCACAACTCAGTAGCCGAGCTATTCCCCCCAAAAAAAACCTCCGGATGAAATTATCTCCTTCCTTCATCATGCTTTCCTCTACAACCATATTTAGTCCTCCTTCCCCACCCCTTCTGTCTCTACATTATTTTCCCACCCATACACCTCTTTCGATCCCAGCTTTCTGACTTTTAGTTCTCGTGTTTCTCTCAATCTCCCCCTGTTTACTCTCTTTCCTACCTCTGGAATGATTTAACCTCTCAGGCACAATTTGACCTCTCAGGCACAATTTGACCTCTCAGGCACAATTTGACCTGTGCTGTTGTGCTGCCATTGAACTCTCATCAAACAAACAAACTGTTCTTGTGTAATCTTTTGAAAAATCATTGCCTCTTCCTAAATTAAGAGAACCGTCTTTTCTTTATTTATTGAGATAGGGCATTACATGCACTTTATAAGAACGTGCTTTGCTCATCTGTCCTTGAATCTTGCATCTAATTAAAAAAAAAACCATTTTGTTTTATAGAAATACATAAGAATTTTCTTTATAATCATTCAATAGTCTTGTGACATTTAAAAGTGGAAATGAAAATTTATGAGAATATTATAAACTAACCCAGCAAAATTTGCTAAAATTGCATTGATGCATGCAATATATGTGTAGGCATCTCACTCATTCATACTGTATTATTATCAGCACATAGTATGCATTTAAAGCACAGACTTACAACACAAATTTGTTTTGAAAGACATGAGTATGGAACAGGGCAGTAATTCCTCAGTGTACAGGGGATATGGATATGTCGCCTCCCTCCCCACTTTTATGCAGAATTGAAAAAATTCAGTACATTTTGGATAAAATTTGCCTCTTGTCCCCCCCACTTTTGTGTCCACCCCATTTTCCGGATGAGAATTACGGCCCTCATGGAAGAATTTCCATTAAACGTACATGGACAGGTAGAGGGCAACATTAGCTAAATGGATGTAAAATCTACTGAAAAACATGAACAATGCAAAAGATTCATCAAAATCGTGTATAAATTGACCATTTGACAGCTCTTGGAAGATTTTCTGGCAAATATGCACATTTTTGTGATGACATAGCCTCTGTTTTCTAATGTAAATCCATTGCTTTTAACCCCTGCCATTTCTCTTTGAAAAAGGGAAGATCATTCTAATGAAGAGGATTTGATCTTTCCCATACCTCCAACTAACCTCAAGCTGGAGAAGGCATTTTAAACATTTTCAAGGTCTAAAATTAGGGGAAGAAATATATTTGAAAAAGAGAGCATTCTGAACTGCTTTCCTGTGCATACATCACATTGTTTTTAATATAAGGAGAATAGGGAGCTCAGTTGGCAGAGCGCACGGCTGAGATGCTGGAAGTCCTGGGTTCAAGGCACGGTCAGGTCTAACTCGATTTTTCCAGATCTATGCAGACAGATGCACCAAACATCAAAGCGCATTTCGTCTGCAGCTCCTACTCCTCATTCAGCTGTTGAGAAAAGTGACAATGGTCGAATGGCGCACACCGTCTTTCAGAGGGGACGTTTAGCTGTCGGTCCCGACGGCAGGAGAGTCATCCCTGCCTGGTTCTCTGAACACTATTCGAGAAGAGAAGCGTAAAAAAGCGATGTTCATCCACTTTCCATTTTAAGTGCTAAGTTCATGTGCGCCCATAGGCAGCCAGAAAAATAGTCTGTTAGTTGTAAAGTACATTCAAATAGTTCTTTAAACTAGAAAACTATCATATAATATCATTTATTAAAAAATAAATAAAAAATTTAAATTTGATTACTCATTACTTGAAAATTACGCATGTTATTTTTAAAATTCAAAGACTATTATTCTCAGAATTTAACGCTCTTTTTGGTCAGTGGTTAACTTGTGTACAAGTCCATAGACCTTTAAATTTTTAAAAGAATATTCTTAGATTATTCATTTTTAATTATTTTTGTGTGAACTGTGAGATCAAGCGTAACTTTATAAAGGTCAGATGGTATTCGGAACATACTTTTTGTAGTACTAATGAAACACTTTTCTTCTCGTTTTGCGGGTGAATTATTCTTGGATAGTTGTAGGAGAAGATGTTCGTCCAGGCAGAATATGTTTAAAGGATTGGTTCAGTGGTCAAGCATGTGTATCTCATATAAAAAAGGACTTCGAAAGGAACAAAATGGTGAAGAAAACATTCAAAAATCTTATTCTGTTAAGGAGATATCCAAGCTTAGAACTTGTGTCTTATCTTTGTAGAAATGACTGGTGTAGTAAGTCTACTATGGAAGGTTGGCATCCTTATCCTCACATTCTTAACAGAAGGAGGATGGTTGACACACTAACAAATTTGTTTAAAGGAATAAAGTTTTGGTTCTACAGTGAAAAATCTCTTTCTTTAGACTGAAAAGACCAGTCCTTAAATTT
Organism: Chiridota heheva; assembly: GCA_020152595.1. NCBI lineage: Eukaryota > Metazoa > Echinodermata > Holothuroidea > Apodida > Chiridotidae > Chiridota > Chiridota heheva. The sequence continues at coordinate 749,757 of JAIGNY010000375.1, read as the reverse complement.
TGAAAGTATAGCTCTCACAGGTCATGAATTATGGATGATCAATGTTACAGTGAAGTGTCAAAAGCATGCCACTGTTTAATTATGCACAAAATCACAAGTAGAATAGTTTTGAGTTTGAAAAATAGCTCTTGCATTGTATGAATTATGGCTGACCAAGGTTACACTGCAACACGTCACCGTTTAATTATGGAGAAAATTACAAGTTAAAACAGTCTTTAGATTTTGTACATAATGTTTGTAATTTATGAGTAATGACTGATAAAAATTGAAAAATGTATATTGCTATTTTTAGCTACTTTTGTGATATATAGCATATTTTAAAGCTTTTAGCTGATGTTGTAGCTACCTGTTCACCTACCTTTCAACATGTTGTTAATTAAGAGAGTAGGGGAAATCATTGCTGGCTGAATCAGAAGAACAAAATTCATGGAATAACATTTAGATGTGGGGCATACCTTCACCCTATAATCATAAATTTCACATACTGTATTCTACATAATAAGTGCCCATGTTCTAATAAGAGCTCACGTAAAATTGATTTTGACTGATAATATATCCCCTCAAATTGATTTTGACTGATAACATATCCTTTAAAATTGATTTTGACTGATAACATATCCTTTAAAATTGATTTTGACTGATAAAATATCCTCTAAAATTGATTTTTGACTGATAACATATCCCCTAAAATTGATTTTGACTGATAACATATCCCCTATTATTGATTTTGACTGATAACATATCTCCCAAGATTGATTTTGACTGATAACATATCCCCTAAAATTGATTTTGACTGATAACAGATCCCCTATTATTGATTTTGACTGATAACAGATCCCCTAAAATTGATTTTGACTGATAAAATATCCCCTAAAATTGATTTTGACTGATAACATATCCCTTAAAATTGATTTTGACTGAAAACATATCTCTTAAAATTGATTTTGACTGATAACATATCTCCTAAAAATGATTTTGACTGATATCATATTCCCTAAAATTGATTTTGACTGATAACATATCTCTTAAAATTGATTTTGACTGATAACATATCCCCTAAAATAAATTTTGACTGATAACATATCCCCTAAAATTGATTTTGATGGATAACATATCCCCTAAAATTGATTTTGATGGATAACATATCCCGTCAAATTGATTTTGACTGATAACATATCCCCTAAAATTGATTTTGACTGATAACAGATCCCCTAAAATTGATTTTGACTGATAACAGATCCCCTAAAATTAATTTTGACTGATAACGTATCCCCTAAAATTGATTTTGATGGATAACATATCCCCTAAAATTGATTTTGATGGATAACATATCCCCTAAAATTGATATTGCCTGATAACATATCCCCTAAAATTGATATTGACTGATAAGATATCCCCTAAAATGATATTGACTGATAACATATCCCCTAAAATTAATATTGACTGATAACATATCCCCTAAAATTGATTTTGACTGATAACAGATCCCCTAAAATTAATTTTGACTGATAACATATCCCCTAAAATTGATTTTGACTGATAACATATCCCCTAAAATTGATTTTGACTGATAACATATCCCCTAAAATTGATATTGACTGATAACATATCCCCTAAAATTGATTTTGACTGATAAGAGATCCCCCAAATTTGATTTTGACTGATAACATATCCCTTGAAATTGATATTGACTGATAACATATCCCCTTAAATTGATTTTGACTGATAACAGATCTCCTCAAATTGATTTTGAATGATAACATATCTCCTAAAATTGATTTTGACTAATTAGCTTACTTGAACCTTCTCATTAGCTCATACTTCAGTGATACTTGGCATGATGATGCAGTGACTGGAACAGCACATTTTCTCTTTGGCCTGGTGGACCTTAATGAACACTTGTAAAGCTATACTTGAGTTATCTCAATTTCAATCAAATATGAAATCTTCTGTCATTTAGTTGTGTAAATCTCCTGCTGTTACAGTGAATTCAGTGATTTATTCCTATGACAGGAATGCTTGTGGGCAATTAGCACCCACAGAGATGCTCAAGTTTTCCAGGCGTATCGCATCCTCAAGCCATTTGCCCTTTAAGTGTGATGCAGTTTTGACAAGTAATATTTTGTAAGTGCTTGTGGTTGTGAAATGTAATAGATGTTTATTTTGTTCTGTTTGTCATAAAATTAGGAACTACTTTTGAGAAAGTGTTTTTCTGTAATCTTTCAAAGGCCATTTATCGTAATTAAACCCTTAAAACTCTACTACTCAGGCGATATTATTGCCATTTTCAAACCACCTTTTTCAAACCACCTCTCTCAAACCACCTTTTTTAAAAATGAAATTGGGACTTTTTCAAAGTCCTATGGAGTAAACTTGGTATCATTTTAAGGTACTCAGATATTTCTTTCATAAGTGTAGCTTTTTTATAGGGGTCATATTACAGAATTTTGAAAAAATTTGCTTAAAAAAGGGTAAAACTCAAAAATTGGGAAAAAATAGGCAAGAAATGTTTGTTTTTTTCTTTTAAATCTACAATAACTTCAAGATTACATTTTTGCCCCAAAATCAAACACGCAAATTCTAAGACCTGCATTATTGATTTCTTGTCTAATTTGTATAATCCGTACCTGCAATCTTTTGCTTTGGAGAAATTTCTTCAAAATTTTATGAATTTCTGCAAATTTGTGCGGAGATTTGTTGAAAAAGCTGTCAATCAACTAACTTAAAAATATTAATTCTTGCAGTACAGTACATATGGTTAGCTAGCGGTGTGCGCTCATGCAGTCAGTGCAATATACTGCACAAAGCAAATAACTGCACTCGCGGACTGAGTGATGACAAAATGGTGAACACAAATTGTGCCTACGCGGGCCCGCTATGAGACTTGTAAATCTGATTCCAGTTACTCAAAGCAGTTAGCAAGCAGAATTTTTTTTTTTTTGTGCTAAATTCTTTAAAGATCCAGCGAAGTGCCATATGGATCAAAGCTTGCGGCAAGCCACACGAACATCTAAATATCAATGCATTGGTCATGCATGATTGTAGATTTGAGGTTTGTTTGCTCTTCATTGCTGTGGTAGGTGTGGCCTCTTTATATACTCGGAGAAGTTGATTGTCGAGATCGGTGGGATATCTTCATAGATTTCAGCTTTCGTTGGGTGTGGTTTTTCCAGGAAAGATTTTGAACCTGCCTAAGTAGTCTAGTGTATGTGTCCTCCAGGCGTCGCTCAACCTCCTTTTTTATGGTCCATGTTTCAGCACCATATAAAAGAATGCTTATCAGGGCTATACCCCCCCCCTCCCTGCACACACACACACACACAAAGAAGGGGGAAATGGAACTGAACATATTTGGTGACTAGCTGCATGTATAAAGATATATGCCTTCTTTCTGTGTGATGTTGAATATAGTGATATACTGTACTTTTAAAGATTTTTCCCTCAATTTTTTGTTTGCTTCTTGCGATGTCTTTAGCATAAAGTGCCGTTTAAGAAGGTTGAGTGGATTTTCTGATGATACATGATCATATTGTGTATTAAATATTCTGTCATGGAATATGACATCTTTCCTGGTGGTATTCCTCCTTTATTTCATCTGTTTCTAAAAGCATGAAATCAACTTTCTGAATCTTTTTCTAAAGCCTTTAAGCTCCTATTTCCAATATTTCCCTCTGTGTTGCGTTGTTGCTATGCCATAAATTATTTCATGTTTATACCCAGGAGAAAAATCTCAGGATAGAATTTGAGCCACGTTGATGAAAAATGTTGGGAGTTATTTCCCAGGGTGTGTTCCTCAAGAGTGCGATGTCATAAATTGTTTCACAAGACCTGGTGTATCATACCCAATATGTTGGACTATGGAGAATAAAGCTTTGGAGATTTAGTGCCATAGTTAGGACTTCAAATGGATCAGAATGAAAAGTAGTTCGGTGACAGTTAAAGTCAATCTCATTATACTAAGGGCTGGGGGGTGGGGGTAACTAGAGAGGGTGTGGTGGGGAGCGGATGTGAAGACCCCAGTGCAGTCGGTGGTGTTGGAAAAATAGACAGTTACATTGGCAAATTGCAAAGAATCAGGCTCAAATGGTAGTATAAAGTCAGAATGGAAAAAATACAAAAATTAATAGATAAACATTAAAAAATAAAGAATAAATGGACAAAATCTTTGGATAAATTTTGATCCATGTTGGTGAAAAATGTGGGACTTAATTGTGAGGGTGCATTCCTCAAGAGTGATATCAATTAATTGTTCTGGGAGACCTGGTGTGTCGCTTTCATATGAAATAATTGGAGGTTTGATGTCTTGGTTACGACTCGAAATGGATCAGAAATGAAAAAAGTTCAATCAAAGTTAAAAAGAATATCCCCATGATTAAAGGACTTCCTGTGATACTTCCTGTGACTAAAGGCCTATTTCTGTGATTATAGGACTCCCTGTGATTGAAGGACTTTTCCTGTGATTAAAGGACTATTCCTGTGATTAAAGGACTATTTCTGTGATTAAAGGACTATTCCTGTGATTAAAGGCCTATTCCTGTAATTACAGGACTTCTTGTGATTGAGGGACTATTGCTGTGATTACAGGACTTCCTGTGATTGAAGGACTATTCCTGTGATTAAAGGACTATTCCTGTGATTAAAGGACTATTCCTGTGATTATAGGATTTCCTGTGATTTAAGGACTATTTCTGTGATTGAAGGACTATTTCTGTGATTGAAGGACTATTCCTGTGATTAAAGGACTATTCCTGTTATTAAAGACCTATTCCTGTAATTACAGGACTTCTTGTGATTGAGGGACTATTGCTGTGATTACAGGACTTCCTGTGATTGAAGGACTATTCCTGTGATTAAAGGACTATTCTTGTGATTAAAGGCCTATTTCTGTGATTGCAGGACTTCCTGTGATTGAAGGACTATTTCTGTGATTTGAGGACTTCCTGTGATTGAAGGACTATTCCTGTGATTACAGGACTATTTCTGTGATTAAAGGACTATTCCTGTGAGTAAAGGACTATTCCTGTGATCAAAGGACTATTCTTGTGATTAAAGGACTATTCCTGTGATTAAAGGCCTATTCCTGTGATTACAGGACTTCCTGTGATTGAAGGACTATTCCTGTGATTACAGGACTATTCCTGTGATTAAAGGACTATTCCTGTGATTAAAGGACTATTCCTGTGATTAAAGGACTATTCCTGTGATTAAAGGAATATTCCTGTGATTAAAGGAATATTCCTGTGATTGAAGGGCTGGACTATTTTGTGATAAAAGGAATGTTCCTGTGATTAAAGGACTATTCTTGTGATTAAAGGCCTATTTCTGTGATTGCAGGACTTCCTGTGATTGAAGGACTATTTCTGTGATTTGAGGACTTCCTGTGATTGAAGGACTATTCCTGTGATTACAGGACTATTTCTGTGATTAAAGGACTATTCCTGTGAGTAAAGGACTATTCCTGTGATCAAAGGACTATTCCTGTGATTAAAGGACTATTCCTGTGATTAAAGGCCTATTCCTGTGATTACAGGACTTCCTGTGATTGAAGGACTATTCCTGTGATTACAGGACTATTCCTGTGATTAAAGGACTATTCCTGTGATTAAATGACTATTCCTGTGATTAAAGGACTATTCCTGTGATTAAAGGACTATTCCTGTGAATAAAGGAATATTCCTGTGATTGAAGGGCTGGACTATTTTGTGATAAAAGAAATGTTCCTGTGATTTAAGGACTATTCATGTGATTAAAGAACAATTAAAAACCAAAAAATACATGATAAAACATATGTATGCATTATTTTCTGTATAGGAGTTCTTCATTTCAATATTGTGCTGCAAAGTGACTGGTGCAGTAAGTCTAATTCAAGAGTGTGATGTCAGAGTTGCAGTTCCAAGACTAATTATATGCATTTCCTGAAAATTTGTTACCTTTTTCTAAAATGATAGTGGACATTTTTGTTTTATTATTGAGATGGTGTATGATATTTAATTTACAACAATGTCTTGCCCATCTTTGTACCATACCTAGTATATATGTGAGAAATGAAAATCTATTTTCATAAAAATGTAGGCCTATGTAAAATTTCTTAGAAATGCAACTATTAATATTTTTTTAGTCATTTTTAGCACACTGGTGGAATCTTTGAACTGCAATAACTCCTGAATGGAAGGAAAAGATATCAACATTGTACCCCACCCCCTCCCCACCCCCACCCTACCCCTTCCCCACCCCCACCTACCCTTCCCCACCCCACCCCACCCCCACTCCCACCCCACCTTCCAATTTGTTTCTTTATAGGCCTTTTATCTATCATATAAAATCACATGAAAATTGACAGGAATACTTCTTCAATGTCATGGTTACAACTGAAAGATTGATCGGATTTGCAAAAAGCAAAAGTTCGGTCAAAAGTTCAGTCAAAAGCTAAGTCAATCATGTGATACGTAATGATCTCCGAAGAAAAGCTGTTTCCTTTTCATGATGGAGTTATGTGTTATATCAGTCGTAACTCCCTTTGTGCATAGAGTCACATGTACTGTATGCTGTTGCCCTGCAGCTATAGGAACATCGAACTTTAAGAGTTTACCAACTTGTATGTTTTCCTATTGTTTTTCTTATAGGGAAGCAATAGCGTTTCCGTATCCTGTAATAACTTAAGACTTCTCAATCACCTGTAACAAGTAAATGGAACATTCCGGTGAATTTTTGTTTTAACATATGTTTTAGAGGCCTATGGAGGAAGGGAAAAAATAATACAAAATTGGTGGAAAAAAACATGTTGATATCTTTATTACACTTCAATGTCTTTCAGCCATATGTTGAAAAGTGACATTGCACTGTAAAATGTAATGCCATAATTGCTAATCCAAGACAATGTACCAAGACAATTTATCATCAATTTACCAAAATAATTTACCATCAATTTACCAAGACAATTTTACCATCAATTTACCAAGACAATTTACCATCAATATACCAAGACAATTTACTATCAATTTACCAAGACAATTTACCATCAATTTACCAAGATAATTTGCCATCAATTTACCAAGACAGTTTACCATCAATTTACCGAGACAATTTACCATCAATTTACCAAGACAATTTACCATCAATTTACCGAGACAATTTACCATCAATTTACCAAGACAATTTACCATCAATTTACCAAGACAATTCACCATCAATTTACCAAGATAATTTACCATCAATTTACCAAGATAATTTACCAAGACAATTTACCATCAATTTACCATCAATTTACCAAGACAATTTACCAACAATTTACCAAGACAAATTTACCATCAATTTACCAAGACAATTTACCATCAATTTACCAAGACAAATTTACCATCAATTTACCAAGACAATTTACCATCAATTTACTAAGACAATTTACCAAGACAATTTACCATTAATTTACCTCGATAATTTACCATCAATTTACCAACACAAAATACCATCTCCTCACTATCCTAACTCTTACACCATAATTTATTTACACCCTCTGGGCACATTTGACTCTGAGTGTCACGGTGCCGTTAATAAACATCAACAAACCAAACCAAACCAAGACAATTTATACATTTCTTTGACAATTATTATGTTTCTCAATTATTGGAAAAAAAATTTTTGTTTAATTATTGTGATAGGGTATAGTATGAACTTTACAAGTACATGCTTTGCCTATCGGCCCACGTACCTTGCACTCTAAATAAGAATAAATGAATAAATGCTTCTTATTTTGTTATACAAATGTATAATTGTCCTGGATATGCATTCATGACATCACACTTTACAAAGCGAGCTTGCTTTTTAACACACTTGAGAAATCTTTCAAATGGAATAAATCTTGAAATGGGAATAAGATGTCAACATGTTAATTTCTTCAATTCGTTTCTTTAATAGTCCTCTATCTTACGCATGAAAGTGAAAATTTATGGGAATATTCCTGTCAGGGCACTTATGTTTCGTCATCCTTAGGCCATCCAGTATTTTATAATTTGTTTTTGTTGTAAATTTCTTTTTTCTTCTTCAGGTATCGGGTGAAAAAGTGAGCAAAATAAGCCTTGTTGACCTGGCAGGAAGTGAAAGGGTAACTAAGACGGGGTCGTCTGGAGAACGCTTGCGAGAGGGCAGTAATATTAACAAGTAGGTCAAAGGTCATGGGGGTTTATACATCCATGATATTAGGAACTTTAAAGGATTAGTTCAAAGATCAAGCAAGTTTGGTCTATATGTAATACAAATTTAATTTCTAAGTGATATGATGGTTTTAACCAATGAGAGTGCTTGTAATAGTCATATAGTCATGTGTATGATGGTTTTAACCAATAAGAATGCTTGTAGTAGTCGTATAGTCATGTATATGATGGTTTTAACCAATGAGAATGCTTGTAATAGTCATGTATAAGATGGTTTTAACCAATGAGAATGCTTGTAATAGTCATGTACAAGATGGTTTTAACCAATGAGAATGCTTGTAATAGTCATGTATATGATGGTTTTAACCAATGAGAATGCTTGTAATAGTTATATAGTCATGTATAAGATGGTTTTAACCAATGAGAATGCTTGTAATAGTCATATAGTCATGTATATGATGGTTTTAACCAATGAGGATGCTTGTAATAGTCATATAGTCATGTATATGATGGTTTTAACCAATGAGAATGCTTGTAATAGTCATGTATTAAAAGAAATTGAAGACATCTTTGATTTAATTGAGCATGTGTTCAATTGTTTTAGTTATACAAAGGTTTTAACCAATAAAACTACTGGAAATCGACACATATGTCGGTTGAAATTCATACTGTATATGTCAATTTCGAGACTTGTGGCCTACTTGGTGACCATAGCCTCCTCCAAATATACTATTATACCTAACATTTTTTTAGAAAGACTTAACATTTCACACAATACAAGTAAAATCTGATGCTTTAATATCGTATGGTGGGTCTTCATTCACATTATTTTATCAAACAGCCATGAACATGTGTATAACCTATATAGGTGTGTAGCAAATGCTAGGGAGGGGGAGGGGGGGCATGTCCCCAATTGTCAAAAAAGTATAACGGCCGGTGATCTGAATTTCTATTTCCCCCTCCTTCATCCCTTCATCCTCCCATACCATAAAATGAAAAAATCCTTTCCCAAAACCTTATGTTTTTGTAGGAAATCACTCAACGTAGGCCATTATGAGTGTAGTTTTTCTCTACATCTTTGCTCATTTTCATCCTAAACATATCCAAAATAAAGTTTCAGATGAGATTTAAAGATACTGTTTGTTTTCGTGTAAGATCCTTTATGCATTGCTTGACAAGACTGCAATTTGCAATGGAAACTAATGTGCGGTTGAAGCTTCTCTTACAATTGTTTAAAGATTTTATCGGCGGGCCGTTAAATCAGGAGCTGTTACAGCTCCCTGGTTAAATCAAGCAATTTATGCGTTACCGCCAGAGGCAGTGCAGATCTTGATCTGCTGTTGTAGAACGATGTAGAAAAAGGACATTGTGCATAAATTACAGGTTGCAGATGTTTGAAATGAAGTTATTCGAGAGAAAGTTGTAAATGTCACTTTCAAGGTTGTGTTACAAAGAATAGTGAGATAATGCCATGTTTTAAATCAAGACTTAGCGGCACATACGGTAAAAGCAGGGGAGTGTCATAGATGAATTGTACTTATGTGCAGATGTGGAGAAACTGTGTTAAAGGATTTAAATTTATGAATAAAGCAAAATGTTAGGCTTCTGTTTGTAACTTTCCTTGTTGACATTTTCAAGTTTAGGAAGGGATGAAAAGTTCCTTCCTACCTACCTTATTTTTTTTTAAATTTTCCCAGCCAGCTCTCATGTTTTTGTTTTTTTATAGATAAAATGAACTTATGTGCAGATGTGGAAAAATTGTGTTAAAGGATTTAAATTTATGAATAAAGCAAAATGTTGAGTGTTCTTTTTGTAACTTGTTGACATTTTCAAGTTTAGGAAGGGATGTAAAATTCCTTTCTACCTACCTACCTGAATTAGTTTTATATTTTCCTAGCCAGCCCTCATGTGTTTGTTTTTTCATAGATGAAATGTACTTATGTGCAGATGTGGAAAAATTGTGTTAAAGGATTTAAATTTATGAATAAAGCAAAATGTTAGTTTTTTTGTTGTAACTTTCCTTGTTGACATTTTCAAGTTTAGGAAGGGATGTAAAACTCCTTCCTACCTACGTGAACAAATTATATATTTTCCCAGCTCTCATGTTTGTTTGTTTTTCATAGATGAAATGTACTTATGTGCAGATGTGGAAAAATTGTGTTAAAAGATTTAGATTTATGAATAAAGCAAAATGTTAGTGTTTTTTTTGTAACTTGTTGACATTTTCAAGTTTAGGAAGGGATGTAAAACTCCTTCCTACCTACGTGAACAAATTATATATTTTCCCAGCTCTCATGTTTGTTTGTTTTTCATAGATAAAATGTACGTATGTGCAGATGTGGAAAAATTGTGTTAAAGGATCTAAATTGATGAATTAAACAAAATGTTAGGGTTCTTTTTCTAACTTTTCTCATCGACTTTTTTAAGTGGGTATGAATTATTAATGATTTGATCAGTGACATGTACTTGAAAGATTTTGATGAAAATATATTTATGAATATGAAATTAAGGCCGGGTGATTTGTTGTTGTAAAGATGCAATTTAACCTGTCAGGTGAAAACTGGGATAACCCCAGTGGCATCTGTATCCTCCGTTTTTAAGTCATCAGGTGAAAATTTTGAAAATAAATGGCCTCTTTCCTTGAAATTCTAGAGCCTTCTTGTCAAGGATACAATTCCCCTCAATGTGTCAACTTCTCAGTTGTGCAATTCTGGAATAATCTTTATACTGTGATAAGATCAGCCTCATCAGTTTCTGGTTCAAAGAAACTTGAAGCACTTAATATAAAATCATTAGACACTATTGTCATATGTCTGTACCTTCAGTCACTTATTTTCCTTAGTAATTGAGCTATAGGTGTGCGCGTGTGGGCTTGTTGGGGGGACTGGGGGTAGGGGGGGGGTAGGGAGGGCTTAGTTTACTTGCTATAATAACATGGTAGTATGATATGCCTATCATCTTGTATTATTTGCATGTACCATAATGGGGTGAGGAGGGGGAGCATTAGTCTATTCCATATGTATTTTTCCTGTATATATAAGTTTTCATTATCTTACATTCCTTTATTTGTTATGGGCTCTGCTTTATTAGAGCAACAGCTCATTCAGACCTCCTCCACCAATCATCTTTTTATTTGAATGTACCGAAAGCTTTGTTGTTTTATTATCATGATTAGTGTGGAAACCAATAGGTAAATCAATCAATCAATCAATCAATCAATCAATCAATCAATCGATGAGGAGGTAGAATCTCATATCAAATGTCCTCTCAATCTCAAAAGTAAGAAAATTTGCTCACAAAAAAGAGGTTTCTTGACCTCTGTTCTCCCTCACTACTACCCACTCTATCCTGCATCCTGCTGCTTTTGCACCATTTAGTTTACCTTCCTTTACATTGCACCACAACCCCTCTGCAACAATTGCCACTGCACCTTCACAATCCATCACGTTCTCCTTGCTTGCCCCCTGTATAACCTTCCCAGAGCTTCCCCCGCTCCCCACAACTCAATTGCTGAGTTCTTCCAAAAAAATCCTCCAGATAAAATTATCTCCTTCCTTCATCATGCCTCCCTCTACGACCATATTTAATTCTCCTCATCCACCCCCTCTCTACTTTGTTTTTGTTTCACCCATGCACCTCCTCTCTAAATCACAGCTTCCTGACTTTTCATTTTTGAATTTCTCTCATTCTCCCCCTGTTTCCTTTCCTTCCTACCTCTAGATTGATCTGACCTCTCAGGCACAATTTGACCTTCGTTGTCGTGGTGCCATTAAGCTTTCATCAAACAAACAAACTGTTATATGAATTAACCTCTCCTGCAGTATATAACTTTTGCTGTTGGACGAATCATATTAATTAATCAATTAATCAGTCAATCTTTTAATCAATCAATTTATTGCAGATCATTGACAACTCTTGGCCTGGTTATATCAGCGCTTGCCGACCAATCAGCTGGAAAGAAGAAGAATACGTTCGTGCCTTACAGAGACTCTGTATTGACGTGGCTGCTTAAGGTACCGTTCATAATAGTGAATAAAATATCTTCATTTTTTTTCTCTGACAATTTTCCCTTTTTTTCCCCATAACATCAATAATTTTCTACTTAAAAGAACCTATCTGTAAAAATTGCTTGACAGGGTTTCAAATTTGATCTGGAGCTATATACAATCAGATTACCAGGGTATTCCTAAAGTGATTAGGTATGGTTGGGTGACATGATGAAAATATCAATATATCATTATACTGGCTCAAATATCACAGTGTTATTATGTCATGCAATGGACATATGACATTAGCAGCACTGTTATGTATGAATTACTAGTATGGATTTTATATGCAATGATTACGGGGGATTCATATGCAATACAAGAGAAGGCAGTTTTAAGCAAGATGGGGAGAAAAACATGACCTCATTCTTGTATGGGTGCCTGAACGTTCTTAAAGGATTAGTTCATTGGTCAAGCATGTTTATCTTATATGAAATTAGTTCATTGGTCAAGCATGTTTATCTTATATGAAATTAGTTCATTGGTCAAGCATGTTTATCTTATATGAAATTAGGTCTTTGTCAAGCATGTTTATCTTATATGAAATTAGTTCATTGGTCAAGCATGTTTATCTTATATGAAATTAGTTTATTGGTCAAGCATGTTTATCTTATATAAAATTAGGTCATTGGTCAAGCATGTTTATCTTATATGAAATTAATTTATTGGTCAAGCATGTTTATCGTATATGAAATTAGTTTATTGGTCAAGCATATTTATCTTATATGAAATTAGTTCATTGGTCAAGCATGTTTATCTTATATGAAATTAGTTCATGGGTCAAGCATGTTTATCTTATATAAAATTAGTTTATTGGTCAAGCATGTTTATCTTATATGAAATTAAATCATTGGTCAAGCATGTTTATCTGTTATGAAATTAAGTTATTGGTCAAGCATGTTTATCTTATATGAAATTAGTTCATTGGTCAAGGATGTTTATCTTATATGAAATTAATTTATTGGTCAAGCATGTTTATCGTATATGAAATTAGTTTATTGGTCAAGCATATTTATCTTATATGAAATTAGTTCATTGGTCAAGCATGTTTATCTTATATGAAATTAGTTCATTGGTCAAGCATGTTTATCTTATATGAAATTAGTTCATTGGTCAAGCATGTTTATCTTATATGAAATTAGGTCTTTGTCAAGCATGTTTATCTTATATGAAATTAGTTCATTGGTCAAGCATGTTTATCTTATATGAAATTAGTTTATTGGTCAAGCATGTTTATCTTATATAAAATTAGGTCATTGGTCAAGCATGTTTATCTTATATGAAATTAATTTATTGGTCAAGCATGTTTATCGATATGAAATTAGTTTATTGGTCAAGCATATTTATCTTATATGAAATTAGTTCATTGGTCAAGCATGTTTATCTTATATGAAATTAGTTCATGGGTCAAGCATGTTTATCTTATATAAAATTAGTTTATTGGTCAAGCATGTTTATCTTATATGAAATTAAATCATTGGTCAAGCATGTTTATCTGTTATGAAATTAAGTTATTGGTCAAGCATGTTTATCTTATATGAAATTAGTTCATTGGTCAAGGATGTTTATCTTATATGAAATTAATTTATTGGTCAAGCATGTTTATCGTATATGAAATTAGTTTATTGGTCAAGCATATTTATCTTATATGAAATTAGTTCATTGGTCAAGCATGTTTATCTTATATGAAATTAGTTTATTGGTCAAGCATGTTTATCTTATATAAAATTAGGTCATCGGCCAAGCATGTTTATCTTATATGAAATTAGTTTATTAGTCAAGCATGTTTATCGTATATGAAATTAGTTTATTGGTCAAGCATGTTTATCTTATATGAAATTAATTCATTGGTCAAGCATGTTCATCTTATATGAAATTAGTTTATTGGTCGAGCATGTTTATCTTATGTGAAATTAGTTCATGGGTCAAGCATGTTTATCTTATATAAAATTAGTTTATTGGTCAAGCATGTTTATCTTATATGAAATTAAATCATTGGTCAAGCATGTTTATCTGTTATGAAATTAAGTTATTGGTCAAGCATGTTTATCTTATATGAAATTAGTTCATTGGTCAAGGATGTTTATCTTATATGAAATTAATTTATTGGTCAAGCATGTTTATCGTATATGAAATTAGTTTATTGGTCAAGCATATTTATCTTATATCAAATTAGTTCATTGGTCAAGCATGTTTATCTTATATGAAATTAGTTTATTGGTCAAGCATGTTTATCTTATATAAAATTAGGTCATCGGTCAAGCATGTTTATCTTATATGAAATTAGTTTATTAGTCAAGCATGTTTATCGTATATGAAATTAGTTTATTGGTCAAGCATGTTTATCTTATATGAAATTAATTCATTGGTCAAGGATGTTTATCTTATATGAAATTAATTTATTGGTCGAGCATGTTTATCGTATATGAAATTAGTTTATTGGTCAAGCATATTTATCTTATATGAAATTAGTTCATTGGTCAAGCATGTTTATCTTATATGAAATTAGTTTATTGGTCAAGCATGTTTATCTTATATAAAATTAGGTCATCGGCCAAGCATGTTTATCTTATATGAAATTAGTTTATTAGTCAAGCATGTTTATCGTATATGAAATTAGTTTATTGGTCAAGCATGTTTATCTTATATGAAATTAATTCATTGGTCAAGCATGTTCATCTTATATGAAATTAGTTTATTGGTCAAGCATGTTCATCTTATATGAAATTAGTTTATTGGTCGCATGTTTATCTTATGTGAAATTAGTTTATTAGTCAAGCATGTTTATCGTATATGAAATTAGTTTATTGGTCAAGCATGTTTATCTTATATGAAATTAATTCATTGGTCAAGCATGTTCATCTTATATGAAATTAGTTCATTGGTCAAGCATGTTTATCTTATATAAAATTAGTTCATTGGTCAAGCATGTTTATCGTATGAAGTAAGTTTAATGGTCAAGTATGTTTATCTTATATGAAAGAGGACTTTGAAAGAAACAAAATGGTGAAAAAAGCATTCAAAAATCTTATTCTGTTTTGGAGATATTGAAGTTTAGAGTTTGGTATAATTTGTGTAGAAACGACTGAAATCAGACTAGTTGTGATGTCATAATCTTAGATTCCTCAAAGTCTTTATGTATTCTATCATGTTTTGTTCTGCAATTTTGTGGCTTAGAAAATGTGGGATATTTCAAAATGTAGCAAAACTGAATCTAGGAAGGTTATTTATATTATACCACCTGAAGAATGTTTGAGGGAAAATGATTTAAATAGTGGAAAAATTAAATACAATTTCTTTGAATTACATATACATTTTGAGGAATCTGAGGCTATAACATTACAACTAGTCTGATTTTAGTCGTTTCTACAAAAATGATACCAAACTTTAAACTTGAATATCTTCTTAATGTAATAAGATATTTGAATGCTTTCTTCACCATTTTGTGTTTTTTGAAGTCTGCTTTCATATAAGATGGATATGGTTGACCACTGAACTAATCCTTTAAAGTTAGGGACCAAAACAAAATTTCAGCCATATGTTTTCTGTAAATTGGTGAAGGGGGTGGGGTGGGTGATAGCAAGTGTAAATGTGTGAAGGGGTGGGGTGGGTGATAGCAAGTGTAAATGTATGAAGGGGGTGGGGTGGGTGATAGCAAGTGCAAATGTGTGAAGGGGGTGGGGTGGGTGATAGCAAGTGTAAATGTGTGAAGGGGGTGGGGTGGGTGATAGCAAATGCAAATGTGTGAAGGGGGGGGTGGGTGATAGCAAGTGTAAATGTGTGAAGGGGGTGGGGTGGGTGATAGCAAGTGTAAATGTGTGAAGGGGGTGGGGTGGGTGATAGCAAGTGCAAATGTGTGAAGGGGGTGGGGTGTGGCTTTCTTGCCAATGATAACAAATCATTTCCCCTATGTTTCAGCACATATTAATGTATTTTTTTAATATGATTTATCTTAAAATTTTCTATCTAGTATGCTTTGATATGAAGTTCTCAAGGCTTGTATTAATGATATAATGAACAATCAAGATTTCATAGACCCATGCAAGGGAAAAATGATTTCTTATAAGGTTTAAGATTTGAAACAGATTAGACAAAAAACACATTACAGTTATATCAAGAAATCTGTTGATGATGTCATTTTTAGATATGGCATGAACAAAATGGCTGCTCCCATTTATCTTAAGTAATTTTTGAAAGAATAAATGTTTGAATTAATTGGAAAATATATGTAAGATTGCGCTGAAAGATGTGAAATTTGGGCAATTAACATATAATTATTGTTTGTTATCATAACAAAGGAAATTTATTCATACTTTGCCACTTAAATGTTGGCTTAATTTTTGTTGTTAAAAAATGTGTGTTGTATGAGTACGAATTGGACAGCTCAGAGTCTTTATATGTTATGTTCATATCTTTCTTCGTGTAGGAGTGTCTTGGAGGAAATAGCAAAACCGTTATGGTCGCTACCATCAGTCCCGCCTCAGACAATTACGAAGAAACCCTTTCCACCTTGAGGTATGCCGACCGAGCAAAGAGGATCGTCAACCACGCTGTCGTGAATGAAGACCCCAACGCAAGGGTGAGTGTGTATTTCATGGTCTTTAAGAAATTGGTAGAAACGGCAAAAAAATCATGACAAAGCTGCTGAAAATACTAAGTATGACACAGTAGGCAATGGAATAAAATGAAGAGAAAAAAACAGTTTGAAAGTCTTGCTTGTGTAGATAAGGCATCGTCATTTGACCTATCAGATGGTAATTTCATTCAAGGGGCCCTTCTACAACCACTATTTAAAGCAGTATTGGTCAGAAAAAAAAAGGAAAAAAAATAACAAACAAAAAAAAACAGCTGAAGCAAGCTGATTTTCTGCAGTCGTCCAACAATCCCTTTTCCACTTAATCCATTCCTTTCATGTGGCATGTCAGAAGCTAAACAGAGACCACCACAGACAACCCATTCCCTTTTAATCAGTTGTACACATGGTCGAGTGAAATGTTTTATTATACAATTGGCCGGCAAGTAAATTTTTCAAAGCAGACACTGGATAATGGATAAGTATATTCTTTGGCGATTTGACCTTCAGTTGTTAATTGAAAATTCATTCAAGAGGCGCATTTAATGGGCGCTTCTACAACCACTATATAAAGCAGTATTTGAACCACGACAGAAAAAAAAAAAAAAAAAACAAACAAACAAACAGCTAAAGCAAGCTGATTTTCTGCAGTCATCCAAAAATCCCTTTTCTGTTTAATCCATTTCTTCCATGTGGCATGTCAGACGCTGGATGGATGATTATATTATTCTTTGGCAATTTATCGAACCCTGCATTCCTTATAAGTGTACTGTTACTATTGTTTATGCCCCTAACTGAAAATAAACATACGTGAGTTGCTGTGTGTCATTCAGAATGGGTAGTCATTGCACAACAGTGTTTGTACATGTAATTATAGTCACAATCACTACTAAAGTGTCAGATTTAGAAACATTATCACTTTTTATTGATTTGTGATTTTTTTAAATGGAAAAAGTCAGACTTGTTATGGCAAAATCTCTCCAGGTACACAAATTAAATTCATTTTAAGTCAAAATTTTCTACATCTTTGAAGCTTCAGGAAACTTGAAATCAGAATTGGAAATTGGGTAGATTTCAAAAGTACATGTCATGAATTATAAGATAGCCTCGTATTCTTTCAAAAATTATAGGTAGAATTACAATTATTTGCATATTTAAGTTTTGCTCTTGTGTATCAAGTTGCAGATGTAAAGGAAAGTTAGTAAAATTTGAAGAAGTTTTAAAATGCATCTTTTTTGATGACTACCTTTGGTCGTCTCATATTTCTACGTTTGGAAATAAACACAATTCAGATTGCAAAAGGGAATTGATTTTATTTTATGTCATATCCTCTTTCAAAGGAATGTGAAACAGGAGGGGTATTACTGAAAATAAAGTCACTAGTGATTATTAATCGATGATGCAACTAGTTGTGCATTTATGGAAGTGGTTTAGGGTTTTTGTTGAATGACCTTTCCTAGTTTCAAACACGACTCTAAAGGCCGTTACACACCGAACGCGATGCGGCAAGTGATATTTTAGATAATCATACAGGAAACAAATATTATGAGATGCTTTGACTTTTTGCTTACACGATGAAGTTTACAATTAAGGCTTTCTGATGATATTGCAAAATTTGTTAGAAAGGCTTTTTTGTTCAAACTGTGGAGAAATTTGCTTTAGTGGGGCGCGAATTTCTGTCGCGACGCGAATTTTACTTTAATGGGCGTAAAAAGGCCCTTTCAATCAATTTTCAGTTATCATCTGAATAGCCATGCGATGACATGCTTCTCTGAAAACAAGAGGACAAATTGTTTCTTTTCCTTTGTTTTATTCAATTTTGTATAAAAAAATTGCTCGCCGCGTCACGTTCGTTTTGTAAAGGCCTTTAGCGTGTAATATTGCGCTGGTTAATGTGTTTGCACTCTGCAAATTGTATAATGCAAGAGTAAATCAACTCCAAAGTTTCAAGCAAGAAAGTCTGAGGAAGAATGCACGATAATTTTAAGAGTGGAAGTATTGGACGCTTCAGCATTAAATGTTTAGGACCATGAATGACAACTCATCAGGATTCTTTAAGTAATTATGCTTATATCTTCCCTTGAATCTAAATAATTGAATCAAAGTGACAAGAAAATCTTATTCATTTTGTTGGGAAAGGGATTCGTATAGAAACTGCCAACTTCTCCAGTAGCAACTTTTACATTTGAAGGAGTATTCCCATATATTTTCATTTAAAAAAAATTTAGAAACAAAATGCTGAAAAATCTATGTTAATATCTTATTCCGTTTAGAAGTTATAACAATTAAAGGAATATTCCCATGGATTCTCATTTTTGCATATATGATAGAGACAATCTATAGAAATAAAGTGGTAAAAAAAGAAAAAAACTATGCTAATATCTTATTCCGTTTAAAAGTTATAACAATTAAAGAATAGAGAAATAATCTTAAAGACACCTTGTACAGTATATGTCCTTCAGCTTGGTGATGTCATCAAGCACAGTTCTTTTGTATTTTTTATAAATTTAATCACATTTTTTTGCATTATCACACAGCATTTTTGGTTCATTATAGCGATAGGGTGGAATATATAATTTAAAGAAAACATTTTGTTTTTTTCTTGGTGTACATCACATTTACAATGAGAAAAAAATCCAAATTATTTTGAAAGAAATTCAGAAGAAGTTTTGTTGAAATTGTCTCTATGATATCACAGATGTTGCCAACCGGTCACTTTTGTTCAAATTCAAAAATACTTTAAAATTTCCTAACTTCTAAACAGAATAAGATCTGAACATAGTTTTTTCACCACTTTGTTTCTAAAAATTTCTTTATCATATATAAACAAATTAAAATCCATGGGAATATTCCTTTAAGAATTGCAAAAGGATAGAATACAAGATTTACACAAGAAACTAGAAAGATAATCTTAACTTTATCACAAATTTAGAGAAACAATTGACATATTAAGTCTTTATTATTTTTTTTTAACCAATTAAGATGCGATCTTTCCCCCTTGTCATGGGCTTTAGTAGATTTGAAATGGATTAAGTTAAACTTGCCTATGTGCATCCACAGACCATGAAAGGGGGCGGTTTTTGTATTCCCATGTGCATCCACAGACCATGAAAGGGGGCGGTTTTTGCATTCCCATGTGCATCCACAGACCATGAAAGGGGGCGGTTTTTGTATTCCCATGTGCATCCACAGACCATGAAAGGGGGCGGTTTTTGTATTCCCATGTGCATCCACAGACCATGAAAGGGGGCGGTTTTGCATTCCTATGTGCATCCACAGACCATGAAAGGGGCGGTTTTGCATTCCTATGTGCATCCACAGACCATGAAAGGGGCGGTTTTTGTATTCCTAAGTGCATTCACAAACCATGAAAGGGGGAGTTTGCATTCCTATGTGCATCCACAGACCATGAAAGGGGGCGGTTTTTGCATTCCTATGTGCATCCACAGACCATGAAAGGGGGCGGTTTTTGCATTCCTATGTGCATCCACAGACCATGAAAGGGGGCGTTTTTTGTATTCCTATGTGCATCCACAGACCATGAAAGGGGCGGTTTTTGCATTCCTATGTGCATCCACAGACCATGAAAGGGGTTTTGCATTCCTATGTGCATCCACAGACCATGAAAGGGGCGTTTTTGTATTCCTATGTGCATCCACAGACCATGAAAGGGGGCGGTTTTTGTATTCCTATGTGCATCCACAGACCATGAAAGGGGGCGGTTTTTGCATTCCTATGTGCATCCACAGACCATGAAAGGGGGCGGTTTTTGCATTCCTATGTGCATCCACAGACCATGAAAGGGGGCGGTTTTTGCATTCCTATGTGCATCCACAGACCATGAAAGGGGCGGTTTTGCATTCCTAAGTGCATCCACAGACCATGAAAGGGGGCGGTTTTTGTATTCCTATGTGCATCCACAGATCATGAAAGGGGGCGGTTTTTGCATTCCTATGTGCATCCACAGACCATGAAAGGGGGCAGTTTTTGCATTCCTATGTGCATCCACAAACCATGAAAGTGGGCGGTTTTTGCATTTCTATGTGCATCCACAAACCATGAAAGGGGGCGGGTTTTGCATTCCTATGTGCATCCACAAACCATGAAAGTGGGCGGTTTTTGCATTTCTATGTGCATCCACAGACCATGAAAGGGGGCGGGTTTTGCATTCTTATGTGCATCCACAGACCATGAAAGGGGGCGGGTTTTGCATTCCTATGTGCATCCACAGACCATGAAAGGGGGCGGTTTTTGCATTCTTATGTGCATCCACAGACCATGAAAGGGGGCGGTTTTTGCATTAATGGAAAACATGTGGGTGTGGCTCTTTGCTGCCGTAGACTTTCAACATAACACCAGTCATTTGCGAACAAGTTTGCGACATCTTAAAAAACTGAATACTTTAATACCACTTGTTAATATACTTTACAGTTTTTTCTTTATCCCCTTTTACCACACAAATAAGACAGGTCTGATCGCTTTAGTCATATCTAAAAATGAAAATCAGATGACATAAATCCCAAATCTGGATCAATCAGTTTTGTTTTCAGTCAAGTTCTTGGAATGTGAAGTCATGTGATCCACTTTCGGGTCATGTTCTCACTCGAGTACGAGCTCCTTATCAGACCCACTGCAGGCGATCAGATCTGCCAATTTACCGTGAGAATGTTCTTCAGATCTGACCGCAGTCTGATCTTGATCCAAGGGGAGGGTAGGATCATGATACCAAGCAGATGATGAGGTATACTGTTGAGTTTCTCAAAAATGTGTGTGAACGCAGATGAATGAGAGGTCTGCAGTCATGTTAGATATGCAGTATCCCATTATAAGTTTCTTCTTTCAGGCAAACAATTAGCCTGCTCCATTTATTTTGTGGACTTTTTAATGACTCATTTTTCAAATTAGGGTTCATTCATCTCCCGTAATCAGATCGCCTGCAGTGGATCTAATAGCAAGCTGGCACTCAAGTGGGAACGCATGATATTATTGTTTTCTACAATCATCTAGCAAGGTTTGCATCACTCGCTTTAAAATAGGTCACACTTACCTCACCCATTCCCACCTCCTCATCAACTCCCCCCCACACACACACACCTCTCTGCAATAACTGTCAGGGGCCTCATATAGTCAAACACTTCCTCATTGACTGTCCTCTCTTCACCCACCCTAGAGCTTTCCTCAATCCTTTCAACTCCATTGCCAAGCTCTTTCCCAAAAACTCTCCAAAAAAAAAAAAACATCTCCTTCCTACACCATACCTGCTACTATAACTCTTATCTAATTCATGTATCTTACCCTAACCTTCTCCAACTTTATTCCTACCTACTGCACTCTATCCGACTTCTTCAATCTCTTTTCATCTCTGACATAACCTAATCTCTTGGGCACAATGTGACCATTGTTGTCATGGTGCTGGTAAACTTCCTCAAACAAACAAGGTTATCGTTGTTGGATCATGAGTTGAAGATCTGGAGATTAGTGTGAATAGGGCCTCGGCGTGTTAGGGAAGTTCATGTATTGTTGTTATGATAGTGAGGCAGCATTTTAATTTTTTCGAAGCAAAACGGAAGCAATACATATTTTTTTTTTATTCCGGCTGGAAAACAGCTGGGAACAAGATAGCATAGCATAGTTTAACGTCCTGAAAGCATCCAGTGCTGAACATTATATCAAGACAGCCATGGCGTTTGGTAGTTGTTATATGGATATGATTTGGCATAGGTCTCATTTGGATGTTTTCAAAAAGGTTGAATTATTTTTTTGTGGATCAGGTTTAGGGTGGGGAGGGTACCCCTGCCACAAAATAAGATCCATTTGGAAATGATCATTATAATTGTTTGGTAAAACCCTAAACTAGTGCTACATTTTGGGCAAAATGTGTTCCTTGTAATACAATTACATTCAGTTATTAAAGAGAAAAAAGATAAGTAAAAACATTTGTTGATTTAAAAAAAAAAATTGGTTTGAATAATTGTAATTGAAAATATTCTTGTTAAATTTTTGTCTTAAAAATGAACTTTTAGTCCAAGCTTTAAAGAAAATAAAAATATAATGAAAAATAATAATATAAGATATACATAATAAACTTACTTCATTAAGGAAAGGCTCACAATTCCAACTGCCCAGACATGGCCAGTGAAGTCATGCTACAGTGCATATATACAAAACAGTGCATTGCATAGTATATGTGCACTGAAGCATGACATCACTGGCCATGTCTGGAAGCCTTTCCTACACGCAAATATAAATTTACAGCTATACTAAATTTGTCCTTCGTTTGTTAGTACATTTCTGTCTTTGTGCCTTACTTTTCTGTGTCATAGCTTTTGTACCCACTCATCTCCCTCTTGAGATCCTCCAAATTAAAACCCATAAATGACTTTTTTGTTATTACCTTAAAGGAGACATAAAATCTGATACAATCATTATTTCATTAATATAGGACAACAATCTTATCCAACTGCCAAACACAGCAAGTCATATCTTATTCCTATCTCAATTATTCATGTTTGAAGTTGACACATGGAGGCTGCCACTTTGTTCAATTCTGTATTGAAATATACTGTGCATGATAACATGATTTCCCCAATAGGGACATCAGGAATTTAATGTATTTCTTTATAAATGTGATTAATGTTTTTATTCCAAAATGATGTGACACAAAGTTTTAACAGAATGTTTTGTTAATTTCATGTGTACACAACAATTTCCTTGACCCTTACATAAGATTTTTTTTTATCATAACATAGAAATCTTGAGGTAGATTATAAAGAAATACAAAGCATTCCAACATCCTGCTGGGCTGATGACATCATAATTTGCATGTATTGAAATCAAAATGGCAGCTCCTATAGCTATTTATTAATAGAATTAAAGTTTGTATTAATTATAAACATTGTGTTAGATTGCTTAAAAGGGTATGAAACTTGGTTAGAAAAATTTGTTATTTTTAATTCTATCATAAGAAATAAAGATTATGTCAGACTTTATAATCTGTGTAGCCTTTGTTTTTTTCATACCTGTTGTTAAAAAACGGAAACAAATATTTTGGGTTCAGCACTCACCATGATATTTTCCTTTCAACATCTTACTTAGTACTTTTACACTGAACTTTGACATTTTATATTTTGTTCCACATCTAAATGTTTTTTATTTATTTTGTTATGCTGTCATACCTACATTAACAAATGTCAGTTACATCTTATGCTTCACTTGATATACTTATAGGAATTAACACCAGAGCTTGGATTTCTAAATTCTTGTATAGTAACGAACAACTTAAGATGCAATAAAGCATTACACAAAAGATAGAACTTCGGAATAGTGGGGGAGCAAGTGCCATCCCTCCTCCCCCCCACGCAAATCCTGCCTATGTACTCACCCATGCACGAAAAGAAACTACATGTAGCATGGTCACGGGGGGAGGGAACCTCCATATGTATCTTTATGTATATATGTATATATGTATATATATATATATATATATATATATATATATATATATATATATATATATATATATATATATATATATATATATATATATATATATATATATATATATATATATATATATATATATAATATGTATATATATATATATATATATATATATATATATATATATATATATATATATATATATATATATATATATATATATATATATATATATATATATATATATATATATATATATATATATATATATATATATATATATATATATATATATATATTCCCTGAGCAGGTGCCTTTTTGCACCATTTTTTGTAGTGCAGATGTCTTTTTACAAAAAATAAAATAAATTTACCAAAAATAAAATAATTAACAAAAATCCCTTTTTTCATCATTTTGTAGGGCAGGTCCAAAAATTAGGTTTTACTGTGTTCATTTTGTACTGCTGGTCCATTTTTACAATAATATAGTTGAATACTCATAGTGCAGGTGTCAAAATTGACTTCTTTCATACTGCGGGTATCAAAATTGTATAATTTCATACTGCAATTACCAAAAAATATGTCATACTGAGGGTATGTTTTTAGGTTGGTGGGCTGCACACCCCTACCACTTTTAGTATGAAGTCCCCCCCTCCTTCCCCGGATCGAGGGACTAGGATTTATCCACCTCCCTGGTCAGACAAACTTGTATTTTGAATGAAAAGTTAGTTTTTTTGATCTTTTTTTCTTTGCATTACAGTGATTGTTGTAAATTTCAAGGTATATGGGCAGTTAGCAACAAAAGGACCTGATATCGTTTAAAATAGACTAATTTAAAGTTCGTTAAGTTAAATCCCATCAAGTCTTGAGGACTTAAAGAGCCGGTGCTTATACCTGGTTGCCATGGTACTAAGCGGATGAGAGTGCTCCACTGGATGGGACACCAGTCCATTGCAGGTTAACTCCCGAGCTGAAACTGGTACACGTTTCACAGCTGGGATGAGTGAACTGGAGCAAATGAGAGTCAAGTGTCTTGCTCAAGGACACAGACAGCGCTCTGGCTGAGATTCGATCCCGGTACCCAAGACCGACACCCTAACCACTGGGCTACTGCACCTTAAGAAATATACTAAAAACCAAGAATATACTAAAAACCAAAAAATATACTACAAACCAAAAATATACTACAAACCAAAAATATACTAAAAACCAAAAATATACTAAAAACCAAAAATATACTACAAACTAAAAATATACTAAAAACCAAAAATATACTAAAAACCAAAAATATACTAAAAACCAAAAATACTGAAAACCAAAAATAAACTAAAAACCAAAAATTACTTAAAACCATGCAAAATGTCCCATCAAACTCAATTAAAAATTGACCTTTTTATAGCATTTTAAATCTATTAGATTTTGTGATCTAAGAATAGGACAACTAGAAAATGGTTTTTCGGTCCTGTCCCCATATATTTTGAATGGGAGAAGTTGGCTACAGTTAACAGGAAATTGAATATTATTATAATCTTGACTCAAGATTTTATGTGGTAGAATGCAATTTGAGAACATCTTATATTTGAAATTTGGGAAAGAAATACAAAGAAGTACTTTCAAAGAATTTTAGCTGTATTCCTGTTCTTACATTATCACATTTACACATGAACAATTTTTACAAACTGATTTGTCGTAACTTACAAACTTTAAGACGCTATTGAGACCATTAAAAGACAATTCTGCTCAGAATGTAATGCTCTTTCATCTGGGTAAAAAATATCTACCTGTCCTTATACCTTCCAGAGATTTTGTTGAAACCTTGATCAGTTTTCAATAATGTGATCTATGAGTACATTCTTCAATGTTTCAAAATTGTTTGTGTGTGATTATTCCTCACCGTGTATACTAGCTGGTTGGTGAGATTTGTTAATGTAGAAATGTGTTCATGCTCACCTTGTCCAGGAAAGGGTTTAGTCGCCATGGAAACTCCCATTTTATTTTTAGTAATGATGTTTGAATTTTGAAAAAGAAAATGCAAATTTGTTAATCATCACGCTTCAATTAACACCTACATGTAGGGTGAAGGAATTGTCACTGCTGTTTACAATAAATGTGTTCATTTTCTACATTCAGTTTCTCAGTTTTTTTGTTTCACCATTCACCATGAAATTTTGATTTTGATAATTTTTCTAGAGTTGTTCCCCTAAGTTTTGACCTTGTAAATCATCCTTTGATACATGTATATACAATGAATGCGTAGTAATTAAAGTAAGAAATGCTACTGTACACCATATGCGCTTCACTTGACATACGTGGAGAAATGATACGAGACCTTTAACTCCTTCAGCTTTTGTTAATAACGAACAGTTGTAGATAATGTCTTCACTGCCTGGACGATAAGAGTGAAGTAATATGGTATAAACCCAGGATTTGATAAAAGACTTTCGGGCATTTACAGTAATGCATATTGATATCAGATCAAGGTTTTGTAACTAATAAAAAGCAAGTATGCATGCTTTTGTTTTTTTAACGCCAGTGCGCCTCAACTGGTTATCAAAGGCCGTGGACATTGACTTGGTTGTCGATGTTATTTCTGTCCGTACGCCGTACATGTGTTCTCCTCCGGGTCGTATTAAGCGTTTCGTGATAGCATTGTTACTATCATAACCGAATACGCAGGCGACGACCCCGTCATTGTAATTGTGTGTTCACTTGTCGTTGTCGCTTTTGTTTTTTCCGTGTATGAACCATTTTTTTCTTTTTTGAAGAATGTTCTGCTAAGAATGTAATGCTCTTTCATCTGTCTAAAAAACATATCTACTTGCCTAAATATCTTTGAAAGATTTTGCTGGAACCTTACTCAATTTTAAGTACTGTGATTCATGATAACATTCTTCAATTTTGTCAATAATGTTTCATAATTGTGTGTGTGATTATTCCTCACTGTGTATACTAGCTAGCTGGTGAGATTCGCTAATGTTGAAATGTGTTCATTCTCACCTTAAGGGTTGCCATAGAAACTCCAGTTTTATTTTTAGTAATGATGTTTGATTTTTGAAAAGTAAATGCAAATTTGTTAATCATCACGCATCAATTAGCGCCGCTGGGTGAAGGAATTGTCACTGCTGATTACATATATGCGTCATTTTCTCATTTATTTAGTTTGACTACTCAAAGAATAGTAGAGCTATTCTTATTCTACTACACCCGGCGGCGGCGTTGTCGGCATCCAGTAAAGTTTTGATTAAAGTTTTCATAACTAAACTTATAAATGGTGAACATTCATGTGACTTGGCATAGGGGTAGAGGACATGGGTACTGACCAATTGAGCATGATTGGAGAGTTGTGTGTGCATACTTATTAGCTTATTTGCATAACAATGTAAATATTTGTCAGGTTAAAGTTTTGGTTGAAGTTTTTGGTTAAAGGTTTTGGTTAAAGTTTTCATAACTTATGAATGGTGTTTATTTATGTGTCTTGGCATAGGAGAAGAGGACATGGTTACTGTTTAAATGAGCTTGATTGGGGGGTTTTGTGTGCATACTAATTAGCTTATTTGCATAACAATACAAAGTTTTGTATCTATGATATCTCTTAAATTAAAGTGGGAGTGGGGATTTTGTTTTACACAAATGATCATGTATGTGAAGACCATTGTCTACACTTAATATTGAGGTGTAATGTGCATATTAATTAGCTTATTTGTATAGCAATAGACTTTCGCATAAAATGTTTAACCAGATAATAACTTGGTACTTGTTACAGTAGAGGACATTGGTACTGTTCAAATGAGCATGATTAGGGATTGTGTGTACATACTAATTAGCTTATTTGCATAACAATGAAAATAGTTGTATCTATGATATCTCTTAAATTAAAGTGGGAGTGGGGATTTTGTTTTACACAAATGATCATATATGTGAAGAGCATTGTCTACACTCATTAGTGAGATGTTTTGTGTATATTAAGTGGGTTATTTTTATAAAAATTGACTTGCGTACAAAATATTTAACCTGAGATAATAACGTGCTGTTTGGTTCAGTGGTAAAGGGCAATGGCACTGTTTAGTTGAGCATGATTGGGGATGTGTGTGCATAATAATTAGCCTATTTGCATAGCAATGAAAATATGGGTATATGTGGTATCTCTTGAATTAAAGTGAGTATGATGATTTTGCTTAAACAAATGATCATACAGTATATGTGAAGAGCATTGTTCACACTTAATGGTGAGGTATAGTGTGCACTTGCTGCAATGTCTTTGACCTGAGATCAAAAATATATGACTTATGACTTACTAACTTCACATTTCTAGTTTTGTTATGATATTGACATTCCTGACATGAATATCAATCAAAATGGTTGTCTTGCCATGAATGAAGAAGTAAATAAACTTCCTCCCTTTTAAAGAATGTTAAATTAGGGGTTTGGGAAATATAAACAATAAGCAGAATGTGGGGTAGAAGATGACATGATGATGAAGTAGTTGAAGGTTTTCAGGTGTGATTACATGGAGTATACATGTAGGCATGGAATGACATTTGGGACAGGTTGGAATGTGGGACAGTCTGGAATATGCATTATTAGTGGTAAGGGGATTTGTATCATTTCCGATGTCTAGTTTGTCATATGTTAAAGCAATATTCTTTCGCAGAATTTTGCTTTAATGTTATTGTACATTTTTCATGCTGCTTGACTTTGCTTGACACACATATTGTCTTAAATTGGAAGGTGTATTACAATCCTGGATGTAGTTCTGGCATTGAATGGCATTTTTTTTATTGATATTGGCAAGTCGGAGCCTCTCCTTTCTTTATCATTCAATTGATAGAACTAAAAGAGGTGTTGTAGTTATAAAGACTGCTGGGTTTTACATGTTTTCTGAGTTACTTGAGCTTTTTTTGTCTTAAAATATCTAAGAAAACTCAAAAGATATTTTGAAACTTGTAGTGCAAATGAAAATGTAAGTGCATCTTTCAAAGCTCAAGTGATTTAAAATCATCTGCCCCTGCTACCCTATTTCTGTATATACTTCCCTCTATAAGCCCATTCTCTATACTAGCTTTGAATAGTCGAGCATGCGGTCCGTCTGACAGTTCTAGTTTAGTTTCACCATTCACCGTTAAATTTAAATTGAAGCATCTTACTAGGGTTTTCCCCCCTTAGTTTCGACCTTCTAGATTTCAAGTTAAACCTTGTAAATCATCCTTTGATATATACAATGAATGCTGTAATACTTACACTAAGAAATGCTACATTATACCTCGTGCTGCATTATGCGCTTTACTTGACAAGCTTGGAGAATTAACACGTGACCTTTAATTTCTTCGTCTTTTGTTAATAATGCACAGTTTTAGGTACTGTCTTCACAAATCAGTTTTTGCCTGGATGATAAGAGGAGAGTAATATGGTATAAACCCAGGATTTGATAAGAGACTCTCGGGCATTTACAGTAATGCATATTGATATCAGATCAAGGTTTTGTTACTAATATAAAGCAAGTATGCATGCTTTTGTTTTTTTCTGTCCATTAAACAACTTCTTTTTTGTTTTTGTAGATCATTCGAGAATTGCGTGATGAAGTTGACATTTTGAAAACCCAGTTAAAGGTAGCAGAGGTAAGTGTTTCCGTTTTCTTGGAGAAATAAATGAAGCAGTAGTAAGGGAATGTCAGCGTAGCTAAAGTCATTTGCTTATGTGCAACTTCGGAAAGGAACCATTTAAATTTTTGTTGTTGATTTTTTTAATTTTTTTATTCTTGATTATGGCTGATAAAAGTTCCAAGAATTGATGACTAATGCAAAGTTCATGGCATAGAATTTACCTATGCTTAAAGATTAGTGTTAAGGCGGTGTGTTTTTATGGGTATTTGATTTATGGGGCAAAGGACTTCGTCAAATCCACTATCAATAACCTCTCTCATACAACATTCATATTACCCGTCTTGGAATTGGTCACACCCACCTCACTCACTCCCACCTCCTTATT
Source organism: Chiridota heheva (assembly GCA_020152595.1). Lineage (NCBI taxonomy): Eukaryota > Metazoa > Echinodermata > Holothuroidea > Apodida > Chiridotidae > Chiridota > Chiridota heheva. The sequence continues at coordinate 719,567 of JAIGNY010000375.1, read as the reverse complement.
GGCTTCCCCCAACCCCTCTACAACAATTGCCATTGCACCCTCACAATCCATCATGTTCTCCTTGCGTGCCCCCTGTTAAACCTTCCCAGAGCTTCCCTCGCTCCCCACAACTCAATTGCTGAGTTCTTCCAGAAAAATCCTCCGTATAAAATTATCTCCTTCCTTTATCATGCCTCTCACTCTACAACCATATTTAATTCTCCTCTTCCACACCCTCTCTCTACTTTGTTTTTGTTTCAACCATGCACCTTACCTCTCAATCACAGCTTTCTGACCTTTTGTTTTTGAATTTCTCTCATTCTTCCCCTGTTTCCTTTCCTTCCTATATCTAGAATGATCTGACCTCTCAGGCACAATTTGACTTTCGTTGTTGTGGTGTCGTTAAGCCCTCATCAAACAAACAAAGGACTTAAGCCCGTCACGAGTGCAAAGTCCTTTGAACCGTGCATTAAATACGCATATAAATACGATGCCAAAACATTAATGTTTTAATAAAATTTCTGTGTAAGATTGTTTAAAATGCTTAAAAAACATAATAGACGAGAACATTTTATATATATTTTTTCTCTTTGGCAAGAAATTCACCTGTTGTAATAATGGACTAAACCAAAGACTCAATACTTGTGCATTATGTGAATCCGTGGGGATATCATTAAATTTATAAGATATTAAGTAGTAGGTATAAGGAGGTATCCAATGTTCTACCTCTATAATACAAGACTCACTCGTTGGTACAGTCAACAAATTTGCAAGACCAAGGTTTGACATCAGAAAGAATATTTTCTCTTTCTGTGTTGTGGATTTACCAAGCAATTAGGCCTTCTTGAGAAGGCTCAGGGCTGGATTTTTTTTTAAATGATCAGCCAGCGAAATATAATTATCTTGAAATACCAAGACATCCAGATAAAATCTTGCAGCAGAATTAGATCATTCAGAAGAAGAGCTGGTGTAAGAGTAACAGAAATGCTTTCTACCAGAAATGAATCTGTAAGAAAAGAAAGATTCCTAGTTCTCTGATCTCTTCTTGAAACCCGCAGCAGTTTGAAAACATGAGTGTTCATCTTTCTCTTATTCAAAGATCCAAATTTGCATAATTGTGGTTTTGTTATATTGAGTTGTCATGGCCTTGTTGCTAGGTTTTTGCTTGCGATGAGATCCTTACAAATCGATCAATTCACTGATCACTTCGTAAAACCAGCAGATTGGAAACATGAGTGTTTATCTTCCTCTTATTCAAAGATCCAAATTTGCATAATTGTGGTTTTGTTATATTGAGTTGTCATGGCCTTGTTGCTAGGTTTTTGCTTGCGATGAGATCATACAAATCGATCAATTCACTGATCACTTCTTAAAACCAGCAGATTGGAAACATGAGTGTTTATCTTCCTCTTATTCAAAGATCCAAATTTGCATAATTGTGGTTTTGTTATATTGAGTTGTCATGGCCTTGTTGCTAGGTTTCTGCTTGCGATGAGATCCTTACAAATCGATCAGATCTCTGATCACTTCTTGAAACCAGCAGTTTGGAAACATGAGTGTTCATCTTTCTCTTATTCAAAGATCCAAATTTGCATAATTGTGGTTTTGTTGTATTGAGTTGTCATGGCGTTGTTGCTAGGTTTCTGCTTGCGAGGAGATCGATTAGTTCTCTGATCACTTCTTGAAACCAGCAGTTTGAAAACATAAGTGTTCATCTTCCTCTTATTCAAAGATCCAAATTTGCATAATTGTGGTTTTGTTGTATTGAGTTGTCATGGCGTTGTTGCTAGGTTTCTGCTTGCGAGGAGATCCTTACAAATCGATCAATTCACTGATCACTTCTTAAAACCAGCAGATTAAAAACATGAGTGTTCATCTTCCTCTCATTCAAAGATCCAAATTTGCATAATTGTGGTTTTGTTGTATTGAGTTGTTGTGACGTTGTTGCTAGGTTTCTGCTTGCGGGAGATCCTTACAAATCGATCAATTCACTGATCACTTCTTAAAACCAGCAGATTAAAAACATGAGTGTTCATCTTCCTCTCATTCAAAGATCCAAATTTGCATAATTGTGGTTTTGTTGTATTTAGTTGTTGTGAGCGTTGTTGCTAGGTTTCTGCTTGCGAGGAGATCCTTACAAATCGATCAATTCACTGATCACTTCTTAAAACCAGCAGATTAAAAACATGAGTGTTCATCTTCCTCTCATTCAAAGATCCAAATTTGCATAATTGTGGTTTTGTTGTATTGAGTTGTCATGGCGTTGTTGCTAGGTTTCTGCTTGCGAGGAGATCCTTACAAATCGATCAATTCACTGATCACTTCTTAAAACCAGCAGATTAAAAACATGAGTGTTCATCTTCCTCTCATTCAAAGATCCAAATTTGCATAATTGTGGTTTTGTTGTATTGAGTTGTTGTGACGTTGTTGCTAGGTTTCTGCTTGCGAGGAGATCCTTACAAATCGATCAATTCACTGATCACTTCTTAAAACCAGCAGATTAAAAACATGAGTGTTCATCTTCCTCTCATTCAAAGATCCAAATTTGCATAATTGTGGTTTTGTTGTATTGAGTTGTTGTGGCGTTGTTGCTAGGTTTCTGCTTGCGAGGAGATCCTTACAAATCGATCAATTCACTGATCACTTCTTAAAACCAGCAGATTAAAAACATGAGTGTTCATCTTCCTCTCATTCAAAGATCCAAATTTGCATAATTGTGGTTTTGTTGTATTGAGTTGTTGTGACGTTGTTGCTAGGTTTCTGCTTGCGAGGTGATCCTTACAAATCGATCAATTCACTGATCACTTCTTAAAACCAGCAGATTAAAAACATGAGTGTTCATCTTCCTCTCATTCAAAGATCCAAATTTGCATAATTGTGGTTTTGTTGTATTGAGTTGTTGTGACGTTGTTGCTAGGTTTCTGCTTGCGGGTGATCCTTACAAATCGATCAATTCACTGATCACTTCTTAAAACCAGCAGATTAAAAACATGAGTGTTCATCTTCCTCTCATTCAAAGATCCAAATTTGCATAATTGTGGTTTTGTTGTATTGAGTTGTTGTGCGTTGTTGCTAGGTTTCTGCTTGCGAGGAGATCCTTACAAATCGATCAATTCACTGATCACTTCTTAAAACCAGCAGATTAAAAACATGAGTGTTCATCTTCCTCTCATTCAAAGATCCAAATTTGCATAATTGTGGTTTTGTTGTATTGAGTTGTTGTGGCGTTGTTGCTAGGTTTCTGCTTGCGAGAGATCCTTACAAATCGATCAATTCACTGATCACTTCTTAAAACCAGCAGATTAAAAACATGAGTGTTCATCTTCCTCTCATTCAAAGATCCAAATTTGCATAATTGTGGTTTTGTTGTATTGAGTTGTTGTGGCGTTGTTGCTAGGTTTCTGCTTGCGAGAGATCCTTACAAATCGATCAATTCACTGATCACTTCTTAAAACCAGCAGATTAAAAACATGAGTGTGTATCTTCCTCTCATTCAAAGATCCAAATTTGCATAATTGTGGTTTTGTTGTATTGAGTTGTTGTGACGTTGTTGCTAGGTTTCTGCTTGCGAGGAGATCCTTACAAATCGATCAATTCACTGATCACTTCTTAAAACCAGCAGATTAAAAACATGAGTGTTCATCTTCCTCTCATTCAAAGATCCAAATTTGCATAATTGTGGTTTTGTTGTATTGAGTTGTTGTGAGCGTTGTTGCTAGGTTTCTGCTTGCGAGGAGATCCTTACAAATCGATCAATTCACTGATCACTTCTTAAAACCAGCAGATTAAAAACATGAGTGTTCATCTTCCTCTCATTCAAAGATCCAAATTTGCATAATTGTGGTTTTGTTGTATTGAGTTGTTGTGACGTTGTTGCTAGGTTTCTGCTTGCGAGGTGATCCTTACAAATCGATCAATTCACTGATCACTTCTTAAAACCAGCAGATTAAAAACATGAGTGTTCATCTTCCTCTCATTCAAAGATCCAAATTTGCATAATTGTGGTTTTGTTGTATTGAGTTGTTGTGATGTTGTTGCTAGGTTTCTGCTTGCGAGGAGATCCTTACAAATCGATCAATTCACTGATCACTTCTTAAAACCAGCAGATTAAAAACATGAGTGTTCATCTTCCTCTCATTCAAAGATCCAAATTTGCATAATTGTGGTTTTGTTGTATTGAGTTGTCATGGCGTTGTTGCTAGGTTTCTGCTTGCGAGAGATCCTTACAAATCGATCAATTCACTGATCACTTCTTAAAACCAGCAGATTAAAAACATGAGTGTTCATCTTCCTCTCATTCAAAGATCCAAATTTGCATAATTGTGGTTTTGTTGTATTGAGTTGTTGTGACGTTGTTGCTAGGTTTCTGCTTGCGGGAGATCCTTACAAATCGATCAATTCACTGATCACTTCTTAAAACCAGCAGATTAAAAACATGAGTGTTCATCTTCCTCTCATTCAAAGATCCAAATTTGCATAATTGTGGTTTTGTTGTATTGAGTTGTTGTGGCGTTGTTGCTAGGTTTCTGCTTGCGAGGAGATCCTTACAAATCGATCAATTCACTGATCACTTCTTAAAACCAGCAGATTAAAAACATGAGTGTTCATCTTCCTCTCATTCAAAGATCCAAATTTGCATAATTGTGGTTTTGTTGTATTGAGTTGTTGTGACGTTGTTGCTAGGTTTCTGCTTGAGGAGATCCTTACAAATCGATCAATTCACTGATCACTTCTTAAAACCAGCAGATTAAAAACATGAGTGTTCATCTTCCTCTCATTCAAAGATCCAAATTTGCATAATTGTGGTTTTGTTGTATTGAGTTGTCGTGGCGTTGTTGCTAGGTTTCTGCTTGCGAGGAGATCCTTACAAATCGATCAATTCACTGATCACTTCTTAAAACCAGCAGATTAAAAACATGAGTGTTCATCTTCCTCTCATTCAAAGATCCAAATTTGCATAATTGTGGTTTTGTTGTATTGAGTTGTTGTGACGTTGTTGCTAGGTTTCTGCTTGCGAGGAGATCCTTACAAATCGATCAATTCACTGATCACTTCTTAAAACCAGCAGATTAAAAACATGAGTGTTCATCTTCCTCTCATTCAAAGATCCAAATTTGCATAATTGTGGTTTTGTTGTATTGAGTTGTTGTGACGTTGTTGCTAGGTTTCTGCTTGCGAGGAGATCCTTACAAATCGATCAATTCACTGATCACTTCTTAAAACCAGCAGATTAAAAACATGAGTGTTCATCTTCCTCTCATTCAAAGATCCAAATTTGCATAATTGTGGTTTTGTTGTATTGAGTTGTTGTGACGTTGTTGCTAGGTTTCTGCTTGCGAGGAGATCCTTACAAATCGATCAATTCACTGATCACTTCTTAAAACCAGCAGATTAAAAACATGAGTGTTCATCTTCCTCTCATTCAAAGATCAAATTTGCATAATTGTGGTTTTGTTGTATTGAGTTGTCATGGCGTTGTTGCTAGGTTTCTGCTTGCGAGGAGATCCTTACAAATCGATCAATTCACTGATCACTTCTTAAAACCAGCAGATTAAAAACATGAGTGTTCATCTTCCTCTCATTCAAAGATCCAAATTTGCATAATTGTGGTTTTGTTGTATTGAGTTGTTGTGGCGTTGTTGCTAGGTTTCTGCTTGCGAGAGATCCTTACAAATCGATCAATTCACTGATCACTTCTTAAAACCAGCAGATTAAAAACATGAGTGTTCATCTTCCTCTCATTCAAAGATCCAAATTTGCATAATTGTGGTTTTGTTGTATTGAGTTGTTGTGACGTTGTTGCTAGGTTTCTGCTTGTGAGGAGATCCTTACAAATCGATCAATTCACTGATCACTTCTTAAAACCAGCAGATTAAAAACATGAGTGTTCATCTTCCTCTCATTCAAAGATCCAAATTTGCATAATTGTGGTTTTGTTGTATTGAGTTGTTGTGACGTTGTTGCTAGGTTTCTGCTTGCGAGGAGATCCTTACAAATGAACAAACACTTTGTTTAATTTGACACAGTCCTGTAGCCAGGATTTTTCTCAAAGGGAGGCATGAACACTTCCGGGGGCATTTGGGCAATATCTATATATTCTAAAGTTTTTTGTTTCATTTCATGCCAGGTGAGAACAGTCCCTTGTGAGGGGGACACAGACCTTGGCAGGGGGTACATACCTTGACAAGGGGCACATATTTTTACCAGGGGGCACAGCCTTCAAAAGAGTGGCACATACCTTCCTAAGGGGCAGAGACCTTCTAAAGGAGTAAAAATATACTTTTGCAAGGGGAGACAGACTTTCGCAAGGGGAGGTGTCATGCGTTCCCATGCCTGATACTGGTTTCCATGCCCAATACTGGTTCCCATGCCCGATACTGGTTCCCATGCCCGATACTGGTTCCCATGCCCGATACTGGTTTCCATGCCCGATACTGGTTCCCATGCCCGATACTGGTTCCCATGCCCGATACTGGTTCTCATGCCCGATACTGGTTCCCATGCCCGATACTGGTTCCCATGCTGGATACTGGTTCCCATGCCCGATACTGGTTCCCATGCCCGATACTGGTTCCCATGCCCGATACTGGTTCCCGCCCGATACTGGTTCCCATGCTCGATACCGCATGCTTCCCATGCCCGATCACGGGTTCCCATGCCCGATCACGGGTTCCCCATGCCCGATCACGGGTTCCCATGCCCGATACTAATTCCCATGCCTGATACTGGTTCCCATGCCCGATACTGGTTCCCATGCCCGATACTGGTTCCCATGCCCGATACTGGTTCCCATGCCGGATACTGGTTCCCATGCCCGATACTGGTTCCCATGCCCGATACTGGTGTCCATGCCCGATACTGGTTCCCATGCCCGATACTGGTTCCCATGCCCGATACGGGTTCCCATGCCCGATACTGGTTCCCATGCCCGATACTGGTTCCCATGCCCGATACGGGCTCCCATGCCCGATACTGGTTCCCATGCCCGATACTGGTTCCCATGCCCGATACTGCATGGTTCCTATGCCCGATACTGCATGATTCCCATGCCCGATACTGGTTCCCATGCCCGATATTGGTTCCCATGCCCGATACCGGTTCCCATGCCCGATACCGGTTCCCATGCCCGATACCGGTTTCCATGCCCGATAATGGTTCCCATGCCCGATACTGGTTCCCATGCTCGATACTGGTTCCCATGCCAGATACTGGTTCCCATACCCGATTCTGGTTCCCATGCCCAATACTGGCTATTGACCTAATTGAACACATTTGTATTTTTCAGAGTATGAAAGCAGACACGCTGAAAGAGCGGCTACAAGAGTCAGAGAATCTGATGAAGGAAATGACCTTGACCTGGGAGGAGAAACTAGCCAACACCGAAAGAATACATAAGGTGGGTTCATTTACCATCATGTAATTGGTGGTCATTCAAATCTTCTTTTCTTTATTTGGGAGAAACTCTTCCATAATTACTCCCCATCAAATTTTCTTTTCTTTGTTTAAGAGATACTCTTTATAATTACTCCCCATCAAATCTTCTTTTCTTTATTTGGGAGAAACTTCAATAATTACTCCCCATCAAATTTTTTTTCTTTGTTTGAGAGAAACTTTTCCATAATTACTCCCCATCAAATCTTCTTTTCTTTGTTTGGGAGAAACTCTTCCATAATTACTCCCCATCAAATCTTCTTTTCACTCACCATTGTGTTGTTCATTGTTGGTCACTTATTTCATATTTAAAGGTATATGGAAATGCATATCATCAGAAATAAATAGTACAAAATGAAAATCAAAATAGGTAATAATAATCTAAATGATCCAGATGATATAAATAAATAAGTCTTTAGGTTTTGTATATTTTTGCTGAAAGGCCGTTACACACCGAACGCGATGCGACGAGAGATTTTGTATAGATAATTGAATAATACAAAGGAAAAGAAACATTTTGACCTTGTTCGCATGGCTATTCAGATGATAACTGAAAATTGATTAAAAGGGTCTTTCTATGCCCATTAAAGCAAAATTCGCGTCGCAACAGAAAATCGCGCCCTACTAAAGAGAATTCCTCCACAGTTTGAACAAAAAAGCATATCTAACAAATTTTCCAGGATCATCAAAATGCCTCAATTGTAAACTTTATCGTGTGTTAGCAAAAAGTCAAAGCATCTTATAATATTTGTTTCCTGTATGATTATCTAAAGAATTGCTCGCCGCGTCGCGTTCGGTGTGTAACGGCCTTCAACGCTAACACATAACAATGGAAACAATCGTGTATCTTCTATCTTTGTTTGCTCTCACCTCTTAGGAGAGACAAGCAGCTTTAGAAAAGATGGGCATCTCAGTGCAGACGTCTGGGATCAAAGTAGAACGTGACACTGCCTTCTTAGTCAACCTCAACTCAGATCCTGCCATGAATGAATTACTAGTGTACTACCTCAAGGTTAGTATCGTAAATTAGACAGACACCATTTTATGAATTGTGAGTCACCTTTGACATAATTGGTCACTTTGAATATAATGAAATATTGAATATATTGCATATTTGACAGTAAGTTGTTTCATGCTGATAATGTTTTTAAAATTATTGTCAGATCAGGTTGCTGTCAAAGGATTACTTCAGTGGTCAAGGATGTCCATCTTACATAAAAGAGGACTTCAAAAGAAACAAAATGGTGAAAAAAGCGTTCAAAAATATTATTCCGTTAAGGAGATATTAAAGGATTAGTTCAGTGGTCAAGCATGTCCATCTTATATGAAAGAGGACTTCAAAGAAACAAAATGGTAAAGAAAGCGTTCAAAAAATCTAATTCCGTTAAGGAGATATTCAAGTTTAAAGCTCTGTATCATCTGTGTAGAAATAAATGGTGTAGTAAGTCTACTATGGAAAGTTGGTGTCTTCATCCTCACATTCCTAACACTTGTTAATGTATATTAAAGATAGCTATATTTGTTTTTTTCACTAGTTCAATCATTTTTCCTTGAACTTTCTTCAGGAGGTATATTATAAACACCCTTCCTAGATTCAGTTTTAATACTTTTTGACATATCCATAGTCTTTAAACCACCAAAATGCAGGACAAAATATGATAGAATACGTAAAGACTAAAGAATCTGAAGCTATGACATCACAACTAGTCTAATTTCAGTCATTTCTACACAAATTACACCAAACTTTAAAACTTAGATATCTCCTTAACAGAATAAGATTTTGTTTTTTTTAAATATAATGATTGTTTTTGTATTACAGGATGTGACGGTCATCGGCAGGTCAGACCAAGATCGACCTACAGATATCCAGCTCAGTGGCCTTGGTATCATGCCAGAACATTGTACCATCACGATCGAAAACGAGTTTGACGTGAATATTAGTCCAGTTGAAAGTGCCAGGTAAATTAATCCCTTTTCTTACAGATCTATGGATAACAACAAGAGTAAATTAATTTTTTTACTGACAGATCTAAAATGTATATGAGCAAAACAAACCTTTAAGATACGGACAATATGGAAAACCTAAGGAAAATAGCCTGGTACGCAAAGAGAGTAAATGAAATACAAAATGATAAAGCTAATAATGAACAGATGACCTTCCCCGATCTCTGCACAGTTGAAACCAATGTATAGTATATTTAGCCTACAGTGTTTTACGAGTCTTGCACGTCATCTTCGAATTGATTCTTCATCGACTGTGCCTGGTTTTTCCATTAGAGTGGATTCTGTGATAAACCACAGTTCTATGGACAGGGATGGGCAGATGCAACATTAGCTATTAAAGTTGCTTTGAAAAATCATGATGATAACAGAAATTCCTTTTATTGAAAATCATTTTATAGTTAAAGATTAATGTTGAGAGGAAGTGTTTATATACCCATTTGATGCACTGGTCAAACTACTTTGATGCACTGGTCAAAGGACTTTGATGCACTGGTCGAAGGACTTTGATGCACTGGTCGAAGGACTTTGATGCACTGGTCAAAGGACTTTGATGCACTGGTCAAAGGACTTTGATGCACTGGTCAAAGGACTTTGATGCACTGGTCAAAGGACTTTGATGCACTGGTCAAAGGACTTGATGCACTGGTCAAAGAACTTTGATGCATTGGTCAAAGGACTTTGATGCACTGGTCAAAGGACTTTGATGCACTGGTCAAAGGACTTTGATGCACTGGTCAAAGGACTTTGATGCACTGGTCAAAGGACTTTGATGCACTGGTCAAAGGACTTTGATGCACTGGTCAAAGAACTTTGATGCACTGGTCAAAGGACTGATGCATTGGTCAAAGGACTTTGATGCACTGGTCAAAGGACTTTGATGCACTGGTCAAAGGACTTTGATGCACTGGTCAAAGGACTTTGGCTTGAGTTTCGCAAGTGCAAAGTCCTTTGAACAGTGCAATAAATGTGTATATAAACACGAGACCTTTTCCTAATCTTTATTTAAAATTAGATTGCTTGAAATGCATAAAAACACTCAGTAGAATCAAAAACGAGAAAAATGTATGGATACTTTTTTCTCGTTTTATTAAGAAATTCACCTGTTGTACAAACTGAATAAAACCAAATTATCAAGGTAGTGTATTACTGAGATTAGATGCACTGGTCATCATAATGCAAAATCTTAAAAGAAAATTTTAAAACTGAAGTTAATTCAAGGTGCATTAAAGGGCAGACCTTATGTAAATACTTTTTTTTGATTATAAACCATAATTTGAAGGAGAGTAGCTCAAAGAGGAAATCTTTGAAACAAACTAGAACATCACTTCCGCAGCAGCATTTGATTGGCTTGTCAGTGATGTTGAAAATATTTTGACCAATCAGAAACATCGGACCACCCCACACCCTCATTTCAATTGTTGGATTTATTTCTATTTTAGTGTCATTTCCAGAAGAAGAAAAAATCAAAAGAATAAAACACATTAATAACGTTTACATTGAAAGGGAGAAGAGGATGTTTAAGATAATGAAACAGGGGAGGAGGATACTGGCGGCATCAGTGAAATCATAACAATGTCCTTAAAATTCTAAAACATTAATGACAATTGAAAAAATAGGGATTGGAGAAGCTATAGAAAAACATTTTTCCAGCATTTATGATTTCTAAATGTGAAATAATTTACAATAGAAAAGTAGGTTCATGAAAAGCATCACATATTTTCACTAATTGTTTCAACGAGGTTTGTCCAAGATTGTAGGCCTTCCACTATTAGCAATGTACAAGCTAACAGCAGACCAGAAACAGGGGTGTGTCATCATGAGCGCCGATGGAGACATACCAACTCAAAGGCTCCTTTAACTTCTTTGCTCAATCTTGAATGAGATAACTTCACATCCCACCTCCTCCGGAAACTCCTTTTGCCCACCATCTGCAGGAAAAGTGTTCTTTTCTTCTGGATACCCAGCCATGTTGACATCCCTGGCAATGACAGGGCTGATGCAGCCGCTAAGCTTGCTCTCAACCTCCCCCCTACCCCTTTTCCCAAAACTCTCTCTGACATCAAACCGCTTATCGCTTCCCTTGTTCGTGACCGCTGGCAAACCTCATGGAACTCCCAATTTGATAACAAACTCCACGTCATCCAGCCCACCATACCGATCAAACCCACCATCAACAACCTCTCTCGTATCGACAACCTTTATATTACCCGTCTTAGAATTGGTCACACCCACCTCACTCACACCCACCTCCTTATTGGCACCCCAACCCCTCTGCAACAATTGCCATTGCACCCTCACAATCCATCACGTTCTCCTTGCTTGCCCCCTGTACAACCATCCCAGAGCTTCCCTTGCTCCTCACAACTCAATTGCTGAGTTCTTCCAGAAAAATCCTCCAGATAAAATTATCTCCTTCCTTCATCATGCTTCCCCCTACAACCATATTTAATTCTCCTCTTCCACCCCCTCTCTCTACTTTGTTTTTGTTTCACCCTTGCACCTCCTCTCCTCTCTTGATCACAGCTTTCTGACTTTTTGTTCTTAAATTTCTCTCATCCTCCCCGTTTTCTTTTCTTCCTACCTCTACAATGATCTGACCTCTCAGGCACAATTTGACCCTTGTTGTCATGGTGCCGTTAAGCCCTTATCAAACAAACATACCAACCAACCAATCAAAACATAAAAAATGACAAGATAGGAGTTACTCCTCGAGCCCCAGCATGTTCAAAACGTGACAAATTTTTCGGAACTTTTTTTTTTTAATTAATTTTCACAACTTACCTTTTGTTTTCTATCACTACAAGTTTGGTTTATATGAATACTAAGACAAACTTTTTAATATTCAAAATAAAGAAAATATCGACATAAATATGAAAATTCACAAATTTTAGGCAAAATTAGGGTCAAAATTGTTTTGAACTTGTATTATTTCTTGTGAATAATGAAAATGGAGGATTTCTTTTTTACATATTTAGATTGTTTGTGAAATTTCTTTTCCATTGATGCCAGTCTTAGTTTTTTCTTAAAGCAAAAAAACATGCAAAAACAATGAAAATAAACAAAAAATAATCTCCCGCTGTAATTACTCGCGAAAAACAAAGCCGCGCATCCAGTTTAGTTTGGTTCATGTGAAGCCCACATGCATTACCACTACACCAGACTGCCTATGAGTAGAATGTGCATTGTTTTAAACTTGAAATATTTTTCAGTCTGGAAAAATAGGGGTTTAGTTGCTCTTTTGATTTCAATTTAAAAATGTGTGAAATTACGATTCTAGCAATCTTATTTTGCATATGGCAGTTGTAATGCAATCAGGAACTACGATTTTTGTTCAAGAATGGTCTCAAAAAGGCTAAAAATCATGAAATTTGTCGCCCAAAAATATTGATAATTTGGGCAGTCAAAATTTGACCGGAATTGGATGCATTGTTGTCTTTAAAAGTTTCTCACAGGTTTTTTTAGTTCAGGCAAAAGCAAGGTCTGGAAATATGGCAAGTAAGTTTTTGAAGAAAAGAAAGAAATTATTTTTTCATTAAATTTTGTGCATATTTTAAATGTTCTTTTTCTATTTTAACCCATTTTTTCTCAAAATTCTTCAACATAATTCCCATCAAAAAGCTACATTTTCTGAAAGAACTATTCAAATGATACCAGGATCATTGCTATGGGCTTATTTAAAGAAGCAACCTTATTTTTTTAAAAGTGCATGTCCAGTCGATGGTGCTGCGACTGCGTGGGCATTGATGGGTTAAACAATTGTGCATCAAGTCAAACAGGATCTAAAAATACAATTTATTTGTTTGATTTTCTTTGTATTCTCTTTTTTCTATAGAATATGCGTGAACGGTTCCCACATAGAAGGCAAGACGCCCTGAGGCACGGAGATAGAATTCTTCTCGGAAATTACCATTTCTTCAGAATAAACTGCCCCAGACCGCCTGGAGTTGGTAAGCAACCTAAAAATATTCAGGAATACAGAGCAGTTAGCAACACTCTGAGTTTAATTAGAAGAAAATAAACTATAAACCATCAAGATGTCCAAAATTTTCAAAGCATTTTGAATTTCAAGACCTTAAAATAAATTGACCATTTATGAGTTTCTTTATGTTAACTTATAACTTTTCTGCATTTTTGAATTTTAACCATTAAGATGTCTATTATTAAAATGATTTTAGATTTTGAATTTCAAGACCTTATTATAATAAATTATGCAAATTTTATTGAAATTTTATGACATAACAAGAAAACCTATGAGTTTCTTTATGTAAACTTATAACTTTTCAACACTTTGAGCTTAATTGGAAGAAAATAAACTTAACCATTAAGATGTTGACCATTTCTGGCAAGTTTTAAGACCTTATTATAATAAATTATGCAGATTGACCAACAAAAAACTTTAATTGGTTAGTTGAATGGGCAAAATATAAATATGTTTTGAATCTTTCCTTACCCTCAACTTCATTCAAAATTTAGCAGAATAAAACAGTAAAAGTTTTAGGGCAAATATAAAGAATTAAAAAAGATTTAAGACCATTTAACGGCATTTTTAATTTTAAGACCTTATTATAATAAAATATGCAAATTTTATTGACATTTTTGACATAAAAAAAACCTATGAGTTTCTTTATGTTAACTTATAACTTTTCAATTGTTCACCAACATTAGTTGAATGGGTGCAGTTGAATATGATTAATATGTTTTGAAACTTTTCTTTACCCTCAACTAAATCAATCAAAATTTAGCAGAATAAAACAGTCTGACGATTTTTAATGACAGTAGTTTAGGACGAAATATAAAGAATTAAATTAAAGATGTTAAGATTCTTTTCTTTCATACATCACATTTTCCCAGACATCTTCAAACTTGAATCAGCCCATAACTCATAAACTACTGGTGCTTTAAACTATTCTGTTCAGGAACTTAAATTTTCTCTGGTGAATACACCTGTCTGTAAACCTTTGAAACATTGTGATTTTCTGACAAATGACAGCAAAAGCTTTGAACTTGATGTAATTGAAGAAGAATTATAGTCTAGCAGAGTTGGAATTCATAATGAAATTTCCCAGGGTTCTAAACAAAGGTGTAAAAATCTTCCCACGATTAGACTCAGAAATAATCATTACCTCTTACTATCCCAGTGCTGGTAGGTGCCTCGAAGCCGAATGAACCTTTTGCTTTGCCTCCTACTCTACCATGGCACATTTTATGAATTTTCAAAAAGAGTGCTGGTAGAGTAAGGGTTATTCAACCCGCAACAAGTGTCCCAACTCGAAAATATATGCAGCATGTTTCCAGTGGGCGGCTCACTGGGGCACTGAAGCAGAATGAGCCCGACATTGCTGCTTGGAAGGCAGAGGACCCGTCAATAATTACCCTTACTATACCATGCGGCAATGTTATTGCCGTTTCGGGTGCCCTGTCTTTGACTCTGCCTCCCAGCCACATTTTCAAAAAAAGTGCTGGTAGAGTAAAAGTTAATGTAGTAAATACATCTTTACATGCTCCTGTCTTTCGCAATTTAATTGTACTATTCATCGCACAATTTCAGGGAAGTTTTTAATAAATAAAATAAATTCTTCCCCTGCATTCCCATTTTTCCCACGATAACCGCCGGAACCATCATTTTTTTTTCCAGCTCATCTAGAGTTATCGTCTATCCGACATAGTTATAACAAATTTACCCTCAAATGTTTAACGTGAACCAACTTCGCATCAGGTTGGAATTAATTATACAATTTCCCATCGTTCTGAATAAATTTGTCAAAAATCTTCCCGCGAAAAATTGCGACAGAAATAATATTAATGTAGTTAATACATCTTTATATACTTCCCTCTTTCACAATTTAATGTACTTTTCATCGCATAATTACACGTTTTTAGAGCATATATTTACGATATATATATATATTTATATATATATATATATGTATATATATATTATATATATATATATATATACATGTATATTTATTTCAATGATATATATATATATATATATATATATATATATATATATATATATATATATATATATTATATATATATATATATATATATATATTATATATGTATATTATATATATTATATATGTATATATTATAAATATCATATATATATATATATATATATATATATATATATATATATATATATATATATTAATTCTAATGATATCCTTCCCCCTTCCCTTCCCCGAATATTCTGAACACCAGAAACATAGATTTTTTTCCAGCTACGCATTGCCTCTGAATATTGCCAATAAAAATTAAAATTTCTGTTGCCTTCATTTCTGTTTTTGCTTTCTTTACTGTAGGTTCGAGTGGAAGTACGACACCGGACGTAGAAACACAGGAGGCGCCGGTCAAGAGCTATGACTTTGATTATGCACAAAATGAAGTCGCCATGAAAGAGATGATGAATGGTAAGAGAATGAATCTGGCTTGATACAGCCTTTTAGCTTTTTCAGTTTAGGAGCTTATTGCCAAATAGATCAAGTGTGAATTGATTTAGTAATATCCATACTTGAGCCATGAAGGCCCAATGAAGGCTTATCTCCAATTTCCTTAGTGTAATTTAATGTTATTTTAGGGTAACTAACCAGAGAATTTCCAGCACATAAAAAAAAAATTTTTTGTTCATTTTTTAAAAGAAGAACATAGTATTCCGAAGAAGACTTCATATTATTAAATGTACCATAATTAAAATGTAGTTGAAATATATATTTTTTTATTTTTAATGACTAAAATGTAGTTAAAGACATTTCAAAAGATTAGATCAAAATTTTGAGCTGTATTTCCAATCATACATTATAAATCTTAACACAGATACTGTAAAAACTAAGAGGTCTTTTTTCTTCTTTTAAAACTCAAAAAGTCTTTTCTAAATAGATGAAAAGCTTTATTCAAAAAAAATTTTTAAGTTACTATTAATGTGACGTATTTATTGTGTACCGGTAAATTTATAAAGGGATTTTTGTGAAAGATACTTATAGCTTATAACACCACCATTTTCCCTGAGATGGTATTAGTAAAATAATCACGATATGATGATGTTTTCAGATCCAGTGGAAGCCGCCATGAACCTCCTGGAAACGCATCATCAGAAGGACAAAGAGGGAGCTCTTGCCAAACAACGCGCCGAGTTTGAACGTGAACTGGAGAATTTAAGGAAGCAGATCTTGCCATCGCAACAACAAGAGCATCTCAACACAAGCTCGTCTTTCACAGAAGGGTTTGAGGAGACGGCAATCGCTGGGGGTGATAATAGCTTCACGAGGGAGGCCAAGTATAAGGAATGGGCAGATGAAAGGTAGGTGGCATATTGACTGACATCTTGGCTACTCAATCGCTCCTCTAGTCCCTCTCTTACCACCTCAGAGGTACCCATCACCTTACATGCCCTCTCTGTCATGGCATGATGAAAATGAAAACATATATCAGTATCCATGGAAAGAAAAAATCCTCTTGCAAAATAATAAGATCCAATCATTAAACGTCAATGGAATGCTCAAAGAAAAGAGAAATACTTTAGAAATGGTCAAAAATATTAACAAGAAGATCAATGTGAATATAAAACCATAAGGAATGTCTTTAACGATGACTTAATGTAAATAAAATAGCTGCAAAGTTTTGTACGGTTCGGAAGTCTGCTTCACAAATAAGAAATTGGAGATGCGAATGAATATTCCCCATCTCGTGTAAGTTTGTGGAGGAAGTTCCTTGCCAACAAAGTTAGGGAATGGGAGCATCAGATTCGAAAGAACATGTCCCAACCATCTTCAGTACGTCTGTGGAGAAAACTCCTCCCCAACAAAATTAGTGAATGCGAATATAGCATCTTGACCGTCCATCCATTCATCTTGTCCGTCCATTCGGAAGGTCAGGTTGGAATACAGTAGGATGAATAGGGGATGGTAGATGGATTGGGGAGAGGTGTGTTAGCTCAGAAGATAAGGAGTAAAGCTTATATTCGAAGTTTCCAGGTTCGATTCCCGTCGTGAGCATTACATTGTGTCCATGAGCAAGACACTTTACTTGCTTCAGTCTACTCAGCTGTAAAATGAGTACCACCCCTAACAAAGTTAGTGAATGCGAATATAGCATTTTGACCATCGTCCGTCCATTTGAAAGGGCAGATTGGAATACAGTAGGATGAATAGGGGATGGTAGATGGATTGAGGAGAGGTGCGTTAGCCCTGTAGTTAAGGAGTAAAGCTGGTATTTGAAAGTTTCCAGGTTCGATTCCTGTCGTGAGCATTGCATTGTGTCCATGAGCAAGACACCTTACTTGCTTCAGTCTACTCAGCTGCAAAATGAGTACCACCCCTCACAAAGTTAGTGAATGCGAATATAGCATCTTGACCATCTGTCTGTTCATTTGTAAGGTCAGGTAGTAATACAGTAGGATGAATAGGGGATGGTAGATGAATTGGGGAGAGGTGCGTTAGCTCAGCTGTAAATTGAGTACCACCAGCAATGCTGGGGAGTGATGAAATATTGCAGGTGTGATGAGATATGTGTCATGTGGTGGAATGCCATCTGGATTTTCATGTATGATTTCCTGTAGGGAGGGAAGTAGCATGGTATGGCATGTGGAACAGAGGTGGGATGGCAGGTGTGACAGAGGCTGAAAAGCATGTTATTAGCGGGGAGGGGATTTGTATCGTTTGCGATGTCTGGTTACCCTCGAAAATCAAAAAGGATATTCATCCACAAGCACACAATTCTTAGGGATTATTTTAAATTGGAAAGACTACGTTTCAATCATTACTAAACAAGTGTGCCAAATTTGAGGTATTTTAAGTTGCCTCAGACATTTTCTCCCTAGCAGTACTTTACTTTTATTGTACAATGCCTTTATTCTACTTATTCTTAATTATAATATACTATTATAGGAGAATTCTGTGTATTCTACTCTCGAAAGATTTAAAAGATTATTTCTTCTCCTGAAACATTGTTAGAATGATTTCAAAAACCCATTTCCAAGCTCTCTCTCAACCTTTATTTCAGCAGTTAGAATTGTTAACCTTAAATGATTTATATAATTACAATCTTTCATTCTTTGTTTACCAGCACCATCACAACCTTTTACCAACCTGTTTTCAAACATATTGTACACTAAGTAATAGTTTAAATAAGTAATCAACACATTCAAAAGATAATCTCACCCAGCCTTACACAGTACTTGTCTGGCATATTCTCAGGTGAGGTGTGCTGGAACAAGAATGTGGAATTCTTTAGGTGGTCAAATAAAAACTTCTACCTCTTTATCCATGTTTAAAAAGAAGCTCAAAACCTATTTCTTATCTTCATATGCCTAACTTGAATGTTTTTTGTTATTTTCTGGGGGTGGGTTTGATTGGTGGGTTAGGAGGTAGGGGTGTGAGGTAGGGGGAAGAAGATTATGGGACATAAGTGGGAGATGGCCCTTCAAAAAATTAATTAAGAACCCTTGGTTTAGGCTATTAAACGAAAATGCACAGCTCTAGGAAGGCAAGGCATGTTATCAGCAGCAAGGGGATATGTTATCAGCAGCAAGGGGATATGTTATCAGCAGCAAGGGGATATGTTATCAGCAGCAAGGGGATATGTTATCAGCAGCAAGGGGATATGTTATCAGCAGCAAGGGGATATGTTATCAGCAGCAAGGGGATATGTTATCAGCAGCAAGGGGATAGGTTATCGGCAGCAAGGGGATAGGTTATCGGCAGCAAGGGGATATGTTATTGGCCGCAGCAAGGGGATAGGTTATCAGCAGCAAGGGGAAAGGTTATCAGCAGCAAGGGGATAGGTTATCAGCAGCAAGGGGATATGTTACCAGCAGCAAGGGGACATGTTATCAGCAGCAAGGGGATATCTTATCAGCAGCAAGAGGATAGGTTATCAGCAGCAAGAGGATAGCTTATCAGCAGCAAAGGGATATTTTATCAGCAGCAAGGGGATATGTTATCAGCAGCAAGGGGATATGTCTTGTCTTGCAATGTAAAGGTCTAAATTACTTAGTGATTTAATGGAATGAGCTGTGTCGTCACTAATCACTTAATTGTTGACTTTTCGATCGATCAAAGTTCATGTTTATTCATTTTTTATATTTTCTCCTTTAGGGATGAATTGTTCCGGCAAGCACTTTCAAAGCTGAGAGAGGAGGTGGTAAAGGCGAACGCTCTCGTGAGGGAAGCAAACTTCCTAGCGGAGGAGATGGGCAAACACACAGAGTTTAGAGTCACACTTCAAATTCCAGCTTGTAATCTGTCTGCAAACAGAAGGGTAAGAAGTTGATTAATATCTAAGAATCAAGAAGGTCAAAAGTACTGAATTAACATAAGAAATAGAGAGCTATTCAGGCAGTGCATATCTAATTATTTGCCCCATTGAAACCTATGATTAACCCTTACTATATACCATGCAGCGATATTATCGCCGTTTTGGGTGCCCCATCTTTGGCCCCACCTCCCGAGCGCATTTTCAAAAAAGTGTTGGTAGAGTAAGGGTTAATCAACCCGCGACAAATGAGCCAACTCAAAAATATAGGCAGCATGGTCCCGGTGGGCGGCCCAGCGGATCCCGGAAGCGGAAGGGGACAGACTCTGCTGCCTGGAAGACAGAGGACCCTTCAATAATCATGCCTTGATTAACCCTTACTCTACTACGCAGCGATATTATCGCCGTTTTGGGTGCCCCATCTTTGGCCCCGCCTCCCGAGCGCATTTTCAAAAAAGTGCTGGTAGAGTAAGGGTTAAAAAGCCAAGTTCAGTGTCCTTTTTTACCAGGACCTGATAGATTTGGGATATTTTGTGATGTTTTCCAAGAATTACTATCTAATATCTTTTGGGCGAGGGTAATTTTAATAGGGGGTAATTTTTGCCCTTTTTTCAGTCAGAAGTATGATGGTGTTGTGCCAAGTCCAATGGAATGAGTCCAATTTTGGTATGGATCCATGGTAAATTAGAACATTTTCTGAAGCAGATTTTGTCAGGTTTGGACATGCGTATTCAAGACCTATTCCTCCTCTTCCATCCCTGAAATTTTAAACTTTTTAAATATTTGTATTAGCCCTTTCTCTGGTCATTCTCATTTTGGGTTTGCGGAGTGATACCTAATAAGTTGTGTGCTACCTTCAAGCTGCAACATCAAAGGTCAAGCAAGTCCATTTAATATGAAAGAGGACTTCAAAAGAATCAAAATAGTAAAGAAAGCATTCAGAAATCTTATTTCGTTAAGTAGATATTTAAGTTTAAAATTTGGTATCATTTGTGTAGAAACGACTAAATCAGACTAGTTGTGATGTCATAGACCTCAGATTCCTCAAAGTCTTTATGTATTCTATCATATTTTGTCCTGCACTTTTGTGGCTTATAAACCATGGGATGTCAAAAAAGTAGTAAAACTAAATCTAGGAAGGGTATTTATAATACACCACCTGAAGAAAGTTTGAGGAAAAATAATTTAAATAGTGAAAAAAAAAAGAAAAAAAAAAAAGAACTCTCTAAAATACATTAACAATTGTTTAGAATGTGAGGATGAAGATGCCAACTTTTTCTTATTAGACTTACTACATCAGTCAATTCTACACAGATAAGACAGAGCTTAAAACTTGAATATCTCCCTAAGAGAATAAAGATCTTTGAATGCTTTCTTCACCATTTTGTTTCTTATGAAGTCCTCTTTATATAAGATGGACATGCGTGTTCAGTGAACTAATCCTTTAGATTAAAATTAAAGATAAAAATGTTCATTTTGTAAGAAATTTTGATACTTCTATGATTTATACTAAATTTTCAGACAGCAGTATTGCAAATGATGCATCTATAAGTAAGTAACTCATTCTTCAAGAAATAAAATTGGTAATCATAATTAACAGGAGACAAAAGATTGCATCATAATTAACAAAAGGCAAAAGATTGCATCCTGGTGTTTTTTTCTCCCCCCTTTCAGAGAGGGTCCATCGTTAGTGAGCCGGCAATCCAGGTCAACCGTAGAGATCACAGCCATCAGATCTGGTCCGTGGAAAAACTTGAAAACAAAATTATTGACATGAGGGAAATGTACAATGAAAGAAAGGAGAAAGGTTTACCGCTGAAGGTAGGAGATGGTGGCCCCCATGTGGTCATTGTGTGTGTCTTGATTTATATAGTCAGTCATGTGACATCACCTGATATATGTTGCTCGCAGCATTGCATAAATGTATCAACTATGTACGTGTTTTTCATTATATAAGATACTCGTTTTGCATCAATATGTAGCTGCTCATATACTACAGTGGGTGTGTAATTTTCACATGATAAAGGGCTGGGGAAATTGCTGGTGTTTATTGTTTATTGATATTAAAGGGAACAACTGGGTCTTTTTGTGTTCCTTTATTCTTAAACTGTTTCCTATATGTTATTAGCATATATGTACAGAATGGTTACATTATTCATAGTAAAAAGGATTTAAAAATATTTATAAAAAAATGAAGAAAAAAAAAAATGAACAATAAATGGACATTAAATTTTTTTCAAAACTTCAGAATAAAATCCTCTGATTTTTTCTTTTTAAATTTCAGTTTAATAAAGTTACTGTGGTTTTGTAGCAAATGTTATAGATGCAAGTGACAAGATTATGAAATTCTGATTGAAAGTGAATTCTTTTGATGAAAGTTAAGGTGTATGATAATATTCACATGATGATGGTTTTCAGCTGATTGAATAGTAAAGTGAATGTTTAAAATATAAACACTTTAATTGTCATTTGCAAGTGTTTTAAAAGGAAAAAATATTTATATTTATAGTCAAATTTATATTACAGAATCTTTATTCAGTTATGCAAATACTGGGGCTACAAACACAGCTGCAAGGTAATCTATTTGCTCAGTGGTAGAAAAATTGTCAAATATATTTTAAAAGTGCAGATAAAGAGAGAGATAATATTTTGATAATTCTAACTCATATATTTACTGACCCAAAATGATTCATTGCTGTCAGAAAATAATGGTGTGATAGCTCACTGACTGATTGGAAAATGTTCAAAGTTCGCAAAACCTGGTGTGGGGAAATTTACACTCTCACATGGAAATGTAGATGCAAAAGGTCTATTAAAAAAAAAGTCACAAATTGTCTTTTTCAGCAAACTACAAAATTAAAGTAAAGAATCCATTTCTTCACAGTGGTATGACAAGAGGATGTGACAAGTCCATCAAGGATGTCCATCGGATGTGACAAGTCCATCGGATGTGACAAGTCCATCGGATGTGACAAGTCCATCGGATGTGACAAGTCCATCGGATGTGACAAGTCCATCGGATGTGACAAGTCCATCGGATGTGACAAGTCCATCAAGTCCATCGGATGACGGATGTGACAAGTCCATCGGACAGGTCCATCGGACAGGTGCCGGATGATGACAAGTCCATGTGACAGGTCCGGATGATGGTCCATCGGATGACAAGTCCATCGGATGTGACAGACAAGTCCATCGGATGTGACAAGTCCATCGGATGTGACAAGTCCATCGGGTGCGACAAGTCCATCGGATGCGACAAGTCCATCGGATGTGACAAGTCCATCGGATGTGACAAGTCCATCGGATGTGACAATTCCATCGGATGTGACAAGTCCATCGGATGTGACAAGTCCATCGGATGTGACGGATGTGACAGGTCCATCGGATGTGACAAGTCCATCGGATGTGACAAGTCCATCGGATGTGACAGGTCCATCGGATGTGACAGGTCCATCGGATGTGACAAGTCCATCGGATGTGACAAGTCCATCGGATGTGACATCGGATGTGACAAGTCCATCGGATGTGACAAACCCATCGGATGTGACAAGTCCATCGGATGTGACAAGTCCATCGGATGTGACAAGTCCATCGGATGTGACAAGTCCATCGGATGTGGCAAATCCATCGGATGTGACAAGTCCATCGGATGTGACAAGTCCATCAGATGTGGCAAATCCATCGGATGTGAAAGAGGACTTGGAAAAAAAACAAAGCGGTGAAGAACCTATGTTAATTCGTTATGGAGATATTCAACTTTGTCAAGTCTTGTTTTGTGAATAAGATGAGTAGTTTCACCACCATTTTGTTTCATTTGAAGTCCTCTTTCATATAAAATGAATTTGCTTGACCACTGAAGGAATCCTGTCATTCTTAACTTAGCTGATGTCCCTTTTGTTTTGGGCTCTTTGCCAAAAAAAAAATGGCTTCACAACCACTAGATGGAAGAGATGTACCAGATCTTTCATGATTTGTGTAACACAAGCTTCTGTTTCTGCTGTCAGACGTTTATATGTTTTGATATGTATAAGATTTCCATTGAAATGTAATCGACCATAACATGAGACTAACACAAATATGTATTCTATCACTCATTTCATCCATCCATCGTATATGCTCTGCTTCTTCGTTTGAATAGGATGAGGAAGACCAGGACCCTCTTCGGAAAATGTCATTCTTTGCATCGCAGGTGAAAACATTTATTCATTTCAGCTTTTAATATTACTGTTACCGTTTGGTTTTTAACTTTATTTGAAGGAATATGGACACAAGAATATTACTAAACATTTAAAAAGCGTACTTAGATTGTTAAAAATAAGGCAATACAATAAGCATATGTGTACAATTTATGGTAGGTTTAAGTAAGGTTATGTTCTTCATGGCTGTGAATGCTGGACAATTACCAGTGACATCAAGAAAAGATTATAATCTATGGAAATGTGGTTCATTAGAAGAATATTGGAAATATCTTGGACAGAAAGGAAAACAAATGATGATGTTCTGATAGCTTTAGGCATGGACAGGTCCCTACTTAATGTCTTAAGAAGGAGACTGATGGAATGTTTTGGGCATGTCTATCGGGAGGGTGGGTTGGAACAGCTTGCAGTATGTGGGAAAATTGAGGGCAAAAGAAGCAGAGGAAGGCAGCGAGTTGAATATGTCCAAAGCTTAAACAACTGGGCAACCAACAACAGCCCAAGTAACAATAAGTTTATGCGCTTTGCTCTAAACACAAGTGACTGGAGGGCCATGATTTCCAATGTCTGTTCCAGACTTGGCACCTAGACAGAGAGAGAAGAGAGAGGGAGGGAGGGCAGGAGGGAGGGAGGGAGGGGAGGAGGGGGAGGGGAGGGGAGGGAGGAGGGGAGGGAGGGAGGGAGGGGGGAGGGAGGGGAGGTGGGGAGGGAGGGAAAGGGAGGGAGAGAGGAGGGAGAGGTCATGTTTAGGGTGAATACATTTCAGCTTTTAATATGTTAATGTTTAGTTCTTAACTTTTGTTTTTGAAAGGAATATGGACTTTATGGACATTACCAAACTTCTACAAAAAAAAAAAAAATCATTTCTTACAAAGGAGTTCCTCTAATTAGTATATGTGTAAAATTTAACGTAGGGTTAGGATAGGGTATAAGATTAATAAATAATAAAAGAAAGAAATTCTAAGTTTTGTTTTTGTATGTATTGATGTGATTTCCAGCTTGGTCATAATAATATTTTGTCCATATACCTTTTGTACTTCAACATTCTATTACAATTTTTTTAAATAAATTTTACTTATTTTGAAATATGCTTCGCTGTTATTAGTACTGTTAACAACTTCTTGTATAGCCAAAGATGTATTAATTTTTTCATGAGAGCTTTAACCCACATATATATTTCAGCCACCATAATGCTTATATTAACCCAGACTTTGTGTGTTTTATTGCAAAAACTTTTCAAATACAAAAATTCATATTCATATATGCTATAAATTATATTATTTATACTCATTAACTGCTCTTAGATAACTAACCACAGGTGTTTGGTAATTTTATGGGCTGGGGAGGGGGTGAGGTAACAGGCATATTTATCCCTTTCAACAAGATCATTGGAGGATAAAGATTTCATTCTGTGCCCCCTCTCGCTTCCTCTATCACCTATGCAACTAACAGGTACCTTTAATATAGCAAGACAATTGTTATGATGTTTGTTTTATAATCTGCTAGCTGTTGCAATTATAAACTAAATGCAAGAAACAATCTTGGCATTAATAATATATATATAATATGTCTTTCCTTTGTTTATTTTGACTTTTTGCTCATAAATAATACATTTGTCTTAAAAATATATCCAGAATTGTTATAACTAGTCATTTTTTTGGTAACATTTCCAATCAACATTGAATTTCTAAATGTAAATTTTCTTTTTGGGTGTTAATTTCAAATGAATTGTCACTTTATTTTCATTGAAGTGAGTTTGGAACAGTCAAAAGTTACTTTGGAATTAATTTCTGAGCTATGGCTCCAAGCTCCAAGATAATTGTTATAGTATATAGATGTAGATGTTTCTGATACTGTATGTAAAAAGTTTAAATGCACTTAAATCTAAATTTCATAAAAATCATTTTGTTCTTTAAATCCAGCCATTGATAAACTCTAGAGCAAAGATTCTTAATTAAATTTTGAAAGGGCCATCATTTCACAACAGCCGTGGGCCAATCGCGTGGCAAAACTAGTGTCATGTGACATACAAAACCCATCAAAACAAGCCCTTAATACAAACAAGTTGAGAGCATTCGTGATTAGAAGGATGCACGCCAGATGTCGGCGGATCTCTTATTCACCTTCGTTGACAAACCGCAAGCCTAATTTTATTTGATAAGTTTTAGTGGCTGATCTGCCCAGGAAAAAACAAAATAAACAAGTATTTTGCGATTTTACTGATCTCATTTGGATTGATCTTACATGCAATGCACTGTATTGCATTATATAATGACTTGTTTGCGTGTTAAATTTGAAGGTCTTTAAAGATTAGCAGCTCTAGAGCATCGTTTCTCTGGGTGGGACCAAAAATCTTTAGTCCTTCAAATAATTGATTTTTAAACAGAACAAAGCTAGCCAAAGATCCATCTAGGCCACTGATGCATTAAGACCACATGATCATGATTGACCAATCAGATTCATGGTTTTTAATGTTTTTATGAAACAAATTTGAGAATAATCTGGCTATTGTTCCTTCAAGGTCTTACTAGACCACATGATCTTGATTGACCAATCAGATTTATAGGGTTCTTAAAGTTTTCATGGTTTTTAAACTGACTATAGAACAATCTATTCAAAGATCCCCCTCCCAGGTGCCACTAATGTCTTAAGACCACATGATCTTGATGAACCAATCAGATTCTTGCAATTTATTTCCACAGGAATCACTGGCTTCACCTTCCACCCTTTTTCCATTGAAACTAAAGGTGAACAAAGTTTGTTGACCCCTTGTGCCTCTCTGCATGGTCTATTGTGTTATTGTTATGTTCCTTAGTTTTCCTTGACTTTCTCAAAGGTGCAATTCTAGCAGATAATGCATTTTTGTACTTTGGTTTATAGATGTGACTTAAGTGTTGCATGGATTTTTAAAATTTTGGTTTTTATTTGTGATTGTTATATTTTTTCTTGATTTGATCTAGTTTTATGATTTGAGCTATTTTGATTATTTGGTCATGATTTTAACTATTTTTCATGAAGTTTGAGCTATTTTTATTATTCAAAAACAAAATATACATATTGTTGCTACTTTTCATTATTTTCAGCTAGTTTTTATGATATTTAGCTATTTTTTATGATTTTTTAGCTGTTTCTCAAGATTTTTAGCTATTTTTCATGATTTTCAGCTATTTCTCATAATATCTAGCTATTTCTCATGATATTTAGCTATTTTCATTATATTTTTCATGACATAACAGTATTGACAAACAACAGTATTGACAAACCTAACAGTATTGGCAAACATAACAGTATTGGCAAACATAACAGTATTGGCGAACAACAGTATTGGCAAACATAACACTAATGACAAACAACAGTATTAGCAAACAAAACAGTATTGGCAAACATAACAGTATTGGCAAACATAACAGTATTGGCGAACAACAGTATTGGCAAACATAACACTAATGACAAACAACAGTATTAGCAAACATAACAGTTTTGGCAAACATAACAGTATTGGCAAACATAACAGTATCGACAAACATAACAGTATCGACAAACATAACAGTATCGACAAACATAACAGTTTTGGCAAACATAACAGTTTTGGCAAACATAACAGTTTTGACAAACATAACAGTATCGACAAACAACAGTATTGACAAACAACAGTATTGACAAACATAACAGTATTGGCAAACATAACAGTATTGGCAAACATAACAGTATTGGCAAACAATAGTATTGACAAACATAACAGTATTGACAAACATAACAGTATTAGCAAACATAACAGTATTGACAAACATAACAGTATTGACAAACATAACAGTATTGGCAAACATAACAGTATTGACAAACATAACAGTATTGACAAACATAACAGTATCGACAAACAACGGTATTGACAAACCTAAGGGTATTGGCAAACAAAAGTATTGACAAACAACAGTATTGACAAACATAACAGTATTGACAAACATAACAGTATTGACAACATAACAGTATTGACAAACATAACAGTATCGACAAACAACAGTATCGACAAACATAACAGTATTGACAAATATAACAGTATTGACAAACATAACAGTATTTACAAACATAACAGTTTTGACAAACATAACAGTATCGACAAACAACAGTATTAACAAACATAACAGTATTAACAAACATAACAGTATTGGCAAACATAACAGCATTTACAAACATAACAGCATTGACAAACATAACAGCATTGACAAACATAACAGCATTGACAAACATTACAGCATTGACAAACATAACGGTATTGACAAACATAACAGTATCGAAAAACATAAGAGTATCGAAAAACATAAGAGTATCGACAAACATAAGAGTATCGGCAAACATAGCAGTATCGGCAAACATAACAGTATCGGCAAACATAACAGTATTGGCAAACAACAGTATCGACAAACATATTAATATCGGCTAACAGGAGTATCGCCAAACATAGCAGTATTGGCAAACAAGAGTATCGACAAACAACAGTATCGACAAACATAACAGTATTGGCAAACATAACAGTATTGGCAAACATAACAGTATTGGCAAACAACAGTTTTGGCAAACAACAGTAGTGGCAAACAACAGTAGTGACAAACAACAGTAGTGACAAACATAACAGTATTGGCAAACATAACAGTATCGACAAACATATTAATATCGGCTAACAGGAGTATCGCCAAACATAGCAGTATTGGCAAACAAGAGTATCGACAAACAACAGTATCGACAAACATAACAGTATTGGCAAACATAACAGTATTGGCAAACATAACAGTATTGGCAAACAACAGTTTTGGCAAACAACAGTAGTGGCAAACAACAGTAGTGACAAACAACAGTAGTGACAAACAACAGTAGTGACAAACATAACAGTATATTGACAAACAACAGTATTGGCAAACAACAGTTTTGGCAAACAACAGTAGTGGCAAACAACAGTAGTGACAAACAACAGTAGTGACAAACAACAGTAGTGACAAACATAACAGTATTGACAAACAACAGTATTGGCAAAGATAACAGTATTGACAAACAACAGTATTGGATCTTGACCGACGTCTGGCATCTTGACCGACGTCTGGCATCATGACCGACGTCTGGCATCTCGACCGACGTCTGGCATCTCGACCGACGTCTGGCATCTCGACCGACGTCTGGCATCTCGACCGACGTCTGGCATCTCGACCGACGTCTGGCATCTCCACCGACGTCTGGCATCTCGACCGACGTCTGGCATCTCGACCGACGCCTGGCATCTCGACCGACGCCTGGCATCTCGACCGACGCCTGGCATCTCGACCGACGCCTGGCATCTCGACCGACGCCTGGCATCTCGACCGGCGCCTGGCATCGACCGGCGCCTGGCATCTCGACCGGCGCCTGGCATCGACCGGCGCCTGGCATCTCGACCGACGCCTGGCATCTCGACCGACGCCTGGCATCTCGACCGACGCCTGGCATCTCGACCCGGCGCCTGGCATCTCGACCGGCGCCTGGCATCTCGACCGGCGCTGGCATCTCGACCGGCGCCTGGCATCTCGACCGACGCCTGGCATCTCGACCGACGTCTGGCATCTCGACCGACGTCTGGCATCTCGACCGAGGTCTGGCATCTCGACCGACGTCTGGCATCTCGACCGACGTCTGGCATCTCGACCGACGTCTGGCATCTCGACCGACGCCTGGCATCTCGAATGACATCGGCATCTCGACCGATGCCTGGCATCTCGACTGACGCCTGGCATCTCGACTGACATCTCGACTGACATCTGGCATCTTGACTGACATCTGGCATCTTTGTCAATTTACAGGTGTCTAGCATTGTGATGATGTTTAGCACATTTATGGATGTCTAACGTCAGTGGCTTAGCTATACTTTTTTGCAGGGAGGGGGGGGGGAGGGGGGGAGAAATCATAATTCAAGCTGCCTCCCTCTCCCTATTCCTGGACATTTAAAGGGAAAAGTCAGTAATTTCTAGGAAAACTTTGGATATTTTGAACAAACCCTTCAAAAATATTGAGAAAGTTAGATATTTTGAGGGAATCCTTCAGAAATTTTGGGCAAAAAGTCAGATAATTTAGGGAGAACCTTCAGAAATTTGAAGGGAAAAAGTTGGACATTTTTTGGAGGAAAAAAATTTCAAAATTTTGAGGAAAAGTGAAAAACCTATGGAGAAAAAAGTAAGATATTTTGAGGAAAATGTTGGGAAATTTGGAGGAAAAGAAAAAAATTCATATTTGTAGGAAGAAAATAGGATATTTTTAGGAAAAACATAGGGAATTTTGAGAAAAAAGCCAGATATTTTAAAGAAAACTCGAAAATTTGGGGAAATAGTCAGATATTTTGAGAAAAAGTTTAAAAATTTGAGGAAAAGTCAGATATTTTGGTGGAAAAAGTTCAAATTTTTTGAGGAAAAGTCAGATATTTTGAGAAAAAGCTTAAGAATTTTAGAGAAAACCTTTGGAAATTTGGAGGGGAAAGGTCAGATATTTTGAGAAAATTTGCTAACTCTAAATAGATGGCTGCGTCATATACAACTGAACTCTAAGACAGATCACTGTCATTAGGGTTACCAAAACAATCCAACATAATGAATTTCTATTGTGCAAATTTTTCTGACTTTTTGAAATTGCACCCCTGTCCCCCCCCCCCCTCTATTTTTGCCACTGTCTAGTATCTTAAGTGTCTAGCATCCTTGATGGGTATCTAGCACATTTATGGGTATCTAGCATCTTTATGTTTGGGCAAGAGAAAGCAATACAGCATACAATTGAGAGTTTCTATGTGCTTGCTTTTATACTGAGTAATACTGTATCGATCAATAACAGTCACCCATGTTTACACACTACAAGCATACACAATTCCTTTTCATTGTTGTAATTAGTATTATATGTTTTGATGCTACTTTCTTCAATATGCATGCCGTTGATGTGTGTGATTTAGAAGCACCTGAAGCCATATGTTATCTGTGAATATCTTCAACTCGATCCTCTCTAACAAACTCCATATTGTACTTCCTAGGATCCGTCCATTCCCATCATACCTGGCTTGCTACCTTATGCAGGGCTTCCAGATAAGGTATCACATATGGCTGTAGTTTGATGTGGTTTGCCTCCTAAAAGTTTCCATCTTTCAGATATTTTTAAAGATTTTTTTAATTTTTCAATTATGCATTTTGTTTTTTCTCCCCTTTTTCTTTTTAATAACTTATTTCAGTTTTGTGGTGAAAGTGTGTATTTTTGATATTTCATCTTTTTTTCTTCAAACTTTTTTCAGTTGGAAAGTAATAATTACCTTTAAAATGATGAACTCGTTTGCTGATATATTTAATTGTTTGAAACAATTTTGCTCAAATTTGAAGGATTTTTTTTCTTCTTTCAAAAGTGGCTAGGCATTTGCCTGCCCTGTACACCTATATAGGGGCTTGGTTATAGATTTCCACTGGAAATGAAATATTACAAACAAGAAAAAAGGATTCGGTAGAATGTTATGATCAATTCAAAAGACATCTGTGGCAGTGCAGTAAATGATCAGCTTTTGTATAAAGCTTTCCAGCTTGGGTTCGGTTTCCTGACAGGTCTTTAACCAGTGCTCCACAAATGGTTTATTCAACGGCTGTGGGTATTTTGACATAAATATTTCAATAGAGGTCTGTCAGGACATAATAAACCTTGATAAGCTCAACCAATAAAGTTCGGTTCAGTTTAGTCTCCAACCAATGCTCCACAACTGGTCAATTCAACAGTTGTGGGTATCTTGACGTCAATATTCAAATAGATGTCTGTCAGGACATAATAAACCCTGGTAAAGCTAAACCAATAACTAATAAAGTTCAGTTTAGTTCAGTTTCCAACCAGTGCTCCACAACTGGTCAATTCAATGGCTGTGGGTATCTTGACGTAAATATTTCAATAGAGGTCTGTCAGGACATAGTAAACCTTGACAAGCTAAACCAGTAACTATTAAAGTTCAGTGGGTCTCCAAGCAATGCTCCACCACTGCTTAAGAAAACCATCATGGGTGTCTTTATGTAAATACTCCAACTGAGGTCTGTTGGGAGTTATTAACTCTGGTCATGAGCCATAAGGGCAAGGGGTTTATTAGCCCCCCCCAAAAAAAAAAAAAAAAAAGCTAATCAGTGCTTTTTTTTCTTCTTTTTAATTGTATGTATGATAAAATAGAATAAATCATTTCCCCCTTCCCCGATCATGTTTTGCTCCTCCCAACTAAAATTTCTTGCAGCTGCTTGTGACCCTGGTAAACCAAACCAACATCTTTTAATCTTCTTATTTGTTCATAAGCCAATTGATCTACTCTTCTTCATAATCCTTTCTTTCCCTACCCCTTTCCTTCAGCTTGCTGTTCCCACCATGAGTGTTGTAATAATGGATTGAAATCAATAAACTGAACTTTGAGGTAGCTTTGGATTTCTAAATCTAAAATAATTAAAGCATGGCTTGCAAGTACACTGATTACTAATTTTAAAATGATTTTTAAGGAATGACAATGAATGCACAACTAACTGCTGGTTTTGATAACTGTAAATAAAATTATTCTCATTGCATTTTAATGTCATGTTTGCATGAATGTCAGAGGGGGTGGGGTTGGAAAGGGGCTTGGTTTTGAAACAAACCTAATCCCTCTTCTAGTTCTGTTAAGGATTAGCGATTATTCGCTAATCACTTATTCGCTAATCACTTACAAATCTTCAAAAATGTTTAGTTAAACTTGAAAGGAATTCATCATGAATGTGCTATGTGGATGTCCCAGTAAATGAGATAGAACCATGGCCAGGTCTAAATTCAACTAATTCTAATACAATTTTGGACTCTAAACTGGACTTACTGGACATGGTCAGTATTTGTTATTAATATGTTCATTATTTTGTGCTAGCTCTGTCATATACCAGGGAAGTGAAACTTCAGCGGCACAAGTAAGGGTCCAAAAATGGCAACATTTTTGCTGGTAATTTCTTTTTCGCCTGTCTGAAGGTCATCAAAACCCATGATCTTTATTTTCAACTCGTTTTATCAGCCTAGCTGGTTATTTTAAGACATGATATTTGCATTTTGGTGAGAATCTTGGCCTCTTTGTTTTTCCGAAAAGCATTGTCTATTTGTATGGGAACTACCAGTTTCATTTATTTTTATTTTTATTTTCATTTTTATTTTTATTTTCATTTTTGTTTTTATTTTTATTTCCATTTTTATTTTTCATTTTTATTTTTATTTTCATTTGTATTCAGAAGTTTGTTCTTTTTTACCAATTTTTGGGTGAAGCTTTGGGTTGTGATTAATCTTTAAATGCTTGCAAATTTTGGCGAATAAATGATTAATGAATAAATCACAAATCATCAGCATTGTTGATATTTGTTTTATATAGAAGCTAAGCATCAAATAGCCTAGCATCAATAAGGCCCAGGAAAGGGATGTAGTTGTACTTGCGGGTCGTGTGTGCTTTTAAATTTTTGTGAATAAAACCTGGACCACTTGTTTCATTAATTAAGTTTTTCTGGGATTGTAGGTTTGATAATCAGAGAGATGTTGAGTACAGGCACTCAAATTTGCATTTTGCTCTGCTAAATACTAACTGCAGAATTGTGTGGAGGCCTTTGTGCCACTTGGCAGGAAGCAGCTAGGTAAGGTAAATAATAACTGTCTTGGTGCTTATTTAGCATAGAATCCCAAGGTTATCTGCACTTTTAATACAAAGAATGAATATTCACACACAAACAATGCAAGAAGAAAAAAAAAATGAAATAAATAAAAATGGAAGTAGTAGCCTTTGTCTTCAGTTTTTATTTTTGTACTTTTTGTGAACATCAATGGAGGGTGTGTTCCTGATATAAAATGGTATTCCACAGCTAGGAACCTGCATGATAATATATAGAGTGATTATGCACTTTTTTTTCTTTTTGAAAGTAAATTAACCAGAATTAAACCTCTCTGCATGTTCTAAGTCTTAAATTGCAAAGTGTCTTTTGTGCATGTGACTTGTATGTTTAATCCAAGTGGTTCTAGCCATGGAAATATGGTATAAACCATGGAAGTAGGCTATAAACCATGGAAATATGGTTTAAACCATGGAAATAGGCTATATATAACCATGGAAGTATGGTATAAACCATTGAAATAGGCTATAAACCATGGAAATACGGTATAAACCATGGAAGTAGGCTGTAAACCATGGAAATATGGTATAAACCATGGAAATAAGAAATAAACCATAGAAATATGGTATAAACCATGGAAATAGGCTGTAAACCATGGAAATATGGTATAAACCATGGAAATAAGCTGTAAACCATGGAAATATGGTATAAACCATGGAAATAAGCTTTAAACCATGGAACTATGGTATAAACTATGGACATATGGTATAAACCATGGAAAAAGGATGTAAACTATAGAAATATGGTGTAAACCATGAAAATAGGGTATAAACTATGGAAATATGGTATAAATTATGGAAATATGGTATAAACCATGGAAATAGGCTATAGACCATGGAAATAGGCTATAAACCATGGAAATATGGTATGAACCATGGAAATAGGCTATAAACCATGGAAATAGGCTATAAACCATGGAAATATGGTATGAACCATGGAAATGTGCTATAAACCATGGAAATAGGCTATAAACCATGGAAATAGGCTATAAATCATGGAAATAGGCTATAAACCTTGGAAGTATGTTATACACCATGAAAATAGGCTATAAACCATGGAAATAGGCTATAAACCATGGAAATAGGCTATAAATCATGGAAATAGGCTATAAACCTTGGAAGTATGTTATACACCATGAAAATAGGCTATAAAACATGGAAATAGGCTATTGTGACATCACAACAAGAAAAACTGAATTTCTTTATGTTAACTTATTGTTTTTATATCCTCAACTAATTTTATTTGAATGGGAGCATTTGAATATGGCAAAAAAATTTGTAATTTCCATCAATAAAAAGTTTGCAGCAGAAAGCAATCTGATCATTTTCAGTAAGTGAAATTAAAGACAGAAATTTACAGAATTATGTTTAGAATTTTGAGCTGTCCATACATCATGTTTCCATACATTAATAATTATTCAAACTTTGATATGCCATTACTGGGAAACTGCTTTTGATGTAGTTAAAAGACTCATAATTTAAAGGACTATGGACATCTAGAGGCAACATGAGCTTAATTGATTTAAAATATAATCTAAATTATTAAAACAGCAAAATATTCCATTAAAGTTGTTTAAAAATTGACCAATTTACAGCATTTTTAGCTGTTATTGTGCAATTATGTGTGATATCAATGGGGAAGGATCCTTCATTGCCTTTTGTAAAACTTTTTTTATTTTTTTATTATTCCTCTGTCAATGTTGTCTGAAATATAGAATTGGACTTTGGGTAAAATTTGATGGGACTCTGTCACACCCAGAATCATCATGTATCTAGAAAAGACATTCTGAAATTCACAAGTAGCTGAATTTGAAGAACAGATTTTGAGATGTGTTCTTTATCACAAATTCCAGACAAATTAACAAATCATAAAACTTTGTTTAGTCGTAACTTGAAAAATAAATAAGCTTTGTACAAATGTTCAAAACTATTCTATTCAGAATTCCATGTTCTTTCTGAAAATCATATCTGAAATCTACTAGGTGTCAATAGTCCTTTAAAGGTTGATTTTTGTACATATTTTTGTTGGGTGCATTTAAAATCTCTACCTGTCCATATACCTTTATTGAAGGCATGTTGCAATGTCTGTCCTTAGGAGAAATGGTCCATCAATCATTCACAGTTAATGCACATTATCACCTCAGGCATTAAGATACACAGCTATTTTTATCACCAGTTCCCAAAGAAACTTCTCCCGCTATTAAAGACACCCAACACGGAAGAGTGATTTCAATCACAAAAGTGCCTTGATTATTCAGCTCTGGCTTTGTGTAATCTTATACACACAAATAGCCTTGAGCTACTTGGCTGTGGTATGCATGGGAATGACAAATAATAATCATTGGGTGAAGTGGAAACACAATACACTGAACAGGAAGTCGGGTTGGTAATTGTCATACCTCAGTTTTCAGGATTAACTCGGGTGTCGGGTACGGGTAGGCTTAAAGAGAAACTTTTCAGCATTGTATTATAGCGATATAAATTTTGTTTTGAACCTTACAGGAAATCGACATCATGAATTCTGATCCATTTTACGAGTCGCACGAGAGCCACAGTCTGATCGGAGTGGCCAATATATTCCTTGAGGTTCTGTTTCATGATGTGCGGCTGGACTATGCAGTTCCTATCATAAGTCAGCAAGGAGAGGTTTGTTTGTTATCCCCTCGCCAACAAAGTTGGTGAAGAGGGGAAATAGCATCTTTACCGTTCGTCCGTCTGTATCTATTGTTCGTCCGGCCTCATGCATTGTTTAGCTACTAGGGAACACCAAATTGCTGCTCTGGGAAAGAAATCCAAACTATTCTAATGAAAAGAAATTTAGATAAAGGAATGCATTCCAGACTTGAATAGTAGCAATTACAGGATTTGTTCTGGGATGAAAAAAAGGTTGAATAATAGAACTGATGAATAGAACTGAATGGATTTTATAATAAAGTGTCTTGGAAGGTAATAGGGGAAAAAACAATAAGGTTTTGCTAGAATAAAATGGAAACATAATAGACTTATGATGAACTCCAAGTTAATCTGCAATGAATTTGTATTCTGATTTGGTAGATAGAACAGCCCTGTTTGGTTTATAAGAGAAAAGAAGTTGAGCATGTTTCTATTAGAAGTGTCAGATTTAAGTTAAGGCTGGGGGGACTGTAGTGATGGAGTGAGTGGGGGTTATAGTGAAGGTTGGAATGGTGAGTTGGTTAAAGAGTATATTCGGTAGATGAGTGGATGTCAAAAGGTGGGTTGGGGTAGTAGGTGAATGGATGATGGTAGGTGAATGGGAAATGGTAGGTGAATGGGACATGTTGAGTCGATAGAAGTGAGTGATGGGGCTTCGAAGAAAGAATGTTGGGTGGAAGATGGTAGAATGATTGGTAGATGTAGGAATTAGGATGAAGGTGGGAAGGCCTAGGGGGTGGGATGGGATGATATGTGGAACAGGTGGCATGGCATGTGGGAGGGTGGAATGTGGGACAGTTTACCATAGAATGTGGGATAGGATGTCCTGGCATTTAGGACAGGGTGGTAGAGCATGTGTGACAGGGTGGCATAGCATGTGGAAACAAGGTAGTGTCATGGCATTTATGTCAGGCTGGGATGACATGTGGGACAAGGTGGGATAGCATGTGGGGTAGTATGGAATGGCCTGTAGAACAGGGTGGGATGGTACATGGAGGGATGGCATGTGGGACAGGGTAGGATGGCATGTGGGACAAGGTAAGATGGCATGTGGGACAGGGTGGCATGTGGGACGGTACCATAGAATGTGGTATAGGATGTTATGGCATGTAGGACAGGGTGGGATAGCATGTGGGACAGGGTGGCATGGCATGTAAAACAAGATAGTGTCATGGCATTTATGACAGGCTGGGATGGTATGTTGGAGAAGGTGGGATGGCATGAGGACAGAGTGTAATGACATGTGAGACAGGATGACATGTTGTCTGGATTTCAGGTGGGATGGGACAGGGTGGGATAGCATGTTGGATAGGATGGAGTGACCTGTAGGATAGGGTGGGATGGCACATGGTACATGGAAGAATGGCATGTGTAACAGGGTAGGATGGCACATGGCACAGGGAGGGTTGGGTTAGGGGACAAGGTGACATGTTATATGGAATGGAGGGATGGTATATGGGACAGGGTGCCATGGTATATGGGACAGGGTGACAAGGCATATGGTGGGATGTCATCTTGATTGCAGATGTGATGGCATAAGGGTCATGTTGTGGAATGGTATCTGGCTTTCATGTATGATTTCTTGTAGAGAGGGGTATAGGATGGGACATGCAGAACAAAGAGTGGAATGGCAGTTGTGACATTAGGTGGACAGCCTGTTATTAGCGGCGAGGGGATTTGTATCATTTGCGATGTCTGGTTTCTTTCATTCTGTGTTTGTTTGTTTGCTTGTTCACAAGATCCTCCCTTATGGGAACTCTGCAAGACTCCTTGATGAATTGATTGATTGATGAAAGAGGATTGCTTCTTTCTGTGTCACTTAACTTTTGAATATTTAGAGTTAGATGGATTCATTTTCCTGAACGTTCTGTGTTTATCTATATTTTCTTTGTAATTTAGCTGAAAAAGGAATTCCCCCTTGCCTCTACTTATAAGGTTTTCATAGAAATGCAACACATTGTTTTGTAAGTACAGCTATGACATCACATGATCTTTCACATGACATCACAGTCACATTTCAATTAATCTCACTGAGTCAGATGATTGACAGTTTTTTCAACCAATCACCGCATGAATTTGCCTAGCAACAAAATCTGCGTTAACTAAATGTGGCAAAATTCCTACTCGGGACTGGTACAGTACAGCTAGCTAGCAGTTAGCGCTATGCAGTCAATGACATATACTACACAAAGCAAATTTCTGCACACACATACCGAGTGAAGACAAGATGGTGAACAAAAATTACGCCTACAGCCCGTAACAGGCTT
Organism: Chiridota heheva; assembly: GCA_020152595.1. NCBI lineage: Eukaryota > Metazoa > Echinodermata > Holothuroidea > Apodida > Chiridotidae > Chiridota > Chiridota heheva. Next base: position 681,072 of record JAIGNY010000375.1, on the reverse strand, counting down.
TGTAAATCTGATTCCTGTTACCTAGAATTGTTAGCAAAATGAATTTTGTTTATTTCTTTTGCTAAATTTTTAAAGATTTGGGAAATACTATAAATAGATCAAAACTTGCAGCAGGCTACACTGAACATCTAAATGTTAATGCATTGGTCATACACATTGCGGAATTGAGGTTTGTTTGCCCCACGTAGTTACCGCGTTGCTATGGTGGGTAGGGTTTATTTCGTATCTCAGAGACGTTAATTCATTGTGGCAGTCTTTGAAATGTGGTAACTCCAAATCGGAATAAGATATCACCATCATTTGTCCATCAATCTTTCATTTATATTCACATTAAAAATCAAGAGATATAATGATGCAATAATGCTTGGTCCGATCCTTTCAGGTTGCGGGCAAGCTACACATTGAGATTCAAAGACTGAGTGGTACGATGTCCGAACGACACGACGACATGAGGTCGCAGAGCAGCAACGAAAGCTCCACAAATTCAGAGACACTCGAGGATTCTGAGCCTGAGGGCAGTCTAGCTGTTGGTGCTCCACTAACATGTAAAGTAAGTAAGATGGCAGTATGCACAAATCATTTTAGGGAGCAAGCATTATTTTTTGTTTTCACTTGGAGTTGGTGTGAATTCACCCAATGTAAATGCTTACTGTTGGGTGTGTGGCATACTTGTGACCACGAGGCCCTGTTCAAGCCTGGGTTGGGTAGACACGCCAGTGCACCACAACTGGTTATTAAATGCTTGACTTGGTCAATTTTGTCCGTCGTCGTGCCTGTGTTCAGAGTATTTGTTACTAAACCGATGTTGTGTACACACGTAACCAGAGTATTCTGGTATTGTGGTACTTTCTTGATAAATCTTTATCTGTTTTGTGAGGTGGTGAGGGTAGGTTTAGGTGGAATGGATGGGGTGGGGTGGGATTAGGGAGGGTGGGGACTAGGTAGGGATGGGGCTTGGAAAATCCATTTTTATTATTCACAAGAAAAAAAAGCAAGTTAAAAATGGAGCAATTTTAAACAAATTTTGCCTAAAATTTGCATATGTATGTCAATGTTTTCTACTTTTGAATTCTTTATGAAAAGTTTAATGTCTTAGCATTTACATTATTTTCTTATTTGATCACATTTGTCTTACTGTAATATTGTATGGGGTAATACTGATTCCACTAACCTTAACCACCTATTCATTCTCCAGAAAAAACTATTTGTGTAATCACTTTGTCAGACTATAGAACTCATACCTTACTGCTTTTAAAAACTTGAAGATCCCACTTTGTTTAATATTTATAGATTCCAGTTAGGTGTATTCATGTATAAAGCTAACAACCTTATGCCTAATTTGCTATGCAGCCTCTTCAGCTATAATTCAGACATCCGTGACTATTTTACTAGGCACTCGAGTAATTCCATGACCATTTTACTAGGCACACGAGTAATTCCATGACCATTTTACTAGGCACTCAAGTAATTTACATGTGTACAGCATTCGCTCTGACATTCAAAGAAAGTACTCCAGCTTCTCAGGCGTGCAATTCTGGATAATCTCGATACCGTGATATGAAAAGCCCCATCAGTTTCTATCTTCCAAAGAAAATTGAAGCAAGCACATTTAAACACTATTGTCAATTGTCTGTGCCTTAATCCTTACAGCTTCCACCCCGAAATTTTCAAAGCAGCTTTTTCTAAAAATAAAATCGGGACTTTACCAAAGCCCTATAGGAGTAATCTTGGTATCATTTTAAAGTACTCGGATATTTCTTTCACAAAATGTAACGTTTTTATGTGGGTCATATTACAGAATTTTGAGAAAAAGTAACTTGAAAAAGGGTAAAACTGTAAAAAAAAAAAATTAAAACAAATTGGCAGAAAATGTTTTTTTTTTTCCTTTTAAATCTTACAATAAGTTCAAGATCACATTTTTGCTTCAAAATCAAACATGCAAATCCTAAGACATTGATCTCTGGTCTAATTTTTATAATCCCTACCTGCAATCTTTTGTTCTGGAGAAATTTCAAAATTTCGTGAATTTCTGTCATTTTTTCTTAAAACAATTGTGTACCAAAACTGTACATTGCTCATGCTTCATTGTACCGCTGTTAGAACGTGCTTGCAATTTACTTTATATAAAATACAGGCATACCCCCTCTATTTCGACCCTTTCCTATAATAATTCAATTTCACCACAGCATTTTCAATGATCATTTGGTGTAGTGGATATGAACACGAGACCACCAAGTTCAAGTGTCACCATGACTACTGCGTTATAATTTTTCTGTTGCAATTTTCAGGGGTCATTTGACTAAAAATCATTTTTGGTGTTTCTTTTCTTTCTAAAAATTATAGATTAGCATCATTGGAAAGATATCTAAATATGTAACACAATTCTGTTTATACTTCTCCATATGCCCTGCGTTCTTGATGTAGTGGTGCTTTATAAATGCCTTATATGTATGTATGTATGTATGCTGGAAAATTTAAGGGTTAAGATACAATCAATGAAAGCAATCGTTATTACAAAAAATCAACAATTGTTATTAAGCAAACAAATTATTTTCATTGCATCAATGAAATTTTTTCTCTCCAGGTGAGAATAAAAGAAGCAACCCAACTTCCACACTTTAGCTCATTTTGTGTTTTGCCAGTATACCTTTTGGGGTCAAGAAGATCCCACCGTGGTGCCGCCGTACATCAACCCTGACCTTGAAGAGTACCACTCCAGGTTAGGGGAGAGCATCAAAGGGACCATGAAATTTCATCATTCCAAAGTAAGTTTGGGCCTTTTAATTTATCCCTCTTAGATAAAAAGAAAAAAACATTTGCTCTTATAAAGATTTCTGGCCATGTAGCAACAACTGGAGCTTAACCCTTACTCTACCATGCGGTGATATTATCGCCGTTTTGTGTGCCCCATCTTTGGCTCCATCTCCCGAGCGCATTTTCAAAAAAGTGCTGGTGGAGTAAGGGTTAATCAACCCGCGACAAATGCGCCAACTCAAAATATGTGCCGTGTGGTCCCGGTGGGCGGCCCAACGGGTCACTGAAGCGGAACGGGCCCGACTCTGTTGCTTGGAAGACAGAGGACCCTTCAATAATCAGCCCTTGATTAACCCTTACTTACCACTTGGTGATATTATTGCTGTTTTGGGTGACCCATCTTTGGCTCCGCCTCCTGAGCGCATTTAAAAAACTGCTGGTAGAGTAAGGGTTAATTGAAAGAAAATATGGTCTAAACCATGAAAACAGCAAAAGGTATCCAAAAGTTTGATTTAAAGTTGGCTATTTTACAACAATTTTAATTTAAGGGGTTATAATAAATTTTGCAAATTTTATTCAAATTCGATAATAAATTGTTTTTTATTCCTTCACCAATGTTATTTGAATAAGAGTAGTTGAATATTACCACGTAGTTTGAATCTCTATCTTACACTCTTGTTCAAAAGCTATCAAGAGAAAACAATTACAATTTATTTTCAGTTTCTGAAATTTAGGACAGAAATTGGAAGAATTATATCAAAGGTTATAAGCTGTCTTCCCTTTCATACATCACTACCTTCGCATACATTAGAAATTCGTAAGGGAGACCTAAAGTCTAACATAATTCTTATTTCATATGATAGAATTGAAAATAAATTTTCTGACCAAGTTTTATAACCCCCGTAGCAATCTAACACATTTTTCGTAATTATTAAAAACTTTAATGCTTCTACTTAATAGTACCATTGGAGCTGCCATTTTTATTTCAAAACATGCAGATTATGATGTCATCAGCCCAGCAGGATGTTGGAATGCTTTGTATTTCTTTATAATCTACCTCAAGATTTCTAGATGATGAAAAATTGTTTTTCTGTTGTAAGGGTGAAGGAAATTTTTGTGTACACATGAAATTATCAAAATATGCTGTTAAAACTTTGTGTCACATCATTTTGGAATAAAAACTTTAATAACATTTATAAAAAAAACACAATATAATTCTTATGTCCCTACTTGGGAAATTATGTCATCATGCACAATATTTCAATACAGATTTGAACAAAATGGCAGCCCCCATGTGTCGATTTCAAACATGCATAACTTGAGATAGGAATAAGTTTTGACTTGCTGTGTTTGGCAGTTGGATAAGATTTGTATCCTCTATCACATGAAATAATGATTGTATCAGACTTTGTCTCCATTAAATATTTATTAGCTGTAAATTTTGACTTGCTGTGTTTGGCAGTTAAGATTTGTATTCTCTATCATATGAAATAATGATTGTATCAGATGTTTTTGATTAGCCGTAAGTCGGAAACGACGAGTGCTTTTGACAAGGAGGAAAGTTTTTTGCTAAAAGTCGAATTTTGAAATAATGCACAGGTCTAATTTTTGAAGGAAAAAAAAAAACGTAAGTATTCATAAGAAATAATCATGATTCCTGTAAACATGTATCAAAGGCTTTCTGTACCATCACATCTGTGAAAAGTGTACCTAAATATTCTCGAGTCTCATGAAAAATTCACCCTCACTTTTGGACCGCCACTTTTTTAAAGACTTATACTGTGCAGAATTCTAAAGTTTTTTTAGAATGAATATAAAATCTCTACATTTACCACTTTTCTATCTTGTCTTCACAGGAATACACAGTAAACGTAACAGAAGAATTTATAGAGCACGCACTGGAGGGCTCACTAGCGGTGGAGGTGTGGGGTCATCGAATCAGCAACACGTATTGGTACACCAAGAATGCTGGGAGATCGAGAACCTTAATTCAAAATCAAGGACGTTAGAAGATAGGTAAGTATAAGATGGAGACCTCCATGGTCTAGATGTCATAGCATCAGTTTGAGTTGTAGGTTTAATCTCCGGTGGGTCTTTATTCATTAATGCTTCATGACTGGTTTTTCAAATATAGGTTCAATCTCTGGTGGGTCTTTATTCATTAATGCTTCATGACTGGCTTTTCAAATGTAGGTTCAATCTCCGGCGGGTCTTTATTCATTTGTGCTTTATGACTGGTTTTTTAAATGTAGCTTTAATCTCCGGTGGGTCTTTATTCATTAATGCTTTATGACTAATTTTTCAAATGTAGGTTTAATCTCCGATGGGTCTTTATCCATTAATGCTTTATGACTAGTTTTTCAAATGTAGGTTTAATCTCCGGTGGGTCTTTATTCATTAATGCTTTATGACTAGTTTTACAAATGTAGGTTTAATCTCCGGTGGGTCTTTATTCATTAATGCTTCATGACTGGTTTTTCAAACGGCAGTGGACATTGCTATACACCAGTTGTTGAGAAATTTGATTTAAAATACCCTGAAACCCTATCTTACCTATCATAAAATGTAAATTGTAAAAATAATGATTGAACAAACAATATTTGTAAATGAAATTCCTATAGAAATGTTTTTAAATGAGGCTTTTCAAAAATGGACGATTGTTTTTATCTTTTGTTTTGCTGCTTTTTATCCCCTTGCAAAGAGGATATAGCATCTTTACCATTTGTCCATTAGTCCACATCTATTGTCCGTCCGCATGCATTGTTCAGCTTCTAGGGAACAACAGATTGCTGCCCTAGGAAAGGAAATCCAACTATTTTTAAAGATAAATTTATATAAAGGAGAACAAATGCATTCCAGACTTGAATAGCAGCAATTAAAGGATTTGTTCTGGGATGAAAAAAATGTTGAATAATAGAACTGATGACTGAATGGAATTTATACTGAAGTGTCTTGGAAATGAATAGGGAAAAAACAATTAGGTTTTGCCAGAATAGAGTGGAAACAAATAGACTTATGAAAAACTCCCAAGTTAATCTGCAATTAATTTTTATTCTGATTTTCTAGATAGATCAGCCCTATTTGGTCTATAGGGGAAAAAACATTAAGCATGTTTCTATTGAAGTGTCAGATTTAACTTAACGGGTGGGGGAGGGGGGGGGGAGGCTGTAGTGATGTAGTGAGTATAGGTTATAGTGAAGGTAATGAGTTGGTTAAGAGTATATTTGGTAGTTGAGTGGATGACAAAGGTAGGTTGGGGTTGTAGGTGAATAAATGATGGCAGGTGAATAGGGGATGTTGAGTTGATAGAAGTGAGGGGATGGGAGTTAGAGAAAAGAATGTTGGGTGGAAGATGGTAGAATGATTGGTAGATGTAGGAATTAGGATGAAGGTGGGATGGCATGGGGGACAGGATAGGATGAAATGTGGGACAGGGTGGCATGTGGGACAGGGTACCATGGAATGTGGGACAGAATGTCATGGCATATAGGAGAGGGTGGGATAGCATGTGGGGCAGGGTGGCATGTGGGACAGGGTACCATGGAATGTGGGATAGGATGTCATGGCATATAGGTCAGGGCGGGAAAGCATGTGGGATAGGATGGAATGGCCTGTAGGAAAGGGTGGCCTGACATGGTACATGGAAGGATGGCATGTGGGACAGGGTAGGATGGCACATGGCACTGGGAGGGATGGGATGTGGGACAATGAGGCATTGTATATGGGACAGGGAGGGATGGCATGTGGGACAGGTATATGGAACAGGATGGCAAGGCATATGGTGACATTTCTTCTTGGTTGCAGGTGTGATGGCATATGGGTCCCATGTTGACGTGTACCACATGTCGAAACTAACCTTGCTCAAGAGTATGGTTGAGAGCTGTTGACTTGTGTTGAGAATTCCGACACGATCATCCAAATACATGTGTGGAAAATAATCTGTATTGATCTTTGAGCAGTGTGAATGCAAATCGTGAATAAACGGTGTTTAAATTGACAGTCGACACAGACTGGACTCGTGCAAGGTTTGACACAGGTCAAAGTTTGGTAATATGAAAAGGCCTGTTATGTATCAAATATTATCATGATTGCTGTTGTTCTGTGAAAGTTGGTACATTGCAAAAAGAAAAGAAAAAAAAATTGTTTCATGATGAAATAACCATCCTTACAAGGAATGGTCCATCAATCAATCATGGGTTTTGCACAAAAGTCCTCCCAAGCATATAATGTATATTTTTATTCAGGCTCTGCCAAGGACTAATCTTATTGGCATCACTGAAGAGTAGTTATGTGGCATGAGCCCAAGATGAATGACCTATTGTGTACAGTGTAACAGTAGCTGGTTGTTAACAAGTGAACTGTGAATAAACTATGAAGATGTTATCAGATAAGAAGGTATAAATTACCCCTGTTGTTGTGTATGGTGTAACAATAGCTGGATGCTAGTCAATGAGTCGTGAAGAGTCTCTGGGGTTGAATGGTGTGGATTACCCCTGATTTTGAGAAAAATGGGGGTGTCGGGTTAGAGGAGTCTAAGGGCCAAAAATTCTTAATGTTAGGATTAAAGGAATTAATATTTTCCATTTATCCCATTTCAGATGGAGTGAACTTATTAGGAAGATTGAGATGTGGGTGGAGATCCACGAGCTAAATGATGTTGGGGAGTATACCCCAGTTGAGTGCAATCCAAGACCAGAGGTCGGGACAGGGGGAACGTTCCAACTCAGACAGGTAAGGGCTGATCCTATTGACTATGCACTTCCGGTGGAATAAACAAGAATAAACGTGTTAGGAATGGATGTGTAACAATGGGACAGTTTACTTGCTAGGAGTGTTTCAATATAACAATACATCAATACACTTGCTAGGAGTGTTGCAATATAACAATACATCAATACACTTGCTAGGAGTGTTTTGATATAACAATACATCAATACACTTGCTAGGAGTGTTTCAATATAACAATACATCAATACACTTGCTAGGAGTGTTTCAATATAACAATACATCAATACACTTGCTAGGAGTGTTTCAATATTACAATACATCAATACACTTGCTAGGAGTGTTTCAATATAACAATACATCAATACACTTGCTAGAGTGTTTTGATATAACAATACATCAATACACTTGCTAGAGTGTTTCAATATTACAATACATCAATACACTTGCTAGGAGTGTTTTAATATAACAATACATCAATACACTTGCTAGGAGTGTTTCAATATAACAATACATCAATACACTTGCTAGGAGTGTTTTAATATAACAATACATCAATACACTTGCTAGGAGTGTTTCAATATTACAATACATCAATACACATGCTAGGAGTGTTTCAATATAACAATACATCAATACACTTGCTAGGAGTGTTTTAATATAACAATACATTAATACACTTGCTAGGAGTGTTTCAATATAACAATACATCAATACACTTGCTAGGAGTGTTTTGATATTACAATACATCAATACACTTGCTAGGAGTGTTTCAATATAACAATACATCAATACACTTGCTAGGAGTGTTTCAATATAACAATACATTAATACACTTGCTAGGAGTGTTTTGATATAACAATACATCAATACACTTGCTAGGATTGTTTCAATATAACAATATATCAATACACTTGCTAGGAGTGTTTCAATATAACAATATATCAATGCACTTGCTAGGAGTGTTTTGATATAACAATACATCAATACACTTGCTAGGAGTGTATTGATATAACAATACATCAATACACTTGCTAGGAGTGTTTCAATATAACAATACATCAGTACACTTGCTAGGATTCTTTCAATATAACAATACACTAATGTATTTCTTAGAAGAGCGGAAAATGCAACTATACTCTAGTTTCCAAAGAAGTGCACTGTTCTCAAAGCTTGTGCTGCATGTGCATTGGCTACAGGACCCACTCATGTTAGCCAACAAACTCATCAATATACATACATTAGTGTAGAGAGGTATACAGAGGTCTCGAGCACTAAAATAATACTCAAACATTGTATAAACGATGAAAAATTGAGTAATTAGTAAATAGAGAATTCAGAAGATGCTTACTTATTTCTGTTTGGATTTTTATTTTGATAGTTGTGCCTATTCTGCCAAAAATTATGTTTATGTCTGTTTTTACAATAGGAGAAAATCATAATTCGTTAATGATGATGACAATGTAGAGAAAATTTGTGACATTTGATATTTAGTAGTTTTTCATGCTTAACGACGCACATATTTGAATGTATTTGTAAACGTCTCATCCTTAATTTAAACTTCCTCTCTAATTAAGAGGTGCAGTGTTTCAGTGATAAGAAAGTCATCATCGTATGCAAAAGCTACAGGTTTGACTCCTGCTGAGAGCTACACTTTACTTGTTCCAGTCCACTCCACTGTAAAATGAGTACTAACACTGCTAGGGAGTTGACCTGTGATCGACAGGTATTCTGTTGGGTGGGAGGGAGGAAAGGAGAGGGGGTGTGTTCATGTGTACTCATCTGCTTACCCCAAGGAAATCGTGGATTAGTACTGCCTGGATGGGCCTTCATGGTTGGAGTATGGATTTAAGTAACTAACTAATCACTCTTCCCCATTCACTGTTTTCCTCATCTCACAGGGTCAGTCCAGAAGAATTCTAGTCAGAGTTGAACCAGTCCAAAATTCAGGAACGCTTCCAATTATCTGTGAAGCTATTACGTCTATATCAGTAGGTAGTATATGTGTGCGATCCAAGCTGCAGCGGAGTTTGGACAGCTATCAAGATGAGGATCTGAGCCAGCTGAGGGAACGGTGGTCAGACGCGCTCATGAAAAGAAGGGAGTATCTTGATGAGCAGATCAACTTAATCATGAACAAAACACGTGAGTAAAGCTTAAGATTGAGGTCAACAACAACTTGATCATGAACAAAACATGTGAGTAAAGCTTTAGAGCAAATTAGCTTGGTCATGAACAAAACATACGAGTAAAGCTTTAGAGCAAATCAACTTGATCATGAACAAAACACGTGAGTAAAGCTTAAGAGTGAGGTCAACAACAACTTGGTCATGAACAAAACATGGGAGTAAAGCTTTAGAACAAATCAGCTTGATGAAAATAAAACCTCTCCTGTTTTATCTATCACTCAGCTGACTGATATAAGTTAGACAAAGTTTGACCTTCACTGTCTCAGTGCTGACAAGTCTCATCAAGACCCAATAGTCAATCAATTAATCAGTCAATTGATCAATCAGTCAGTCAGTCAATCATTCAATAAAGAACTTGAACTGATCAGATGATCCTCCTGGTAAGCCTTTAAAAACCTTTAAAACCTTTAAAAACCTTTATTGACAAATTGAACCTTTATTCTTTTCAAAATAACCTTTAAAACCTTTTAAAACCTTTATTTTCAAAGTTAAGTAAGGTAAATGATTCGAGTGCCAAGGTTTTAGCTTCATAAGTAAATATACACATCCATTTAATAGCATATCTGTTCTTAACACACATTTAAAAAGTAGCAGGACCAAAATAAAATTTCTAACTTCATGTAAGTAATGGACTTTTGGCGCCACCAACTGCCTTTTGCCCCAGAATATGCTCATTGTATGAAAATTTATTCCATGAGTTAACCTTTATAAACCTTTTCATTTAAATCCAAAACCTTTAAAAACCTTTATTTCAACTTTTCCAACCTTTAAAAAAACCTTTATTTTAAAAAAGAGTCACTGGGAGGCCTGTTTTAAACCATTCTGATTTAATTTTTGGTTTTCTTTTGTTTCAACAGATAAATCAGCCAAAAACTTAGAAAGAGAAGCGAGCCTTATCAACCAATGGGTGAACCTAACCGAGGAAAGAAATGCCGTCTTGGTCCCTGCACCAAACAGTGGGGTGCCCGGTTCTCCTGCCAACTGGAATCCACCAGTTGGCATGGAACACCATATACCAGTACTATTCCTTGATCTGATTGGTAAGGCTGGCATATGTTATTCCTTCCGTATCTGTTGGGGTGATATTGAGGCACACTATTAAGATATTGAATGACACTATTATGATATTGAGTCACACTATTATGATATTGAGTCACACTATTATGATATTGAGTCACACTATTATGATATTGAGTCACACTATTTTGATATTGAGTCACACTATTATGATATTGAGTCACACTATTATGATATTGGGTCACACTATTATGATATTGAGTCACACTATTAAGATATTGAGTCACACTATTATGATATTGAGTCACACTATTATAATATTGAGTCACACTATTATGATATTAAGTCACACTACTGGTCACACTATAGATTATCTGTCTTGATCATGAGATGGCTGTTAATACAAGGTGGTCCAGTTTAATAATGTGTGAAACTAATTGTGTGTATGGTGAATAAAAGCATGATTTTGCCAAGCAAAGGCAGATGGTCTCCATCAGAGTTGGAATTAAATTCAAATTTCCTACGGTTCTGAATGAAGGTGTTAAAACTTTTCCCATGGAGAATCACAACAGAAATAATATTAATGTAGTAAATACTGTTGTTTTCTGAAGGATAAATATATGTGTGTATATATATATATATATATATATATATATATATATATATACATATATATATATATGTAGATATATATATATATATACATATATATATATATATATATGTATAGAAATATATATATATATATATATATATATATATATATATATATTATATTATAGATATAGATATGGAAAGATATATATATATATAAAAATATATATCATATATATATATATATATTATAGAGATAGATATGGAAAGATATATATATATATATAATATATATTGTATATTTTAATGAGTTTTTCCACTGCCAGAACAGTAATTTACATTTCAACACTTAAAAATCTTTGTTTTTGCAGCTGACGAGATGGGCACATCAGGTCTCCTTGAGGGCATGAACGCTCCTGGCTATCGGTCAATATTATCCAAAGAAATGGGCAGCAAGCAAGTCACATTACCAATTGTCAAGTACTATGAAAAGGATGTAAGTATAAAAGCTTTTACAAAACTTTCTGTGTGAGGTAGGCAATGTTTTGACAGCCGTACATGATGAAAAAAAATGGATGGTTCATAATTAAGTGCTATCGATACCTATGAAATGTTTCGATTTAATTCCCGTTAAAAAAACCTGTAAAATTTCTAATTAGAGCATTCTTTGCATTTTGAGAAGGATGTGAGTATGAAAGCGTGTACAAACCGTACTGTATTAGATAAGTAATATTATGACAGCCTTAATATTATGACAGCCTTAATATTATGACAGCCTTAATATTATGACAGCCTTATATGAACAAAAATACCTATTGTTCATAATTAAAAGTTATAAATAGCTACAAAATGTTTTAGTTTTATTTTCCATTAAAAACCCCAGAAAATTCTGATTAGAGAATTCTTCTACTTACATGAAAATCGCTAAATGGACTTGCACCATCGTACACTTACTCCTCATTTCCTACTTGCTAACCCGGACTCGTAGATCATCAAATTAATTTCTTCTCACAATACCAATGACTGTTTCTTGCCACGGCAATAAAGTTTTTTTCTTCATGTGCGCCAACGTTATGGAACTCTTTTCCCATGAACACTCTTTGTTGTAAATCACTGGTCTGGTTATGTTTAAGAACAATCTTACAACGTATCTTTTTAAATCTGCTTACAATATTTAGTAATGCTTAATTTTTGTTTACTTTAATAAATGTACGTATACTTTGTGTTTGACTGTGTACATGCACTTGTATACTCTGGTTTTCATGATGTACTGCGCCTCGGAATAGGCTGCCTAGATAGATGGCGCATTATAAATGCTATTATTATTTATTATTATAAGACAATGGAGCTTTATTCAACTGATGACATCACAAATGGGCATCTATTGTTGAATCATATGATCTGAAAATGGAAGAAGACAAAACTGTTAAATTGTCACTTTTGGCAGACTGATAGTTTCAAAACTTGGTTTGAAAAGGTTTATAGTCATCACAGAAGAATACATGAAGGAAATACATGCGCGTATTGCTGCTTACATTTGCGTATTGCTGCTTACATTTGCGTATTGCTGCCCACATTTTTTTTCTCAAACCTGCACCTGAATGTAGCCTCTATAGACCTTTTAAATCTGAATTGGCAATTACCGGATAACTAATTTAAATAATGTCACATGGCCGTGATTCACGTGTCCATATTGGACCAATCGTATACTGGAGGAATCTTATTGACCAATAAAATACTGGAGGAATCTTGGCCGTCTGCACAATTCACGCAGGGTATGGGTCCAAGCGTATGAAAAATGTTTTCAAGCACACGTATCATTTGTGTGTTATACATGAAGGAAATACGTGCGCGTATTGCTGCTTACAATTTTCCCCCTCAAATCTGCACCTGATTGGTTGGGAAACAAAGGAAAAATTTTCCCAGCATTTGATTGGTTGAATTACTGAAGAAATCATGTCGGCTAAACTTGGTTTGAAAAGGTCTGTAGTCATCACAGAAGAATACTTTTGTTGTTTAAACTGCAACAATTAAAACTTTATATGAACCACATTAAATTGTGAGGTGCTGTGGCTCAGTGGTTAAGGAATCATGCTCGTATGCGAAAGGTACTGGGTTCGATTCCTGCTGCGAGTGTTGCGTTGTGTCTTTGGGCAAGACACTTTACTCTACTTGCTTCAGTCCACTCGGCTGTAAAAAATGAGTACCAGCATTGCTGGGGAGTTAACCTGGCGTCATGTACTCTCATCCGCTTGCGCCATGGTAACCAGGAAAAGCCTAATGGTGCGGATGGATTTTTTAGAAGATTTTTTTATAGCTAAATTGGTAATAAGCTATTCACTTGAGAATGTTTCATATCCTGCAGGTTTGTGCTGTTGCATCATGGGATTCCTCTCTTCACGATTCACCCTTCTTGAATCGAGTGACCAATCCTAATGAACGTATCTACCTCATCATTAAAGCTGTGGTGCAGCTGAGTCACCCCGCGGCCATGGAGCTGGTGCTGAGAAAGCGAATCTGCTTGAATCTTTACAAGAAGCAGGGCTTTGCATTCTCCTTGAGGAAAAGAATGGGTAGATATGTGAGTAAAATAACAATAAGTCTTATCTGGGGCACATGGGGGGCAGGGTGTTCAAAATATTGGAGGGGGCGATGGGCTAATGAGGTTAGGTGATGTGGTGAAAGTATTTGGGTGGGTGAAATGAGGTTAGTTTGCATGTGATACAAATATTGTAGTGGGTGCTAATGAGGTCAGGTAACGTGATAAAAATGCTGGGGTGGGGCTAATGAGTTCAGGTGACATGTGATAAAAATATTGGGGGAAAAATGAGGTTAGTTGACATGTGATACAAATATTTAGGGGGGCTAATGAGGTTAGGTGACATGTGATCAAAATACAGGGGCTAATGAGTTCAGGTGATGTGATAAAAATATGGGGTGGAGGGGGCTAATGAGGTCAGGTGACATGTGATAAAGATATTGACCCCGAGGTAACCCTTTAATGGCACAGTAGCTATTGAGAGTATTAGAGTATTAGGCCTTGTTACATAGCAGGAAATAGCTATGTAATGATGTGAGTAAGAGTGACAATCAGAGAGATGAGGGAAGAAAATAGATAAGTGAAAATAATGTGAATGGGAAGAGTAGGGGTTGGGTTGGACTGGGTAGGGTAGAGTAGGATGTTGGGTAGAGTAGGGTGTTGGGTGTTGGGTAGAGTAGGGTGTTGGGTAGATTAGGGTGCTGGGTAGAATAGGGCATTGGGTAGAGTAGGGGTTGGGTAGAGTAGGGGTTGGGTAGGGGTTTAGGGTTGATTGGGTAGAGTAGGGGTTGGTAGGGTAGGGGTTGGGCAGGGTAGGGGTTGGGTAGGGTAGGGGTTGGGTAGGGGTTTAGGGGTTGGGTAGGGGTTTAGGGTTGGGTAGGGTAGGTGTTGGGTAGGGTGGGGTTGGGTAGGGGTTTAGGGTTGAGTAGGGGTTTAGGGTTGAGTAGGGGTTTAGGGTTGAGTAGGGGTTTAGGGTTGAGGGTTGGGTAGGGGTAGGGTTGGGTAGGGGTAGGGTAGGGTTGGGTAGGGCTGGGTAGGGTTGGGTAGGGTAGGGGTTGGGTAGGGGTTTAGGGGTTGGGTAGGGGTTTAGGGTTGGGTAGGGTAGGGGTTGGGTAGGGTGGGGTTGGGTAGGGGTTTATGGTTGAGTAGGGGTTTAGGGTTGAGTAGGGGTTTAGGGTTGAGTAGGGGTTGGGTAGGGTAGGGTAGGGTTGGGTAGGGCTGGGTAGGGTAGGGGTTGGGTAGGGTAGGGGTTGGGTAAGGTAGGGGTTGGGTAAGGTAGGAATGGGTAGGGTAGGAATGGGCAGGGTAGTAGTTGGGTAGGGTAGGGGTTGGGTAGGGGTTTGGGCAGGGTAGTGCAGGGGGTTTGGTATGGTAGGGATTGCATGGGGCTGAATCTTACTTTAGTAGCCAAGATAAAGATTTGCAAGTTGAGAGGATTTTAAGAGTAATAGTTAAACATGGAGTACAGTTATATTAATTAGCATTAGTATTTTTTTCTTTTGTTCTTTTCAAGTATATTATTTTGAAGATCTTTCAAGTTTGTTTGAAAATGGCTCTTATCTTGTGCGATATTTGACCGTGACTTTAACTGATATTTTATAACCAATTTTCTTATTTTTAATTTTTTTTTGCAGGATGCAATGGAGTCAGTTGGTGTTACTTATGAAATTGTTTCCAACATTCCAAAGGTAAGTTCTGAAGTTTCTGGAAAGTTGTGGAATACGCCTATTTTAGTATCAAGGACTGCATTAGTACAGACACTGTTTAAAAACTTTTTGTGCAAATTTCAGACTACAAATTATACGCATCATCCCACAAGATTAACTTTGCTTTAAAGGGTGTTTCATACTGCTTGGGAGATGCTGCTGCCCTTAGTAAAACTATTTTGTGTTGGGTGGAAATCGATCACATGGTTCATTGAACAGCTTGTAAGGAGTGTTGAACAGATCACAGTTTTGTGGTTTTGAGCAATACAAAACTGGGCCCTGCTCTTTGTGAGGGCCAGTCAAAGTGTTTCTGGTTTTAAGCAAAGTCATTTCTAATGTGGAAATTCCTGGAAATATAAGAAAATCTCTGGAAGGTTGTGGAACTTCCGAGGAAGTGTTACAGAATGTTTTTCTTTCTGTTGGTTTTTCCAAAGGGCCCGTATCATAAAGGCTGTCTTATGCTGTTGTAAGACCAATCCTGACTGGTCGCCGACCCCCAAATGCCATAAACTTCACACACACTTACTAGTATTGTACATGTATGTACTTGGTGATTAGATGTGACATCATAACAAAGACCCTAAAAAGAAGTTCAACACGATGAAAATGATTAAAGGAACACCAGACCGAAAAGTGAAGGCCCTCTTTTTTGTGAATTTCACAGATATATTATCCACAACAGATCGATAAACTGCATGCTTACAAAATTGCTATACACTTGCATGCTAGAGAAGCATTTGATTTAAAAAAAAAAACCCTCTCACTTTTCGGTTCAGTGTTCCTTTAATTTTTGTTTTCAAGTAAGAAAATACATTCTGTTAAATCACATATTATTTTTTCAATTATTTTTTCTAACAATAGGATTTATTTAGAACCCTCTGCTAACAATGTCTTACCAACGAGCATAAATGCGGAAACAGACTTTCTGCACCTAATGCTTTAAGAACAGGAACATGTCCTAGAACATTGTTGAAGATACGTTGTCCTGCGAGTTTTGTATGATAAAGGATTGGAAGTCGACACTCTTGAAGCATTAGGTGCAGAGCGTCTGTTTGCGCATTCACGCTTCTTGGTCTTACACTATAACTGCTACAGATGCACTTGGTGTGTATGTATTAGTTGCGGGAGAAGTAGAGATCCACAAAATATTTATGCATCAATATCTTCTCATTGCATGTCAAATGGGTAAATGTAACAGTTCTCTCCAACATGAACAGTCATAGAAATGATACAGTTTCTTTTGAGTATTTGCATTGTTATGACCCGTGCGTTAAATCCCTGTAATGCACTGCGTTGAGTATTTGGTTTCGTCCATTTTTACAGTAGGTGAATTTCTAAATAAAGCAAAAAATGTATGTAAACTTTTCTCGTTTATCTTAAAAACAAAAAATGTATTTTAAACAATCTAACTTGGAAATTTGATTAAAGAATTAATGTTTTGGCATCGTGTTTATATACGCATTTAATGAACTGTTTAAAGGACTTTGACTCAAAAATGTCCCTCCGAAAGTCGGGCCATTTTACTTGAGCCAAAGTCCTTTGCCCAGCGCATTAAATGTGTATATAAACACTGTGCCTCAATATCTATCTTTAATTATGACATGGAATCATGGAATATGAGAACCTTGTAATACAAGTTTGAGCACGATTTGTAATTTTCATCTCTTTTTCTTCTCTTTAGGCATCAGAGGACCCGGAAGACAGAGAATCTCTGGCCCTCATGGCTGCATCGGGTCCCGAAGAGAACGGCAAAACAGGAGACGGAGAAACATACATTGAGAAGTACACGAGGGGCGTGTCTGCTGTGGAGAGTATCCTGGCTCTTGATAGGCTACGACAAGAGGTCATCATCAAAGAGAAGTTGACCTCTCAGGGTAGAATGAGAAAGACAACTAGTGTTCCAAACTTTGTGAGTCATTTTTTTATGTCTTAAAGAACAGTGTAGAGTTTGTTGAGCTATTCATTACTGCCTCAAAGCCCCATTATAAAATGGAATACTCCAGGGTCTAGCGGTCATATCATCAGCTTGGCAAGGTAGAGTCCCCAACCAGTGTTTCACAACTGCATGACGAGATAACCTTCCTTACGAGGAATGGTCCATCAATCATTCATGAGTTTTGCACAAAGTTCTCCCAAGCATATAATGTATATTTTTATTTAGGCTCTGCCAAGGACTAATCTGATTCACATCACTGAACAACAGTTATGTGGCTTGAGCCCAAGATGAATGACCTATTGTGTGCGGTGTAACAGTAGCTGGTTGCTAACAAGTGATTTGTGAATAGACTATGAAGATGTCAGTTAAGAAGGTATACATTTACCCCTGTGTTGGGTATGGTGTAGCAATACCTAGATGCTAGTCAATGAATTTTGAAGAGTCTCTCGGGTTGAATGGTGTGGAATACCCCTGATTTTGAGAAAATCAGGGGTATCGGGTTGGAGGGGTCTAAAGGCCAAAAATTCTTAATGTGGTTTATCAAACGGCATTAGACATCTCCAGAGAACCTTAGCTGTTGAGAAAAGGATTTAAAACGATAAAAAAAAATCAAGTTTGGTAATGTAATTCTCTTTTCCAAATGCTACTTCATATACATAGTGTATTACATTGTATTGATGGTATTTGGATGTTACAGGCAACATTGGCTAAATTGCTTTATAGTATATTAAAAACCATGCAGGTAGTAACATTTTTTTTATCCAATTGGTTTAGCATGAAGATTTTGAGCTGTCTACACAGTCAAGATGACATTAAGTCTATACCTCGCAATACATTTTGTGTCTTGAACCCCAACAAAATGTCAAATCTGTCAGTCTATATTGCTCACAACAGAAACCACAATCCAGCACAAGCAATTAGCAATTACACCAGGGATTTCATATTTCTTATTGGCTAAATTGCTTTAAAATGTATTAAAAACCACACAGGTAGTAACATTTTTTTTATCCAATTGGTTTAGCATGAAGATTTTGAGCTGTCTACACAGTCACGATGACATTAAGTCTAAAGCTAGCAATACATTTTGTGTCGTAAACCCCAACAAAATGTCAAATCTGTCAGGGTCTATATTGCTTACAAGAGAAACCACAATCCAGCACAAGCAATTACACCAGGGATTTCCACACACTTCACCTCACTTTCCATGGTCATAATCTGACATTGATAGTAAACAAATTTCACTGCAGCTGCACTGACATTCACACCCAACACAAGGACAAAAGTATTCCCCTGTGGTCATTGTGTCTGGCTTGAAGTAATAATTTACAAATAGGATGGTATTTAACAGTGAAGATTTTGTTTGTTTATTGAGTGATTTTAAGTGATGTTTTTGTTCAACCTTTGAGGATTTGGGACTGAAAAGCTATTGCAACAGGTATTTGTCATGCATACAAAGATTGCCTATTAAGCATACATTAAAAATTGACCAATCCTGGATCAGCTGTAAGTAATATTTTCAAAATTCCAAAATTGATCTGCTTAGATTTGAATACACTGTTAAAGGAGCACTTGACAGAAAAGTGAGGGCGCTCATTTTTGCAAATTTCACAGATATATTATTCACAACAGGTTGTCTTCATAACCTACATACGATGTGAGGGCAAAGGTCACTTGAATATTCATATGAATCAGAAAATTACTATACAAAGAGTATTGTAAATGAGTAAATTAATATTGCATTTTTTTTTCTTTCAGGGTGCAATAACAAGAAGCATGGAGACTAGCCCATCCATAGATAGTCTGGTAGATGATTTTAGGGTGAGTCTGCAAGTTACATGCTTCCCTAATTTTCCATGGAAACCATTTTTACCAGCTAAATGTCTTTCTTTCGTATGTAAATGCTTACCATATGTTTGCACATATTCCCAATTTTTTTTTAGGACAACACGATTTTGCATGACAACCATCAGTGTGAGCACTAGGTGGGCGAGGTGTTTTTAAGTTGCTGTATATTTGCCCATCCCCTGTTAGGTTGTAGAATAAAGTATATAGGTGGGGGTGTTATAATGCTTGTTAATCATAATTTATATATACTTAAGAGATTTAGAGCATCCTGATTGGTTCACAAGCGTTGTTAATCCTCCACTTAAATGCACGGTTTTGGTTTATCATACGTATGATTGGGACCAACAATTGATTGGAAGTAGTTCCGGCAAACACATGCAGTTCCAGACTATTTTTTTTCTGCTGTGTTTTGTATGTGCGAGTAAGCAGCTGTGTTCTGTGTACTGTTATTGTTTAATACAGTACACAAAGTGAACTGAAATTTTTTACAAGGCCTATACTATTTACGGTTTAAATTATTCCTTCTAATCATGGCTAGACTACTTTACAACTTATTATACACATACCTTAGTATGGTTAACAGTGGGATTGCCGTACAAGGGGCTATCTTACAATGACGCCAAATTTTCTGCATTGCAATTTTGACTAATAAACAGACCGCATGCCTTAAGGAAATGGAAATATAAATTGAAATGATTTTCTAAACACGGTTATGAATAAAAGGTGTAGGCACGTGACCAAATAAATGAAAACATTCTGAGCAAAATCCACCAAACTGCCAAATATTCCAATGAACAGATGGACGTAAAACTCCAAAGCAAAATTCTGTGCAAACAAAAATATTTTGGTTATCATCCAATTACAAAAGCACCATGGAAAAAGGCGTTAAAGTCAGAATTAATTGCATTATTCCATTTCGCAGAGCAGACGTAGTATTAGTACTAATGTTAATCACAGCATTAGAGCCACGGCAATATGTGTAATGAATGAAGCTGGCGTCGAAACGCGTAGAGTCATGTTTCACTCAGCCCTTTCCTGTGCACCTAAGTCTGATCACATTGAGAGTCTATCACAACCCCCGCAGACGCGACCTGCAGCACCAACGGTCAAGACTTCGATGTCTAACGTTGGCACACAACAGCAAAGCATTTAGAATGTTGGTCGAATCACAACCCTAGAATGCTGGTTGAATTACAAGCCGCAAACAGCGTCTTTTGTAAAAAAATTGGGCCTGTATATATGTTTGTTAATCCCAAGTAATCCGTTAGTTTGTTCTGATATGTTAAAAGATTTTTTTTCTTTCAACGAAATGTTTTTCATTTAAAATTTCACAATTAACTAGCAATATCACATACACCGAATGCACTGAAATACAGTACGAAATTCATGCACTTATTGTACACATGTGCATAGTAGAAGTGTTATTATGCACATATTGTACACATGTGCATTGTAGAAGTGCTATTATGCACATATTGTACACATGTGCATAGTGGAAGTGTTATTTTGCACATATTGTACACATGTGCATAGTAGAAGTGTTATTATGCACTTATTGTACACATGTGCATAGTAGAAGTGTTATTATGCACATATTGTACACATGTGCATAGTAGAAGTGTTATTATGCACATATTGTACACATGTGCATTGTAGAAGTGCTATTATGCACATATTGTACACATGTGCATTGTAGAAGTGCTATTATGCACATATTGTACACATGTGCATATTGTACACATGTGCATAGTGGAAGTGTTATTTTGCACATTTTGTACACATGTGCATAGTAGAAGTGTTATTATGCACTTATTGTACACATGTGCATAGTAGAAATGTTATTATGCACTTATTGTACACATGTACATAGTATAAGTGTTATTATGCACTTATTGTACACATGTGCATTGTAGAGGTGTTATTATGCACTTATTGTACACATGTGCATAGTAGAAGTGTTATTATGCACTTATTGTACACATGTGCATAGTAGAAGTGTTATTATGCACTTATTGTACACATGTGCATAGTAGAAGTGTTATTATGCAACTATTGTACACATGTGCATAATAGAAGTGTTATCGTGCACATATTGTACACATGTGCATACAGTAGTAGAAGTGTTGTTATGCAATTATTGTACACATGTGCATAGTAGAAGTGTTATTATGCACATATTGTACACATGTGCATAGTAGAAGTGTTATTATGCACTTATTGTACACATGTGCAATGTAGAAGTGTTATTATGCACTTATTGTACACATGTGCAATGTAGAAGTGTTATTATGCACTTATTGTACACATGTGCATAGTAGAAGTATTATTATGCACATATTGTACACATGTGCATAGTAGAAGTGTTATTATGCACATATTGTACACATGTGCATAGTAGAAGTGTTATTATGCACTTATTGTACACATGTGCATAGTAGAAGTGTTATTATGCACATATTGTACACATGTGCATAGTAGAAGTGTTATTATGCACATATTGTACACATGTGCATAGTAGAAGTGTTATTATGCACTTATTGTACACATGTGCATAGTAAAAGTGTTATTATGCACTTATTGTACACATGTGCATAGTAGAAGTATTATTATGCACTTATTGTACACATGTGCATAGTAGAAGTGTTATTATGCAATTATTGTACACATGTGCATAGTAGAAGTGTTATTATGCACTTATTGTACACATGTGCATAGTAGAAGTGTTATCTTGCACATATTGTACACATGTGCGTAGTAGAAGTGTTATTATGCAATCATTGTACACATGTGCATAGTAGAAGTGTTATCGTGCACATATTGTACACATGTGCATACAGTAGTAGAAGTGTTATTATGCGCTTATTGTACACATGTGCATAGTAGAAGTGTTATTATGCACATATTGTACACATGTGCGTAGTAGAAGTGTTATTATGCAATCATTGTACACATGTGCATAGTAGAAGTGTTATCGTGCACATATTGTACACATGTGCATACAGTAGTAGAAGTGTTATTATGCGCTTATTGTACACATGTGCATAGTAGAAGTGTTATTGTGCACTTATTGTACATACTGTATGTGCATAGTAGAAGCGTTATTATGCACTTATTGTACACATGTGCATAGTAGAAGTGTTATTATGCACTTATTGTACACATGTGCAATGTAGAAGTGTTATTATGCACTTATTGTACACATGTGCATAGTAGAAGTGTTATTATGCACTTATTGTACACATGTGCATAGTGGAAGTGTTATTATGCACATATTGTACACACGTGCATAGTAGAAGTGTTATTATGCACATATTGTACACATGTGCATGGTAGAAGTGTTATTATGCGCTTATTGTACACATGTGCATAGTAGAAGTGTTATTATGCACTTATTGTACACATGTGCATAGTAGAAGTGTTATTATGCACATATTGTACACATGTGCATAGTAGAAGTGTTATTATGCACTTATTGTACACATGTGCATAGTAGAAGTGTTATTATGCACTTATTGTACACATGTGCATAGTGGAAGTGTTATTATGCACTTATTGTACACATGTGCATAGTAGAAGTGTTATTATGCACATATTGTACACATGTGCATGGTAGAAGTGTTATTATGCGCTTATTGTACACATGTGCATAGTAGAAGTGTTATTATGCACTTATTGTACACATGTGCATAGTAGAAGTGTTATTATGCACATATTGTACACATGTGCATAGTAGAAGTGTTATTATGCACATATTGTACACATGTGCATAGTGGAAGTGTTATTATGCACTTATTGTACACATGTGCATACAGTAGTAGAAGTGTTATTATGCACATATTGTACACATGTGCATAGCAGAAGTGTTATTATGCACATATTGTACACATGTGCATAGTAGAAGTGTTATTATGCCGTCATCTTTTTGCACCTGAGCGTTTGGCCTGAGTATTTGGTTCAGTCCATTTTTACAACAGGTAAATTTCTCAAAATGTATGTAAACTTTTCTTGCTTTTCATTCTTTAATTTTTTTTTTATGCATTATAAACAATCTAACATGTAAATTTGATAATGTTTTGGCATCGTGTTTATATGCGTATTTAATGCACGGCTCAAAAGACTGCACTCGCGAATGATCCTCCTAAAGTCGGGTCATTCCACTCAGTCTTCTTAACCATGCATTAAAACGAATATTAGCACTCCACCTAACATCAATCTTTAAGGATTAACAACGGCTGTGAACCAATCAAGACACTTGAAATCTTCAAAGTGTATATGAAAGTTGTTTGATCGTGTTACTATTTTAGCGCATAGTTACTATTTGTTTATATGCGTGATCTGCAGAGTGTTTTGTGATTGCAAATAGTATTAATATATAACACGTACGGGGGAAAGATTTATATTTAAAGTGGGACCGTGCAATTTGAAACATGTAAGTCATTGTATGTGCTAGGTTTTCTCCTTAATGAGGTATGTGGCATAATAATTGTCATTGGTATATATGAACAAGGTTAAACTATACTTTTCTATTGTTAATCCAGCTGATTGACCATAGAACAGGGATAAATGCTAACGTTGGATGCACTTGGGCTACACCCTTGTGCATTGCTTGCATTTACCCCCCTTCTATGATTAATCCTCTGAATCACCTATGGTTAATCCTCTGGATTAACAATAGAAAAGTATAGTTTAACCTTTAATTTGTTTACTAAACAAAAACAAGAAGCATAAAGAACATTTAATTCATTTGTTTTTGCTATTTATTTTTTGTTTATTTTGAAAATTTGTTTTTGACTTTTCATTTTGTTCTGGGGTTGGGGGTTGAATACCTATCATTTGAAGTGTATTCAAGTCAGTTTTATCTTACCTTCCATGCTATGAATATGCAATCTGGTCACATGACCTGATTCTAATGCACTTCTAACCAAACTAAAAACGTAGTTACCAAACCAGCCCTGACCTGCGTTATACCTCTAACATCCCTCACTTGTTTGCAATATTTCTTAAAAATTGTCACCTTTTTCTAACATTTTTCTTCCTTGCAGCTTCTACCGTGAAGGTTTTTAAGCTGTTTGGCACTTTCTTCTAGTTTTTTTCAGTCATCTGAGGTAAGATGAGCCACGGGCCCGGGAAATATTTGGTCCGACTCACAGGACTTTCACCATTGAGATTACACTTAAGTAAAAGTGTTTTTCCATCCGCCTGTACAAACGGGTGGGTAAAACGAGATAGTCCCACTCTCGTGGTGAGTGTTATTAGTCCTTAGAGCACCTGGTGTGCTAGTTTTTAGGACCCTTTTCCCTTGGGTAGATGTGTTTCTCACCCTAGGTCCCCGCCCTACCACAAGTATAGCCTAGCGTTATACTGTGCATATGTATTACATGTTAGGATATCTTTAATGCAGGTTCTCCTACGCATTAGGCCAACTTCTCAATTTGCTGTTGGCGCATGTGGGTTTCGCCAATGTTTGGCATTTTGCTTACTTGTCTCCCTGGTCTTCTCCACAGTGGAGCAGGCCCCAGAGTAGGGTTGGAGAAAAAACCAGGTAGCGCAAACGGAGAGGACAGTTTCCGTCCTTTCCTTACTTCTCACTTCCTTGCTTCCCACCTGAGCCCAGTCGTGGACATAGGAAGAAAAATAGAGTTAACCCGTGGGAGGATGTTTCCTGCCTTCATGGACTCCTTAAAATCCAGGCTTCAGTCTTGGGTCACACAGGCTGTGGAGGATAGGCTGCTGCCTCCCACTCACCACTGGCCAGCAGCAACCGATGCATACATTCAACGCTCCCCAACTATGCAAATTGTGGGGATGACGTCTTTGAAATCTACCCTTCCAGGCTGAAGATGGTCTCAGAGATGACCAGGGTATCCCCATGGGGACACTAGTCATCTCCAGAGTGGCAGACCACTCCCTCGAATAGAGGGACCTTCCCACCATGCCATTTCAGACCTCTGCCATCCTGGACTTTACACAAGGCCACTTATGGCCAACAGAGGAGAGAGTGCTAGCCATGAAGGCGATAGCAGATTTCCTCCTCTCACAGGGAACATCTCTGGCGAGATACAGGCCAATGCTCAAAAGCTGCTTAACCAGTCTGGTGGATGTAATCCCCATGTGCAAGTTTTACATTAGGAACCTATGTCCCCTTTGCTAGACATTCTGTGGTCCCATCCGGGACACCTCACTACCTCCTCTTCATACCTTCAGACGGTGGCCCCACATGTCTAGTAGTGGTGTGACCACTCCCGTCTGCCATGAGGAGCAAAGCATCCACCCATCAGACCTTCACCGTCAGTGGTGACAGATGCATCTTGGATGGGGTGGGGTGCACATTTAACGTGGTCTTCATCACAGGAACCCGGGCAGGTACTTGGTATATTCAGCACATCATTATGCTGAAATCACAGGCAGTATGCTGGGAACTTTTACATTTGGTTCAGAATACACACCAACTTGGCACCACTGTTATGGTCTCTCTCTCTCTCTCTTTCAGACAGGGAGGACAGAGTCCAGGAGTTTCTGGCATCCTTCCTCTCGTCTTGGTGTAGGACGAACTATGTCAGCTTTCAGGCTGTTCACCTTTTGGGCTAAAGAGAACATGATCACGGATCTGTTGTCTTGCCTTCGTGGAACACCCACAAGATGGGCATGCTTAACACAGGTGACCAGAGCGATCTGGACAACATTCGGTCTCCCGGACGTAGGTCTGTCTGCGTCTGCGGATGATCACAAGCTACTGATTCTCTGTGTCCTGACTCCTGACCCGCGGGTATCGGAGTCATGCATTAACAATCAAAGGGACTGACTACGTGGGTTATGCCTTTCCACTGTTTGCATTAGTATCGAGGGTACTAAGCAGGGCGATGTACGACCAGTAGCACCCATTTGGCCCGGCCAACTGCGGTTCCCTCAGCTGCTCAAACTTATTGCAGGCTTCCCATTCAAGCTTCTGGTCAGAGACAACTTACGTTTCATTCCCGGGCTTCGGCAAACTGCACTACAGTCCCAGATCACTTCTTTTGACTGTGTGGCCTTTGTCTGGCAATCCTTGGTGTAGCAAGGCTTTTCTGAGGAGTCGGTGACCCACCCCCATCTTGGGGATGTCTTCTACCAGACTCTGATCAGTCATGGACTCTAGGATAGCTGTAGCAGCCATCCACCAAGGCTTCCCAGTTGGGTCGACACTTACAGACTCACGACCTGGGGAAGTTAGCCAAAAGAATCTTCTTTTAAAGACCCCCCAAGATTCTTCAGACCCATCAGAAAACATTTTTTTAGCTCCGTCTGGCGTCTTTAGAATTGTTTTAAAAGTACACAGCTGATGCTCGGTGTTACAAAAGCGTTCTTCATTTCGTTATGGAGATCTCATCGTACTGTGTTGCAAAAAACTATCTCACGATGGATCGTCCAAAGCAATTCCTTAAAGTAGTCTGTTTTGTTCATGGAACAGCCAGGGTATGCACGCAGGTTGGAGGCATAGCCCCTTACATGGGATAATTCATGCAGCCGTTGGGAAAATGCATGTTGCTTGTATTTCCTTGTTCTTGCTTGACTTACTTTATGAAGTTTGTGTTGCCCAGCTTGTGCGCTAATGAATTTTTCCTCGGTTCGGGAATTCATCTCTAACACACACTTCGTTTACAATCATGTATTTACTAATCAGTTCCGTCTCGTGGACGAACTTGGTGAGTTTCATTGTGTTATCTTAGACATTACTATAATATTTATATCGTGTCCGAATGCTCTTTTGATTGGCATGTTGTCTGAGTTACTAACTCAGGTTTATGCGGGATTGCCTCAGACTGATAACAGGTAGTGACCTGTTTGGCTTGACTGTCACTAGGAGTTATTTACTATTGTTGTAGCCAGGAGTTATTTACTATTGTTGTAGCCAGGAGTTATTCACTATTGTTGTAACTAGGAGTTATTTACTATTGTTGTAACTAGGAGTTATTCACTATTGTTGTAACTAGGAGTTATTCACTATTGTTGAGTAATTCCTATTCAGAGGTTTTTATGTCTGTAAGAAGATATGGAAACTAGTTCTTTCTAGTGCAAGTATTAGACCAGCCTTGTGGGCTTTAACCTGAACTTCCTTCCTTGCAATCCTCGGTTGCAATCTGATTGCATATTTATAGCATGGAAGGTAAGATATAACTTGAAGTAAATTTACCTCGCTTTCCATAGCGGGATATTTGCGAGAGTTATACTTACCTTCCATTTGTTCGGCAAGCCTCATCTCTCGTCCAGGTTTTGGTGGAATGTGAGGGATGTTAAGAGGTATAACGAGGTCAGGGCTGGGTTGGTAACTACGTTTTTAGTTTGGTTAGAAGTGCGTTAGAATTAGGTCATTGGACCAGATTGCATATTTATAGAGTGGAAGGTAAGTATAACTCTTGTCAATATCCCCACTACGGAAAGCGGGGTAAATTTATGGAATATTTGTGTCCCCCAGGTCGTTGAAAATGTTGAAGGTACTATGTACAGATAGCAACAGCATGAGTTTAAGTGGTTTGAGATTTACTGAAAACCATGGAAAAAAACAGTCCTATCAACATTGATTACAAATTGTCCATTTGTTTGTTTGTGTAATGAGGGCTTAACGGCTTCCACGACAACGAGGGTCAAATTGTGCCTGAGAGGTCAGATCATTCTAGAGGTAGGAAGGAGTGGAAATAGGGGGAGATTGAGAGAAATTCAAAAACAAAAGGTCAGAAAGCTGTGATCGAGAGGGGAGGTGCATGGTTGAAACAAAAATAAAGTAGAGAGGGGGTGGAAGAGGAGAATTAAATATGGTTGTAGAGGGAATCATGATGAAGGAAGGAGATAATTTTATCCAAAGGATTTTTCTGGAAGAACTCAGCAATTGAGTTGTGGGGAGCGAGGGAAGTTCTGGGAAGGTAGTACAGGGGGTAAGCAAGGAGAACGTGATGGATTGTGAGAGACAGCATGTTAAAATTTAGGTACCTAATTAATATAAATGACACAACATTTTGTGACCTCAGAATGGGACAACTAGAAAATTGATCTTGTTAACTCATTGTTTTTCAGTCCTTCCTCCAATTATTTTGAATGGGAAAAGTTGGCTATAGTGAACAGGAAATTAGATATTATGACCTTTATTCACAGCAGAATGCAATTTGAGAAACTTTGATATTTGAAATTTGAGAAAGAAATAATATAATATTACACCTGTCCATATAGAATTTAGTTTCAGTGCAAAACGTCCTTTGCAGTTTGTGGTATGCCACAAAATAGAAGTAGAAGAATATTTGTCAGGAAGGAGTTCGATTTTTTATAGATTGAAATTTCTCTCACTTATCCTTTTTTTCCTTTTTTCTCTCCCTGCATCATGGGCTTTCTAATCCATCTTTTCAAAAAATGTAATGGTTTGAAAATGCTGGAATTGAATTTTCTTTAATTGTCGTATGATATAAATGATAATTCTGCATGGTATTCATGTTGTGATGTATTTTTATCGGTATCAATCCTTTTATTTTTATGTGTTTTCAATTTTCTTTCCTCCCAACATTTCTATATTAAATGTTACATGTGAATTGATATCATATGAATATACTTATCAATTGATATTATTATATGAATATGCATGTGAATTGATATCATTATATAAATATACGTATAAATTGATATTAAAATATGAATATGCATATCAATTGATATCAATATGTGTCTTTGTAAAATTTCTTATGACTATGTTACCCTATGTGTGACAATCATTTTCTCGGCACTGATTTCTTGTAAAATGTGCTTTGAAATCCCTTCATGCCTTTGCATGTTATGTAAATGTTGTAATTTGCATGATTTGTGATTAATGCATATGCATGTTGTTTACTTCATTTGCATAATGCAATTTGCTTTGTGTGTTTGAATAATTGATGTGTAAAAACTTGTTTTGCATATATATTCAATGTTTTGCATATATATTTAATGATTTACATATGTAATTTATCATTTGCATATTATGCATATTCAGCTCCCCCTGTATGGGTTCTTTTATTGAGGATTATCAAATGTTTTTCACAAAATACATCTTAATTAAAATTGTCAAAACCTTGAGTTTAAACAAAAATGCCTCTAGTTTGCATTTTTAACTTTTTATGCAAAAATTCATGTTGTGGAAATGAATCTTTTTTATGCAGAAATTGATATGCAGTTGAATTTCATATTGGAAATTCAAGGGCAATAACCTATATAAACAAGATTGAAAAAAAAAAAAAAAAAAAATTGAATTTTGAAAAAAATGTTCATGAAACTAGCTTAATCAGCTGCATTTTTAAATAACAGCTATGTTATGGGGCATTGTATAAAAAAGAGATGTATTGGCTGATGCTCAATTCATCAAAAATTGTGCTTAAAAGTAAGAAATGTTTTGCAAACAGTTTCCTTTCTTAGTTTGTAATATTTACTTCAAGAAAAGTACAATTTTAATAGGACTGAACTTATTGGGTGTAATAAATATGTTTGGTAGTCGACTGATTATTGCATTAGAAAGCTTGCTTAGCATGAAATGATTTTAGTTATTTGATTATCTGCTGAATATTTATTAGATGCATAGCTAACCAATGAAAATGCTCACACAGCCAGTGCCTCATCTTTGACCTCCCTTGCAGATATTAAGATCAGAAAGCCTCCGTAACCTGAGCCCAACTAGTCCCACTGCCGGCATGCCATTCCATTCCCTTTCCAGACCCCGCAGCCTAATCTCAAACGACGTCGTTTTCTCCCTTGACCCTAACGACAGTTACCTGCATGAGTTTAATATTTCAAGTGGTTCCCCAGGAAGCCTTTCAAGTCCCGGGGGCATGCCACCTTATCTGAGCCAAGGACACATGAGTCCCATACACAGCCCCAGTACCCCGCCATACCAGTTTTACAACAGCCCAGGGGGACGTCGCACCAGTGTCAAAGGAGCAGTACAGTTACGACCGGTGAAGGAAGAACGCGGACACGATCACTTGGAGATTGTTAGGAGTGGAAAGCAGGAGAATGGGGTAAGTATGATGATGGGGGTGGACGAGAGGGTGAATGGGGTGGGGGGGGGGGATGTATGGCAGTCCTCGGGTTTTATGCAAATGTATGTGGGAAAATCAAGTACAATGCTACATTTTTGGCAAAATCTGTTTCTTGTAATACAACTTTGTTCTGTTATTAAAATAACTAAAAACAACAAGATTTTTTAAAATTTGATAAATTATGTATTTAAACAACAATTTTAATAAGAATACAAATAAAAAAATTAAATTAATAAACTATGAAAGGCACAATAAGCTTACTCCATTAAACTTTATATAGCAAATTACTGTAATACTAGGCTTTTTCCATGTACCGTATGTAATGACTAAGAAGTGTTCCATTCCTTGCTTGTAGTCAGAAACAAAGGTCTTTAATATGTGGCTGAAACATGTGGCCAAAAACACCAAAAGTTTGACCAAATTTTACTTGAATTTTTTTTTAATTAAATTTGAATTGAAATTTTTC
Source organism: Chiridota heheva (assembly GCA_020152595.1). Lineage (NCBI taxonomy): Eukaryota > Metazoa > Echinodermata > Holothuroidea > Apodida > Chiridotidae > Chiridota > Chiridota heheva. Next base: position 650,271 of record JAIGNY010000375.1, on the reverse strand, counting down.
CTTCAAATTGGATCAAATATCCAGATATTTTACATCCGTTTAAATTTTTCGTCCATAATATGGATTGCTGTTTACGGAAATAACAATAAAGAAATTTGTATTTTGTATACAGTACTTTCACAATATATTTTATTTGAATTAAACTTGAATTGAAATTTTTCCTTCAAAATGGACCAAATATCCAGATATTCTACCTCTGTTTCAATTTTCGTCCATAATATGGATTGCTGTTTACGGAAATAAAAAAAATATATTTGCTTTTACCATCGAGTGAAAAAATTTATACTTTGTATACAGTACTTTTCAATATATTTCTTTCTGTAGAAAGTGACGTACAAAAATAATTTATTTTGTATGTTATCAGAACACTTCAGTTCGACTTCTTTCTAAATTAAATTGAACAATTAAAAAGACAAGTTTGGTCAAAAATGCCTTTTACTCTTGGTAACCCTGTTTAGTAGCTTCAATTGAACTTGAAAATGAAAGCATATGGTTCTTACATTAGAAGTATACATTCCTAAGGCTCGTACAATACCAACATCGTGAATTACAATGAAAATATTTGAGTTTGGTGTTTGTTAGGTACTACAAAATTTGTTAAAGAAAAGCGGAGGGGGGGACAAACAAACAAACCTGAAAGCAGAATGGAGGGATGTCTGGTTGTCCAAATTCATAGCGATGATGCATCTAATATCATTCTTTCTATTGACCATTGTTAAGGGATTAGTTCAGCAGTCAAACAAGTGCATCTTATAAGAAAGAAAACTTTCAAAGAAACAGAATGGTGAAACAATCATTAAAAATCATTCTGCACCAGTTTTTTCTACAATTGAGACTAAATGTTGAGTTATCTAAATGTTGAGTATATAAATGTTGAGTATTTAAATATTGAAGTATCTAAATGTTGAGTATCTAAATGTTGAGTATTTAAATGTTGAGTATCTAAATGTTGAAATGTATCTAAATGTTGAGTATTTAAATGTTGAGTTTCTAAATGTTGAGAATCTAAATGTTGAGTATCTAAATAATGAGTATTTAAATGTTGAGTATCTAAATGTTGAGTATCTAAATGTTGAGTATCTAAATGTTGAGAATCTAAACGTTGAGCATCTAAATGTTGAGTATCTAAATGTTGAGTATCTAAATGTCGAGTATTTAAATGTCGAGTATCTAAATGTTGAGTATTTAAAAGTCGAGTATCTAAATGTTAAGTATCTAAACGTTGAGTATCTAAATGTGGAGTATCGAAATGTTGAGTATCTAAATGTTAAGTATCTAAATGTCGAGTATCTAAATGTTGAGTATTTAAAAGTCGAGTATCTAAATGTTAAGTATCTAAACATTGAGTATCTAAACGTTGAGTATCTAAATGTCGAGTATCTAAATGTTAAGTATCTACTTAAATGGAGTTTTTAAGTATATTGTTTCTTCTAAAGTTCTCTTGAAAATAAGTTTTACTTTGCTTGACCACTGAACTAATCCTATAGTACTGTAAGAATGTGGTGCATAATGCTTGCTGTAATGGATGTTAATGCATGCACAAAAGAAGCTTACACCTGCTGAAGTGGTTAATTATTGCAAATGTATGCGGGCTTGCTTTTGGTTGAATAGACAAAAAAATTATGAACTGCAAGTGATTATTATTTATTTTTTGTTTTTTTTTGTTGCTTAATTGGTATTTTTTCATGTATTTTATTTATAGAGCTGACTCATTTACTCTGGCATGTAATAACTACCATATGGTAAGACAGATATTTCAATTTTGTTAGGATAGAAATTTATCTTTGATTTTTTGAGGTGGTGGGTATATGGCTCTGGCTTATAAACCTTTTCAAACCGAGTTAAGCCGAATGTGATTTCTTCATTACTTCGACCAATCAACTGCTGGGGGACATTCTTCCTTTGTTACCCAACAAATTCACATGAGTGCGCATTACCTTCAAATATAACGCACATATGGTTTGCATTTGAAAGCAGTTTTTTCATGCCGTGTGTGAATTGTGCAAACGGGCAAGAATCCCCTGATATTTGATTGGTCGATAGGTTTCCGCCAGTATACCATTGGTCTGTTATGGGCATGTGAATTTTTCGGTTACGTGAATTTCACCTATGCAAAATTATTTCTATGAGTTTTGCAAAAATTGTTGATTCCGTTTTGAAAAGGTCTATAAGGGCTCGGAGATCGGCTAGACTAGAAGCATGTACTTCATCGTGACAGGTCCACAATTTTCAAATAAATCGGTAGTGAAATGATTCTTTAAAGCATATGTACACTAACTTTTTCTCACTAAGTTTTGGTATGCGCTTGGCAGGGGGTGGAATATATAGCAGACCACAACACCAATGGTCCCAGAAATTTGTTCAGGTCTCCAGAAAGAAAAAGAAATGGAAGGATGTGGGTGGGAGTGGGTGTGGGGGGAGGAAGGGGTGGGGAAGGGAGGGGAGTGGGAAGGAGGAGTGGGGGAAGGAGGGGTGGGGGGAGGAGGGGTGGGGAACGAGGGCGGGGAAGGAGGGGTGGGGGAAAGTGGAGAAAGAAGGAAAGATAGAAATACAATTTTTGACAAATTCAAGGTATGCAAGAAAGAGCAGGTGAAAAAACTGTAATTGATAAAAATGACAAACCAGTTTCAGTGTCGTACTAAGAACAACCGCTGAAAAGAAGTAAGGGATTACAACAGGATGACGTAGGACCTGGGTGGTGTCAGAGAGAGTAGCTATGTTTTTTTAGTTTGGGTGGTATTGAACAGTGAATCTGGTCTTGGAGACCAGATTGCATAGTTATAGCACAGAAGGTGAGATATAATTTGAAATAAATCACCCTGCTACTCAAGCGGGGTGATTTTGTAGACTTTCTATGGCCTCAGAAAGTAACTTATGTTTTACTCTCGATGCTTGGGACCATTGTTACTATTAGTGGGCCAATATTTTATGCAACCCTCTTTCTGATCTAAATTTGTCAAATTGTGACAGCCCCATCTCTAATTTTCTTCAAAGAAGCCGACCTTCATGACAACAATTTAGTTGCAGTTGTAGTGTGTACCAAGCCGTGTTAGAAGACCATTTTGACCGGGGGAGTGTAAAATATAGGAATTTCGACAGCCACAAATTAGCATTCCATTTGAAGAAAAGAAAAAAAAGAAACTGCCTCCTGTAAAAAAGTGAATAATCAAAATCTGTATTTTTTACTGACCAGATACCAGATTTACTGACTAATCTCAAATTTTACAGATGAGTCTCAAAATTTGTGGTGTGTGACACCTCCCACCCCCTCCCCTTCCCTTCCCCCTCTCTCACACACACACACAAATTACGTCCCTGTGTGTTCCTTATTAATGCATTTTTTAGTTTCTGAAGATGTTTGTTAAATGACAGGTAGCGGTATGTATTCACCCTGTTACCTTCAATGTAGGTACTGCTCCCTGCCCCCTCCCAATCTTAGCTTGGTGTCACATAGTTATAAAAACACATCTTGACAGGTTTCTTTGTACTGTTGAAAGGCCTTTCTAGTACATTCAAAGGCCTTTCTAGTACATTCAAAGGCCTTTCTAGTACATTCAAAGGCCTTTCTAGTACATTCAAAAGCCGTTCTAGTACATTTAAAGGCCGTTCTAGTACATTCAAAGGCCGTTCTAGTACATTCAAAGGCTGTTTTAGTACATTCAAAGGCCGCTCTAGTACATTCAAAGACTGTTCTAGTACATTCAAAGGCCGTTTTAGTACATTCAAAGGCCTTTCTAGTACATTCAAAGGCCGTTCTAGTACATTCAAAGGCCGGTCTAGCACATTCAAAGGCCGTTCTAGTACATTCAAAGGTCCGTTCTGGTACATTTAAAGGCCGTTTACTTAATTATGTAATTCTTGGCTGTAGATCCTGTCATACCTTTTTGCACTGAAATTGTTTTCTTGCATGAGGTCAGTCAGCGTCTGTTAAACGGGTATCCAGTCGTAAGAAAATTGCTCGACCTGTCACCGATAATACTAGCAACGTAACTTCCACAGCAGTAATTGACCTCTCTGAGTGAGGAAATAGGCCACGACTACCATAGCAACGCGGTACTTAGGTGGGGCAAACAAACCTCAAGTCCGTAATCATGTATGACCAATGCATTGACATTTAGATGTTCATGTGGCCGATAGCTAAGTACTGCGCAAGATTTTTGCCCCACTTAGTTATGTAGATTTTGTTGCTAGGCAAATTTGTGTGGTAATTGGTTGAAAATGCTGTCAATTAACTAATTGAGATAGGTCAATGGTCGGTGATTGTATCAATATTTCGATCAATCAGAAATGATGGATTATGGTGTGTTTGTATCTCCATGTAAACTTTAAAAACGTAACAGATTTATTACTGCTGAGAAGTGTTTTGACAAGAAGGTAATGATTTATTAGGAGAAAGTGTAGTTATTCAAATGCCAAGCTCACATCCTTGCACATTTGTAACCAACATGAACACCTAATGTGGTTCTCCCTAGTGACTGGGCCAAATTTTTTATGTTGGGATAAAGAGCGAACAGCTTTTGTCTCATGAGGGTTGGGGGTGAAGGGTGAAAAAGGCTAAAAGTGTGGACAAAATTTGTTGCTGTATAAAATATTATGAGGGGGTGCAAGTGGGAGGAAAAGTGATCTATTGGGGGGAGAAAATTCCCCCTCTCTCCCCAGCACTGCCACTGCCTTTCTCCTCTGAAAACTTTTTTGTATTAAGTTGAATTTTCTCCCAAATTACAACAAATGGTAAATAATTTCATTTGTTCTATGTGGTTTTGTCTTGTGCAAGGGGTGGGGAGGGGGAAGAAAGTAATGCCTGTTGCTAGTATGACAGTTAAACATTGCAGCATTCTTGCTCTTCTTTTTAGGTGAACAATAACTACTGCCCACAAGACTGAGGTGCAATAATAGAAGAATCCAGCAGAGGAATAGAAAGAAGTAATAGAAGATTCTGAAGCTGTGAACAAAGTAATTGAGGTATCTGAAGAAGCCTTCGGGTGAATAGAAAGAGGGATCAGTGCATCAGATGAAGAATAGAATGAAATAATAGAAGATTCTATGAGGTGAATAGAACAAAATAATTAAGGTGTCTGAAATTATTTGGTGAATTGAAAGATAATGGAAGGTGAAGCTATCTGATGAATAGAAGAAAGGTAATGGGATCAATCCATCAGGGAAGAATAGAACGAATGTTTAAGCATCTGAAGCCATAAGATAAATAGAACGACATAATTTATTCTGGTGTCATCAAATGAATAGCAAAAATAGAAAAAGCCGTGAAATGAATAGAAAGATACTAGTGGAAACAAGGTATCAGATGAAGAATAGAACGAATGCTTAAGTGTCTGAAGCCCCGGGATGAATAGAATAACACATATTTAAATCTGGTGTCATCATATGAGTTATAAAGAAATGGAAGAATCTATACGGGATCAAATGAATAGAATAACATAAAGTTAAACTGTTGCCATATTATGAATAGATAAAATTATATAATAGAACTTGAAGCCATCAAATAAATAGAGCAAAATAATTGAAACTGAAGCCACAAATGCATAGTAGAATAGGACTGGCAACAAGATATGATGCCCACAATTGATCAATATTAGTTCTTGTTTAACAAATTCAGTTTTGATTAATTATAGTTCTTGTTTACAAAGTTCACATTTTTGATCAATGTTAGTTCTTGTTTAATCCTTACTCCGTCTTCGACTTTACCTCCCAAGCGCGTTTCCAAAAATGTGCTGGTAGAGTAAGGGTTAATCAACCCGCAACAAGTGTGGCAACTTAACAATGCATGCAGCATGGTCCCGGTGAGCGACCCACTGGGCCACTGAAGCGGAACGAGTGTGACTCTGCTGCTTGGAGACAGGACCCTTCAATAATCAGCCTGTGCTTAACCCTCACTCTACCACGTAGCGATATTATTGCCGTTTTGGGTGCCCCATCTTTGACTGCCTCCCGAGCGTGTTTTCAAAAAAGTGCTGGTAGAGTAAGGGTTAACAAGTTCCCATTTTTGATCAGTGTTAGTACTTTTTTAATTAAGTTTACAGTTTTGATCAATTTGAGTTCATTTTTAATAAGTTCACATTTTTGATCAATTTGAGTTCATTTTTAATAAGTTCACATTTTTGATCAATTTGAGTTCATTTTTTAATAAGTTCACAGTTCTGATCAATTTGAGTTCATTTTTTAAGAAGTTCACATTTTTGATCAATTTAAGTTCATTTTTTAATAAGTTTACAGTTTTGATCAATTTGAGTTCTTTTAAAATCAGTTTTGATCAATTTTAGTTTTTAAAATCACAGTTTTGATCAATTTTAGTTCTTTAAAAATCACAGTTTTGATCAATTTTAATTCTTGTGCTATGTTGTAAAGTTTAGTAACTGGGTTAAATGCCTGAAACAGCATTTAAGGTGACTGTTTTTTCCAAACTTTTTAACATTATAAAACTTGATGCCACACTCTGTGGTTCAGCAGAAAGTCTTGTTTATGTCCCTTTAGCCGGTGGAAAAATTCAAGAACCTGTTTGTTGTGACATTCATTTTTCTCTCCTGCAACAATCAATTTCATGTGTCATTTTCAGTAATGGAGAGGACATGCATTTCGTTCAGTGGTATTTATTACTCTGTAGATTACAAGAATTCTTTGAAAATTGCCTACAACTTAAATATGCAATCATTACACAGACATTCCCTATAGAGCTTTTAAAACCAAGTTTAGCCGAACATGAAACGTCAGAGTACTTTAAGCAATTAAATGCTGGAGGAGCTTTTCCTTTGTTTCCCAACCATTCAGGTGCAGGTTTGAGGAGAAAATGTAACCAGCAATACGCGTGCGTATTTGCTTCATGTATAATGCATGTATGATAGGTGCGCTTAAAAACATTTTGTCATACGCTTGGTCCCATTCCGTGCGTGAATTGTGCAGACGGCCAAGATTCCTCCAGTGTTTTATTGGTCAATAAGATTCCTCCTGTATACGATTGGTCCATTATGGGCATGTGAATCTCGGCCATGTGACATTATTTAAATTAGTTATCCGGAAATTGTCTATTCAGATTTGAAAAAAGTCTATACGCTGCTAGAAAAGAGAGTTGCTATTTCTGGAAAATAAAAATTCCCCAAAGCAACCACACAGCTTACTTAACCTCCCATACTTAACCCCTTAGACTTAACCCCCCCATCCCCCCTCCCCCCCAAATTTATTTTGAAATCCCCCCTCCACTCCTCCCCCTCCCTTCCCCAGAGTGTGAGGATTCCCCCTCCACACTTGAATCTAAACCACACAAATTTATTTTGAGATATGTACTTCATGTAAACTCAGTGTAAAACACAGAGGTCAGAGTGTGGGGATTAGATCACACGTTGTGTAGGAGCAGAGGCTTGTGGGAAGTCATTCATACCACAGAAGTTCAGTGACCTCATCTTATTGGGCTCAGCATTTATCCATGTAATGAGTTAAGGGAAGGCTCACAATTCCAACTTGCCCAGACATGGCCAGTGATGTCATGCTTCATTGCATATACACCATGAACTTTATTGTGAAGATTACCACACAGAGGTCAAGAGTGAGGAGAATAAGTTGTGTGTTGTGTAGGAGCAAGAGGCCTTTGTGAAATTATTCATAGCACAGAAGGTTAGTGACCTCAGGTTTCTATTAAATTAGAATTAGCCAATGTCCACGTAAAGATGTCCATGTAAAGATGTCCACGTAAAGATATCCACGTAAAGATGTCCACGTAAAGATGTCCACGTAAAGATGTCCACGTAAAGATGTCCACGTAAAGATGTCCACGTAAAGATGTCCACGTAAAGATGTCCACGTAAAGATGTCCACGTAAAGATGTCCACGTAAAGATGTCCACGTAAAGATGTCCACGTAAAGATGTCTAGTAAAGATGTCCACGTAAAGATGTCCACGTAAAGATGTCCACGTAAAGATGTCCACGTAAAGATGTCCACGTAAAGATGTCCACGTAAAGATGTCCACGTAAAGATGTCCACATAAAGATGTCCACGTAAAGATGTCCACGTAAAGATGTCCACGTAAAGATGTCCACGTAAAGATGTCCACGTAAAGATGTCCACGTAAAGATGTCCACGTAAAGATATCCATGTAAAGATGTCCACGTAAAGATGTAAAAAAAAAAGCATGACTGTACTTGCCTCTAGGTTCAATTGTGTAAAAGATTAGTTTAGCAGTAAAGCAAGTTGATTTTATATAAAAAAAGGACTTAAAAAGGAATTAAAATGGTGGAGAAACTACTTCAATTTTTTATTACGTTGGGCAGAAATTAAAGTAAAAAGTCACACTTTCATAGAAGTGACTGGTATGAAAAGTTTACTATAGAAGGTTAATTGGAGCCTTCACCCTCGCATTCTCACAGCTAGACTGATTTCAGTTGTTTCTATGCAAAGTAGACACTTTAAAATTTGTTTCCACCATTTTGATTTGTTTAAAGTTCTCTTTTAAATAAGATGGACTTGCTTGAGCACTGAACTATTCCTTCATAATTTTGCTTCATTTATTCAAAATTCATTTATTGCATTGGGCAAAAAGCTTTTCCTAAATTTGACAGACACCTGTAATTGACTAAACTGCAGGAGATATACAAGCACATTTTGGTGTAATTTGTCAATTTATCATTGAAACCTTTAATGAAGGACAAGATTTTAGTAATCATTAAATCAATCTTTCTTTTAAATTACAGTTTAACTGCCAGCAGCTGGAATAATTGTATGGCATTATTTAAAGAAGGACTGTAGTAGTCCGGTAGAATTGATCATGTTTGACAGACGAAGAAGGATTTTGCTTCAATTATTCACAACTTCTGCAAATTTTTCAAACTTTAATTAGCTGTAATTTGGAAATATAGAGGCTTTATGCATAATATATATGACTTTCTGTCAGTATTCACATTAGGGAGAGGGATTGAGGGATCCCCTCTCCCCTTTTATCAGAATTCTTCCTTAAAAGTATTACGAAGGGGGAATATCCTTTTGCTTTAGCACATGACATGGAAATCTTAGCACAGATTAGTCGATCAAACCAATAAAATCCCCTGAAATTTCAGTTCCTACTTTAAACAGTGCTTTCTGCCTCTACCTGACAATTGACCTTTGATCTTTGACCAATGACCTTTATCCATTGATCTTTGACCATTGTCTACTGACAGTTGTGAAATGAATTAGGCATGTATGTCATTAGATTTGACGTGAAATGTGTGACTTAAAAAATATGCTTTAGATTGAGATATTGTATATGATTTGAAGCTGTGGTGAAATGAGTTGACATGTAATAGAGGGGCTTAGTATTCACGTAATATTTATAGCATTTTATCCATGTATTTAGTTATGCTGACATATATATATATATATATATATATATATATATATATATATATATATGTATATATATATATATATATATATATATATATATATATATATATATATATGTATATATATATATATATATATGTATATATATATATATATATGTATATGTATATATATAGATGTATATATATACATATATATATATATATATATGTATATATATACATATATATATATATATATATACATATATATATACATATATACATATATATATATATGTATATATATGTATATATATGTATATATATATATATATATATATATATATATTTATATATATTTATATATATATATTTATATATATATTTATATATATATTTATATATATATATATATATATATATATATATATATATATATGTATATATATTTATATATATATATATATATATATATAAATATATTATATATATATATATATATATATATATATATATATATATATATATATATATATATATATATATATATATATATATATATATATATATATATATATATATATATATATATATATATATATATATATATAATAAATAATATAATTTATTATATTTAATAAATCAACAATTTAACGTGGATTTGCTTTTGCTTTGATATAAGTTGTTCAGAAAGTTTAAATTCCCAATTTGTTTATATATTTTTTTTTGGAGTTAAATATGTTTTTCAGCAAGTGCTTTATTTGTTGATCGCTGCAGTCTCATCAGCGATGAAAGGAGCAGCAGCTTGCTGGGGAGTTATCCTAGTGGTGATGGATTGGTGTCCCAACTAGGGAGAGTTGAGGATGCACCACGGAAACTGAGATTAATGAACAAATTGGCATTCAAGGCTCAAGTAACTGTGTGATACTGTCTTAAAATGACTACAGGGCATAATTAACTTGTAACCCACCCCTTTCCTTGTTTGTGAAATTTTGAACAATGTAAAATATCTGTACTTATAATCATGTAAGTGCCAAAAGTATTCATCTACTCAAATATGACATTCCAAATTATACACATCATGACTGCCATTTTAAGGGTGCGCTAAAATTTCAACTTTTTATTCAATACAGTGAAGGCAACTTTATTTAGAGGTATGTGGACAGGTAGCACTAACGTGGTTTAACCCTTACTCTACCAGCACTTTTTGAAAATGCGCTCGGGAGGCAGGCCAAAGATGGGGCACCCAAAACAGTGATAATATCGCCGCATGGTACAGTAAGGGTTAAAATGTTTTAAATTAAAAATCATAAAATTACCACAATATCCAATCAAAATTGGTTAAAAATCGATTTTTTGACAGCATTTTGAAATGGTACTAAATTAGCATCAATTGGGCAATATTTTGTGACATCACGACAAGAACACCATGGCTATTGCTGATGTTAACTTATTGTTTAAACCCTTTTCAAAAATTGTACGAGAGGAAGCAGTTGGGTATAATGCAAAGAAAATGAATTTTGCTTTAGCCTTGACATAGCAGTAAAATGCAATTTGATAATCTGTGGTGTCTGAAATCTATTTTGAGCTGTGTTTTTGTCCATACATCATAACTGTTGCAAGTGCTGAAAAATACAAATTTAATTTGTCATAATTAAAAAACTATGCATGCTATTTTAAGTATTTAGAGAGCTTATAATTCGTCCCTCTTTTTGAGTAGTGACAAATGTCATTTGAGTAGTGATGAATGTCAAAATTGAAATGATTAATTCCGCATATTGACGAATGTTTGAAAAAGTTTGAAGCTTGATGAAATAAAAGTTGATAAATGTATTACATAGCTTTATATATCATTGGAAAGAAAAATGCTAATCTATTGACAATCTGACAATTGTACTTACAATAAAGATATTTTAAGCAAGATCTTAATTCATGAAGCTTCAAAGATATTCATCAGTTTGCGGAAATAATAATTCAGTATTTCACGCCAATTTTCGTTTCACCTAAGGCATTCGTCAGTAGTATGAGGAAATAATAATTCAGTATTTCACGCCAATTTTCATTTTCAAATTGATCTAAAGTAAGAAATTTTTGTTTTTAATTATTTGTCATTATGCAGAAATAATAATTCAGTAAGACATTCGTCATTATGCAGAAAAAATAATTCAGTATTTCGAATTTTTTTTGTTTTTAAACATTTGTCATTATGCAGAAATAATAATTCAGTATTTCGCACTAACTTTCATTTCACCTAAATAAGACATTTGTCAGTATGAGGAAATAATAAGTGAGTATTTCGTGCCAATTTTCGTTTCACCTCAAATAAAACATTCGTTAGTATGCAGAAATAATTATTCAGTATTTCGCGCCAGTTTTCATTTCACCTAAATAAGACATTTGTCAGTATGCGGAAATGATAATTAGTATTTCGCGCCAATTTACGTTTCACCTAAATAACCCATTCGTCAGTATAAGAAAATAATAATTCAGTATTTTGCACCAATTTTTATTTCACCTAAATAAGGCATTCGTCAGTATGCGGAAAGAGTTTAGAATTGTGTGCTCCTTCACCTGAATAAAAATTCTCTACATGTCCATATACCTTTAAAGCATTACTATAGTTTGAAAGAAAGCACTATATAGGAAATATAGTAATGTTGGTACCAAAGTGTAATGTTGGTACCAAAGTGTGTGTATTTTAGCTCATTGAAGCAAATGACTATACCAACTGAAGGAATTTTAAAGAAATTTACATAAATAATTTTAAAGTATTTGATCCTTTGTTCATTTCTATGTGGTGAGATTACTAGACATTGATTGGTCAAAGGTATCAGCTGACACCCAACAATGATGCAATATGAAGTGGCATTTCTTGATGTAAGCGGACAATTTGTAATATTTGTTTAAAAAAAAAAAAAAATTCAATAATTAATCATACACTTTTTCATATTTCAGCCATTAAATTATTTTATAAATAAAAGTATATAAATAAACAGTGTTAATCTATAATCCAGTACCTCAGCTTCTATTATTAATCGAGACAATTTATCATGAATTATAGATTAACCCTTAATTTCAAACAAACGATTTGGACAGGTATGAAAGATGTAACTAAGGGGAAATCAGTCAATAGGGCAGACATATGCAAAATAGGGGGCGTAACCAAAAATGATTGTTGGTTGACAGAAGCACAAAGTATCGTATAACTAAAGATGGGCTTATTGTGAAAGGGGCCTAACCAAAAATGATTGTTGGTTGACAGAAGCACAAAGTATCGTATAACTAAAGACTGGCTTATTGTGAAAGGGGCATAACCAAAAATGATTGTTGGTTGACAGAAGCACAAAGTATCGTATAAGTAAAGACTGGCTTATTGTGAAAGGGGCCTAACCAAAAATGATTGCTGGTTGACAGAAGCACAAAGTATCGTATAACTAAAGACAGGCTTATTGTGAAAGGGGCGTAACCAAAAATGATTGCTGGTTGACAAGCACAAAGTATCGTATAACTAAAGACAGGGGCTTGAGTGAAAAGGGCATAACCAAAAATGATTGCTGGTTGACAGAAGCACAAAGTATCTTACAACTAAAGACAGGGGCTTGAGTGAAAGGGGCATATAACTAAAAATGGGGAGGGGTGAGGATATAATGTGCCGTAACTAAAAACTAGGAAGGTAAGTGAAAAGGGGGCGTGACCAAATAGAGTTTATCAACTAAAAGGGTCATATCCAAATGGGATGAATAAATGAAAAAATATTTAAAACATTCAAAATAGGTCAAAAAGTTTCCGACTCGAGCAAAAAGGGGCGGCATAAACAAATGCTGAGGTTAAAAAAAGTTTAGATAAAACAAGGTCTCTTTGTGAACAGTGTATGTGTCTGCAGTGTTGTGATGTGAGGCAAGAATTACTAGCCAAATTTTGGCAGTGTCCAAGCTGTTGTGTGAGCTTTTGTCATTAGTAAGTGTTTGTTGATATCCATGAAGCAAGGCAGTTCCATCTTGGTCGAATTAAATGTAGAAGGCCTATTCTTGCTGTTTTAGTGGTTTTTGCATATTTGGCATTGGTACTGTGGGTCAGGGGAGAGTAAATGACCCCAATATTTCTTTTTTTGGAGAGTGGCATTCCCCACCCCCTCCTCACTCCCAATAACAGAAGTCATTAGAAAAATATAACAAAATCTTTATATTTAATGTTGCATGTCATGAGATCTTATTGTCATAAAGTAATTTGCATAAAAGAAGGGGGGGGGTGGCATTTAAGGGGTGCTGGATTCTGTTGCCAACCCATTTTGTAGGTGCCTCTGCTGTGGCTTCTATATTCATTGTGTCCAAAGGGAACACTTAAATTAAACGCTAGGTACATTTATCTACCTACTGTGGTGTAGCGGTTATCATACACGCCTACAGATCACAAGGTCCTGCGTTCAAGCCTGGGTTGGGTAGACACGCCAAGTGCACCACAACTGGTTATCAAAGGCCGTGGACATTGATTTGGTTGTCGATGTTATGTATGTCCGTACGTCGTACCTGTGTTCTCGTCTGGGTCTTATTAAGCGTTTGGTGATAGCATTGTTATTATTATAACCGATTACGCAGATGACGACCCCGTCATTGTAATTGTGTGTTTACTCATCGTCATCGTCGATAGAAATATTTTGTGGTAGTTAATAATCGAGTGAGAAATTGAAGTTGCTCTCTGTCTCAGTTTATATGACTTGACAGATATATCTCTATCACATTATGAATATTTCACACTTCAAGTTAGTTCAAATATATCTAGTTACGCATCTCTGGACATTGGATTTGTATTGTTTTCCTAATCATTTCTGAATCCATATTAACATGATACCCATACCATTGATGTTATATGCAACATGTCCTTGTAAGGCTAGGTATTTTATGGTAAGGGTATTTGAAGTGGTATACTGACTATTGCATTGGGTAGCACGTTGAAGGGGAGGAGGGGGTGGCAGGTATATCAGAAGTCATACCAAGTACCATCTTAACTATAAAGGTACTTCAGTTTGTTGTTTAATTCTTAATCTTGATTACATTCCGTTAGTTTAAACAAGTTTTGAAGATCATGAATAGAGTGGTATATGTTGTGCGAGGGAAACATTTGTTTTGTGTTGTATATTATACGTTAGGAAATATTAAAATTATTCATGTGAATTTTAGTATTAATTACTGTGATTGCTGCATATGTGATAAAGAACATGCTATTTTATGTGTTATCTTCGTTCAGTGGGAGCTCTTATTACTGCCGGCATGTGTGTACATGGACGATCAAACTACCATTAATCAATAATTGAGTGCAATTTCTTTACCAACTGCTTATACGAGGTCTGGTTTCTGTGGGGTCCTGATATCCATAGAATGTTTATTTCTTTCCGTCAGAAACATATATCCATGACTTTTTCCTTTAAGATATGTTATATACAGCTTTCCATTATTACTGCCGGCATGTGTGTACATGGACGATCAAACTACCATTAATCAATAATTGAGTGCAATTTCTTTACCAACTGCTTATACGAGGTCTGGTTTCTGTGGGGTCCTGATATCCATAGAATGTTTATTTCTTTCCGTCAGAAACATATATCCATGACTTTTTCCTTTAAGATATGTTATATACAGCTTTCCATTAGACGCATACCTATGAGAAACTTTGATTTCTACGAGAAAATTTGATTCCCATGAGAAACTGATTTCCATGAGAAAATTTGATTTCCATGAGATACTTTTTGATCCCGTGAGAAACTTTGATTTCCATGAGAAAGTTTGATGCCCATGAGAAACTGATTTCCATGAGAAAATTTGATTTCCATGAGACACTTTTTGATCCTGTGAGAAACTTTGATTTCCATGAGAAAGTTTGATGCCCATGAGAAACTGATTTCCATGAGAAAATTTGATTTCCATGAGACATTTTTTGATCCCGGAGAAAGTTTGATTTCCATGAGAAAATTTGATTCCCATGAGAAACTTTGATTTTCATGAGAAAATTTGATTTCCATGAGAAACTATGATTTCATTATAAATTTTGATTTTCATGAGAAAATTTGATTTCCACGAGAAACTGGTATTTCTATGTGAACATTTGGTTTCCCATGAGAAAGCTTGATTTCTATGAGATCATTTGATTCCCATCAGAAAGTTTGATTTCCATTAGAACATTTGCTTCCCATAAGAAAATTTGATTCCATGAGAATAGTTCTGTTATATATTTCTGTCAGAAACATTTCCATGGAAATATTTTTATTTTTGTAATAAAACGTTGAGTTCTGCATGATTTCCATTGGCAGTTTAATTCTGTGTAGTAACTGGCTTTCCAGCGAGAATCAGGCATGAAAAGCTGAAGATTTCTGTGAGATGCTTTTATTTCCATAATGACGGTTGTTTTAGATTATTTAGAAATTTAACCTGACAGGAATTAAGTTATAAAGAATGGAGGTATTTTTTGTTTTCGTGGCATTTATAAAGTATTTTGCTAATTAACAAATTCGATCTGTATGTTGTGTGAAGGGTTTGTGATTGCATTATGTTATATGTGGATGGATACGATAATTTCATATGTATTTTCTAGAAAAACCACATTGATTCAAATATGTTATCCGGCAAGTACTTATATGTATATTTATCTTGAAAGTAACCATTTTATCATCATTATTACTCTTAAAGGAGATGTGAAGTCTGATACAATCATTAATTCATATGATAGAGGATACATATCTTAACCAACTGCCAAAGACAGCAAATCAAAATGTTATTCCTATATCAAGTTATTCATGTTTAAAGTTGACACATGGAGGCTGCCATTTTGTTCAATTCTGTATTGAAATATAGTGCATGATTTCCCCAAGAGACAATATAGGGAAATTTAATGTATTATTTATAAATGTGATTAAAGTTTTTATTCCAAAATGATGTGACACAAAGTTTTAACAGCATGTTTTGATAATTTCGATTTTGATATTTCATGTGTGCACCAAAAATTCCTTGACCCTTACATAAATAAGAGGAAAAAAATTAATTCTCATAACCTAGAAATCCTGAGGTAGATTATAAAGAAATACAAAGTATTCCAACATCCTGCTGGGCTGATGACATCATAATCTGCATGTATTGAAATCAAAATGGCAGCTCCCATGGTACTATTCAGTAGTAGAATTAAAGTTTTTAATAATTATAAAAATTGTGTTAAATTGCTTAAGGGGGTATGAAACTTGGTCAGAACAATTTGTTATTTTTAATTCTATCATATGTCAGACTGTGTCTCTTTTAAACTTTGCAATTTTCTTTTGAAACTTGTATATTACAAATCTATCTTAAATGGTTTTAGCAAAAATTTATGGAGTGAAATTGTCTTTGCAATATTATTGTAAATATCCAGAACAATTGCTGTTTTTATACTGTTCGAGTGAAAGTGTAAATTTTTGCAGATGAGAGGTTTTAGATTGTAAATTGAAATTAAATGAATTAGAGTGCTTTAAATGAATAATTTATTTGTTTTCCTTTTTTTAGTATCAAGTTTTAAGTGACTTCATTTCTTTTTAGGAATATTCCTGTGATTCTTAATTTGTATGTATATCACGGTTTCTTAATTACTTTTTTCCAAGGGCCACCATTTGGTAACAGCCTCAGGCCGCGAGCCAATCGCTTGGCAAAACCAGTGTCACATGACAAACAAAATCTGTCAAACTAAATACAAACAAGCCGAGGGCACGCATGATATGTATACGAGATGTCGGCGGTTCTTTTATCCGCCTTCCTTTGACACGCCTCGAATCTGGGTCTGCCCATTTTATAGCGGAACTAAAGGTAATATTTTGATAAGCCGCAACGTTCTAGTGTGCTGATCTGCCTTGGAAAAACCCAAAATAAATGAGGATTTTGCGATTTATACCAATCTCATTCGGATCTATCAGGACATACTATGTATTTTTTCCACTATGACTATTGTTCGCGGGCCAGATTGGATTGTCTGGCGGGCCAGATTTGACCCACAGGCCGCCTAATAAGAATCGCTGATGTATATGATCGAGGTCCGACTATTGAAGAAATGAAATTTGTGAAACAAAGACAAAATAAAAACAGGTTGATATCTTATTCTGTTTCGGAGTCATTGCAATGCAATTGTGTTGATGGGTGGCGGATGTAGTAAAGATTGTGATGTCATGATATCACTCCAAAACAATTTTTATGTCTTTTTATGAAAATAGATTATCCAGTTTTCAACCACGATTTTGCACTTATTAAAGGATTATTAGTTCAGTGGTCACACAAGTTAATCTTATATGAAAGAGGACTTCAAAAGAAACAAAGTAGTGATGAAAGCATTCCAAAATCTTATTCCATTAAGGAGATATTCAAGTTTAAAGCTGTATTTTCTGTGTAGAAATGACTGGTGTAGTAAGTCTACTAAGAAAGGGTGGCTCTTATCCTCACACTCTCAACAATTGTTAATGTATTTAAAAAAAAAAAAATTTTTTTTTACTATTTGAATTATTGTTCCTCAAACTTTCTTCAGTTGGTAAATTATAATTACCATTAATAAGATTGTTTGACTATTTTCCTGATATATCCCATGGTTTTTAAGCCACAAAATCGCAGGACAAAATATGATAGAATACATCAAGACTTTAAGGCTGTGATGTCACAACTATAGTCGTTGCTACACAAACGATACCAAATTTAAACTTAACAGAATAAGATTTATGAATGCTTACTTCACCATTTTAGTCCTCTTTCATGTAAGATGGACTCGCTTGACCCCTTAAAAAGAATGTTAGGTAAATGAACAGATGGGCAAAGCATAGTCTTAACTGAACGTTATCAAGGGCATGCTAGCTTCTTTTTTTTTTGAGGGGGTTTAAGCCCCCTACTGAGAATTACATATTCATGGGCCCCACTTCCTCTCCCCCTCCCCGGACAGGGTTTTTACTTCCCGGTTGCTTTCTTTCTCCCGGGATAGGAAGAAAAATTGTGAAGTAAAATTGTTGAAAATTTTGGCAACATTTTGGATTAATTGACAGCAACTTCCCAGAAATTAAAGAAATTTCCTGGAATTTGAAGAAATTTTCTAGCGCTAAGTTTCACGAGAATGAAGAAAGGTAAAAGAAATTTTGCAAAAATGTCCGAAAGTAAAAGAAATATTGCGAAAATGTCTTAAAGTGAAAGAAATTTCACAGAAATTTAAGAAACTTTTCCTGGAAACTGAAGAAATCTTCTTTAAAATTCAAGAGGATTTCCCCCCAAATTAAAAGAGAATTCCTGAAATTTCAAAGAGATTCCTCGACAATTCAAGAAGAATTCCCAGTTAGTAGCAACATTTCATGTAAATCAACCAGTGCAAATTTCATATGGAAAATGTTCGATTTCTTGCTCACCTGTGAGGTAGGTGACCCCTCCTATACCCCTTACCAGGGCAAATGTTGGCAATTGCTCATCGGGCGAAAAGGTAAAGGACCTATTTGAAAAATAATGTGTGGGCATGGTGGGGCATGTCCCTGATAATATTCTCTATGTTGTAGATTTTGGTCCAAATGTAAATGTTTTGGTCCAAAACTAAAGATTATTGAAGAATATTTAAAAATTATATAAAAAATATTAAAAATTCTTGGAAATGCAGCTATGACATTAGGTTAATTCAGACTTCCTGCATCAGTCACTTTTTCAACACACTGTTGGAATGTTTTAAATGTAATAACTCCTGAACGAACGAATTAAGATATTAAAGGAACACTAGACGGAAATATGAGGGTGTTCGGTTTTGTGGATTTTCACAGATATATTATTCACAACAGATCAATAAATTTCCATAGCCCACAGACAAGGTGAGGGCAAAGGTCACTTGAATATACATATTAACCAGAAAATTCTTATACAGTTGCAGGGGGTAGATAAGCATTTGATTTTAGAAAAAAAACTACCCTCACTTCGGTCTAGTGCTCCTTTAAAGGTTTTGTCAACAATTTCTTTCTTTCGTAGATTTTTGTTCGAATTTGACGATTTTTCGGCCCTAAAATGTGAACTGTGTTCCAAAATGATTTTTGGTCCACAATCGGAGATTTTTGGCCCAAATGACCATTGAAATTTCCTCATCAGGGCTTCCGTCTTTAGGGTTCCAGATCCACTTGGTCGCACCACGCTATTTGACCCATAGCTAGGGCATGGGTGGTGAATATCAGGGTTTAGTATAAAAAGAATACACTATATGCCCAACATCATATACGACAAAACGGACACTCGGCTGCTGATTGAGAAAGCACGCAGAATACAGTTGAACTTCAGAGGCCAGATTCTTTGAACGGCAGAGGATGAACCTGACATCCTCTACTGCCCACCCCATGGCCGACGTGGACCAGGATGTCTAAGGGTCTTGGTCCAAACATGAAGATTTTTGGTAGAAACTGAAAGAATTGCGGTCCAAACTTAATGATAATTTAGTCAGTATGAAAGAAAATTGCCAAGATCTTTCATCGAGTCTACGATTCATTTAATATTTGAATTAATTCAATTTATGGCTTTGATCAAATTTGGGAGCTACGGCACTTTTTGGTCTAAGCCCCCAATAGGTCTCCCTTAGGAACACCACTCGGAATATTCCTGTTTATGGTCTATAGTTTCTAAAATGGTAACAAAATGCAAGATGACAACAGATTTCCAGTGTGGTGTTTTAAAATGCATTTTTTGTCCAAAAAGTGCGAGGATCAAATTCTTTTAACATTTAGTTGGAATTTTTGTTACTTTCATGAGTTTTGATAGAATAAAAAAAAATGTTGCCTTGGCCCAATCCAGAGAGCACATCCCCTACCTCGACCCATCCAGAGAGCACATCCCCTACCTCGACCCATCCAGAGAGCACATCCCCTACCTCGACCCATCCAGAGAGCACATCCCACACCTCGACCCATCCAGAGAGCATATCCCCTACCTCGACCCAACCAGAGGGCTTATCCCCCACCTTGACCCATCCAGAGAGCATATCCCTCACATCAACCCATCAAGAGAGCATATCCCCCACCTAAACCCATCCAGAGGGCATATCCCAACCTCGACCCATCTAGAGGGCATATGCCCACCTCGACCCATCCAGAGAGCATATCCCCACCTCGACCCATCTAGAGGGCATATCCCCACCTCGACCCAACCAGAGGGCATATCTCACACCTTGACCCATCCAGAGAGCATATCCCCACCTCGACCCATCCAGAGAGCATATCCCAACCTCGACCCATCCAGAGAGCATATCCCAACCTCGACCCATCCAGAGAGCATATCCCTCACATCGACCCATCAAGAGAGCATATCCCCACCTCGACCCATCCAGAGAGCATATCCCCACCTCGACCCATCCAGAGGGCATATCCCCACCTCGACCCATCCAGAGAGCATATCCCCACCTCGACCCATCCAGAGAGCATATCCCCACCTTTGTAATACAAACCATCTACCAACCTAAGACTTAAGCAACCTTCCGGTGGTCCAAGCCTTATACAAATAGTTATGCCACATTTCAGGGGTGCCCCAGGCAAATGATTGAACCCTGACAACACTGAAGTCCCTTATGATAATTTTGCCATGGAACTTGTGCCATGGAGCATGACAGACCGTCAGTGCAAAGAAACTCAAAGAAGACGTAGCTTGCTCTGCCATGGTTTGTGGAATGTGTGCTATCCTGACACAAACACCTGTCCAGCACAGGACTCTAGTCCCTGCCTCTCAGAACTATGAACCTGAATTCTTGATGCTGCAATAAAATATCATCATTGTTGTCACCATTTTATAACTTTAGTTGTCCTCTTATCATATAACATGCACATGCTTAACCTAAATAACAGGAATCATCAGGTAGAGACAAAACAATCACATTGAAAAATACTCAATGAAATTTATTTAACATTTTTACAAGTTATCAAAATGTTCTATAGAGAGATTGATAAACAATACAAAATATGATGATTTGGCTCAGTATATGTAAAGATTCTAAGAAAATAGATTTCCAATGCCTAGATTTCCAATGACTAGATTTCCAATGTCTAGATTTCTAATGTCTAGATTTCCAATGACTAGATTTCTAATGTCTAGATTTCCAATGACTAGATTTCCAATGACTAGATTTCCAATGACTAGATTTCCAATGACTAGATTTCCAATGACTAGATTTCCAATGACTAGATTTCCAATGACTAGATTTCCAATGCCTAGATTTCCAATGTCTAGATTTCCAATGACTAGATTTCCAATGACTAGATTTCCAATGACTAGATTTCCAATGCCTAGATTTCCAATGCCTAGATTTCCAATGTCTAGATTTCTAATGTCTAGATTTCTAATGTCTAGATTTCCAATGTCTAGATTTCCAATGACTAGATTTCTAATGTCTAGATTTCCAATGACTAGATTTCCAATGACTAGATTTCCAATGACTAGATTTCCAATGACTAGATTTCCAATGACTAGATTTCCAATGCCTAGATTTCCAATGTCTAGATTTCTAATGTCTAGATTTCTAATGTCTAGATTTCCAATGTCTAGATTTCCAATGTCTAGATTTCCAATGTCTAAATTTCCAATGTCTAGATTTCCAATGTCTAGATTTCTAATGTCTAGATTTCTAATGTCTAGATTTCCAATGACTAGATTTCCAATGACTAGATTTCCAATGACTAGATTTCCAATGCCTAGATTTCCAATGTCTAGATTTCTAATGTCTAGATTTCTAATGTCTAGATTTCCAATGACTAGATTTCCAATGACTAGATTTCCAATGCCTAGATTTCCAATGTCTAGATTTCTAATGTCTAGATTTCTAATGTCTAGATTTCCAATGTCTAGATTTCCAATGTCTAGATTTCCAATGTCTAGATTTCTAATGTCTAGATTTCCAATGTCTAGATTTCTAATGTCTAGATTTCTAATGTCTAGATTTCCAATGACTAGATTTCCAATGACTAGATTTCCAATGACTAGATTTCCAATGACTAGATTTCCAATGCCTAGATTTCCAATGTCTAGATTTCTAATGTCTAGATTTCTAATGTCTAGATTTCCAATGTCTAGATTTCTAATGTCTAGATTTCCAATGTCTAGATTTCTAATGTCTAGATTTCCAATGTCTAGATTTCTAATGTCTAGATTTCTAATGTCTAGATTTTCAATGACTAGATTTCCAATGACTAGATTTCCAATGACTAGATTTCCAATGCCTAGATTTCCAATGTCTAGATTTCTAATGTCTAGATTTCTAATGTCTAGATTTCCAATGTCTAGATTTCTAATGTCTAGATTTCCAATGTCTAGATTTCCAATGTCTAGATTTCCAATGTCTAGATTTCTAATGTCTAGATTTTCAATGTCTAGATTTTCCAATATCTAGATTTCCAATGTCTAGATTTCTAATTATGATGCAAGATTTTTAAGTGATTACAGTAGTAAGAAAAGAAACGAAATACAATTTTTCCAAGATTTGATGACGAACTACAAATGGAAATGGTTGGACAGTGGGGGTAATAGAGGCCATACCCCACCCCAAATCACAAGAACCTGATGTGGGCTAAATATCTTCATTTTGACCAATTTTAGTGGAAGTATGATGTATAGTTTGTTCTATTCCCACACATTAATTCCTGGGCATGTAGTTATGTGTTACATGCATTCTTAGAAATGAGCTACGAAAGCCATTAATTAAAGGCCATAAAAAAAAATGGGTAAAAAAAGTTTGGGAGGAAAAGAAAAAAAAAACACTTTTAAGGACCCTAAATAGTCAGTAAGTGCCAGCATTATCACTAAGAAGTACACTTTTTACTCTCCCAAAACCTTTTCCTTAAAAAAAAAAACAATTTTGAAGAAAAATTTAGAGTTAGGGTGAGAATTAATCATAACCTTAAGTGCATTTACATTAAACACACTGTTTTCCCTTTCAAAACTTTTGTTTTCATGGTTCTAATGGGCTTTTGTAATTACCAATTTATATCATGAAGCAACAATATCATCGGTATGAAGAAATTCCACCCACTAACTGGCTGGCTCAGTATAAGAGCATTTGATTGGGCATAGGCAGCTGTAAGAGATTATAGTTCGGGAGGAGGGAGGGGGGGCATGATTGGGAGAAACATGATTGGGGGAATAAACATCTCTTTAATTAATTCAATACAAAAAAGAATGATTAGCAAATTATTGTAAGAGCACCCATGCCCCCCCCCCCCCTCCCCCTCCTTTCTCCTATGGCCAGCGG
This sequence comes from Chiridota heheva, assembly GCA_020152595.1. Classification (NCBI taxonomy): domain Eukaryota; kingdom Metazoa; phylum Echinodermata; class Holothuroidea; order Apodida; family Chiridotidae; genus Chiridota; species Chiridota heheva. Next base: position 626,723 of record JAIGNY010000375.1, on the reverse strand, counting down.
CCCATTCAAATGAGAGAACCAGTCCGTACCAGTCACGAGATTGTGTTCAGGTCTATCAACACAAAGAAGCAAAATTACTTAATTCCTTCAAAATCAATAACGAACCATGAAAATTAAGCAAAATATTTTGTCAGTTAAAAATTGACCAAATTACAGCTTGTTAAAAATTTGAATTTTAAGTTTTTGCTTCGTACTACACAAACACCTCCAAATTTTCTATCTAAATATTCACTACTAAGACACCTGATCTAAAAATAAGACACCTGATCTAATAATAAGACACCTGATCTAATTATAAGACACCTGATCTAATAATAAGACACCTGATCTAATAATAAGACACCTGATCTAAAAATAAGACACCTGATCTAATAATAAGACACCTGATCTCATTATAAGACACCTGATCTAATAATAAGACACCTGATCTAATAATAAGACACCTGATCTAAAAATAAGACACCTGATCTAATAATAAGACACCTGATCTAATTATAAGACACCTGATCTAATAATAAGACACCTGATCTAATAATAAGACACCTGATCTAATAATAAGACACCTGATCTAAAAATAAGACACCTGATCTAATAATAAGACACCTGATCTAATTATAAGACACCTGATCTAATAATAAGACACCTGATCTAAATAATAAGACACCTGATCTAATAATAAGACACCTGATCTAAAAATAAGACACCAGATCTAATAATAAGACACCTGATTTTCTTGCTGATAAATGACTATAATACACATCTGTTAATTAATCTCAACATAAAATACTCTTCGGAGAGCCACAAAATCTTAAACGTTTAATATTCTCAACCATCACCAAAATCAATGTCTAGCATGAATAAATAATTCCGTTATTTTTAAAGTACTAAAATTAAGGAATGTAATTAACCCTTACTCTACCACGCGGCGATATTATTGCCGTTTTAAACCACCCTTTCTAAAAATAAAATTAGGACTTTACCAAAGTTCTATGGAGTAACCTTGGTATTATTTTCAAGTACTTGAATATTTCTTTCAAAAAATGTAACTTTTTTATAGGGGTCATATTACAGAATTTTGAGAAAAAGTTGACCAAATGTAACCCAAAATTGCATAATTTGCATATTTTTGTACAATTTTTCCTAAATTGGCTTTCATTACTCAAAAGATCAGTATATTAGCTTCCATTTAAACCAAACTTGTAATGAAAGAAAATAAAAGGAAAGTTGTCAAAAATGCATATAATAAAAAAGTTAAAAAGAAAAGAAAATTGGGCATGCATTTTTCAAAGCCCTGGTAGAGTAAGGGTTAACCGAATTACATGATTTTGAGCTATCTTCCAAAATGTATAATATTAATCTGTACACAATCAAAAATGTTCAAACTTTGCTCTGACAAAACTTGGAAACCGGAAATATTTTTTTCTCAAGGTAGATTGGGTATTATACATACCTTTCTAAACAACTAAGTTACATCCAAGGCAATTTAATAAACCAATTGTGAAGCACTGGTGAATGAAGACCAACCAGGATTCAGGAATTGCTAATACCGGTAGACCAAGGTCTCTTATTTTCAAAGCGCAAAACCTGTTCTACTGAGAATCTTAGCTCTTTTTAATTGTGCGTTTAATTGTAAATGTTATTAGAGTTTTAAGTGTGCCACAAGGAGTGGACTGACACCCTAAAAATGATCCACAATCCTTCGCAACCAGCAACAATCCTGAAAATGCCCCACAATCCTTTGCAACCAGCCATAATCTTTATATTTCACTTTATCTACGCATTAAACTGTTGGTGACCTTTTAAGTATGGTAATTTCACTTCCCTGCAAGGTTCACTGAAACCCCTAAATGCCCCACAATCCTTTACAACCATCTTTGTGTCTTGCTACCCTGTCGTCATTCCATCATATCTTGAACTTTGACCCCTTTACACCTGTATAAGCCGTCTCATTTGGCCGAAGTGTTCAGGTTTAGAGTCCTCGCTCAGCTTGAAAATGGAACGAAAGAATTTTAATCTGGCCGCGGATTCTTCAAAATCATGAGCCTTTTGGTGGGCAGCTTTGATGACCTGATGAACAAAAGAGAGTAAATCATTGATTTGACCTTTGACCTCGTAATTTCATAATTTCAGACTTATTCAAACATTTCAAAAGTAACAAATGCTTGATGAGACTTTGCCGGCCGTGCATCAACAATGAAGGTGTTACTGTGCCAGAAAAGAAAAATTATATCAAATTTATTTGAAAGAAACAAATTACTGATGCATTCATAGAGTTGGTCAATGAAAGCAACTATATGAATATAACATTTAAACAAATGGAGGTTCTAAAGTACTTGTTTGTTTGATGTTTGTTTGATGAGGTCTTAACGGCACCACGACAACGAAGGTAAAATTGTGCCTGAGAGGTCAGATCATTTTAGAGGTAGCAAGGAAAGAGACCAGGGGAAGAATGAGAGAAATTCAAGAACAAAAGCCAGAAAGCTGTGATCGAGAGAGGAGGTGCATGGGTAAAACTAAAAACAAAGTAGAGAGGGGTTGGAAGAGGAGGATTAAATATGGTTGTAGAGGGATGCATGCTGAAGGAAGGAGACTATTTTATCTGGAGGATTTTTTTGGAAGAACTCAGCAATTGAGTTGTGGGGAGCGAGAGAAGCTCTGGGAAGGTTATACAGGGGGCAAGCAAGGAGAACGTGTTGGATTGTAAGGATGCAGTGGCAATTGTATTGAGGAGGGGACCAGGGAATCAAAAGTGTACCACCCACCCCCTCGAACAACTTTTTTCAATCTGTCAACAGTGGCGGGCCAGCATTTTGATGCCGAGAGACAAGAGTGGCAGCTTTGTCTCATAAGGGGGGAAAGGAAGGGGGGGGGGGGGGTATATGTGTATTCCACAGAATGGAGTGATGATTGATGGCTTGTCACAAAATGTCACGTCACAAAATTTCAAATTTGTCACATAAATGTCTCAAATGTTGCATAATGTTTGGCACCTTTTGCACAGAATGTCACATCAGTTTTTCCTTTGTCACATTTGATTGGCATAGATTCACACAAAAAATGGAATCCACCACTGAAATGCAACATCAAATTATCAATGATTGTGAGTGAAGGGGTAAAAGATGTCACAAAATGTCACACAAATATTAATTCATCTGTTTATGTTTATATTGTCACAAAATTTTCAAAATGTCACAAGATTTTTGGACAATGAAATTTTGTCACAAAATGTCACGAAAACTTCATTCTCTGGTATTCATTTAACCTAGTAGACCTACAGACAAAATATTCTGGGGGAGCAAGTTAAAGAGGGAGGGGGGGTGGGGGTGATCTTATGGGGAGAGAGGAGTGATAGAAAAAAAGTCTGAAAGCATCATACTTTTTTTCATATTTTACTATTCTGTCCAATCAGAATAATTCTGGTACCAACCTTGATAACTTCTAGTTAAAATTCAGACAAATTCGAACACTATGTCCTGCCATGATGAGCTCCTATGAAATTATTCTTTGATTTTCTTTTACCATCCACTGAAGTTTTAGATAACTACTCAGAAATGTACAAATTTGTACCTAGCAATCATCACCCAATAGATCTTACCTCTTCGGGTATCTCGGCCAATCGTGCTGCATTGAAGCCGTAGCTCTTAGGGCACGCCCCCTGGATGAATTTATAGAGGAATGTGATGGTCTCCTGGCTGGGGTCCTCTTCATTTTCATTTTCAACCATACAGGCCTGGGAAGGAGAAATGATGCATTATGGGGAGGTTAGTGTCAATAAAACTCGTGAAGTAGTTTTTCACCAACTTCTTTGTCTTAAACTCTTCTTTTCAAAATAGACTTGCTTCACTAAACTAATCCTTTAACCCTTACTCTACCAGGGGTTTGAAAAATGCAAGCCCAATTTTCGTAACTTTTTTTTCATATGCATTTTTGACAACTTTCCTTTCATTACAAGTTTGGTTTGAATGGAAGCTAAGATATTGATCTTTTGAGTAATCAAAGCCAAATTAGGAAAAATTGGACATAAATATGCAAATTAAGCAATTTGTGGCTAAATTTGGTCAACAAATTTGGTCTTTGCTCAAGTATAATTTCTTGGGAAATAATGAAAACAGAGATCTGGGTTATATATTTAGAATCTTTATAAAATTTCCTTTCAATGATGCTAATCTACAGGAAAGATGAAAAAACACCGAAAATGATTCTAGTCAAATGACCCCTGAAAACTGCAGCAGAAAAATTATAATGCAGTAGTCTTGGCGGGACTCGAACAAAAATTATAATGCAGTAGTCTTGGCGGGACTCGAACCTGGTGTGCTCCCATGCTAGTCGCGTTCATATCCACTATACTACGTAGTCTTCAAAAATGCTGTGGTGAAAACTAATCATTATAGGAGAGGATTCAAATAAAGGGAGTATGCCTTTATTTATATATCAAATGAAAGGAAATTGCAAGCAGTTTCGAAAGGTAGTTCAACGAAGCATGTGCAATGTACGGTTTTGGTGCACAATTTACCAAAAAATAGGGTCGAAAATGGCAGAAATTCATGAAATTTTGAAGAAATTTCTCCAGAACAAAAAGCTTGCAGGTAGGGATTATAAAAATTACAACCACAAATCAATACTATCATGTGTAAGACTTGCGTGTTTGATTTTGAAGCGAAATATGATCTTGATGTTAACGTAAGAATTAAAAGAAAGAAAAGAAAAAAAAATGCCAACCTTTTAGCAATTTTTGGGTTACCCATTTTCAAGCTAATTTTTCTCAAAATTCTGTAACGTGAATCTATAAAAAGTTACATTTTGTGAAAGAAATATTTGAGTACTTTAAAATTATACTAAGATTACTCCTATAGGACTTGGTAAGGTCCAGATTTTTTTCATAGAAAAGGGTGGTTAGAAAATGGCGATAATATCGTGGTAGAGTAAGGGTTAATTCACAATTACCAATTTAGATGTGTCTAAAATCTGAGATACTTTCTACCATCATTCATTTAGACCGGGGCAATACAATGCTTTCGCATGAAAACAAACAAATTCAATGAACATTAAAAAGTGAGTGAAAACTGAACAGCAACAGTTCATGTCTAGTTTCTTGTTGATTACTACATTTTCTTCTCAGTGCCATAGCTCAAACTTTTTTTTTTGAGAGGAGGGGAAAGAGTGGGGATCTTCTCAGTGCCATAGTTCGGAGGAGAGGGAAAGGTGGGGATCTTCTCAGTGCCGTAGTTGAGCTTTTTTCTGAGAGGGGGAAGGGTGGGAATCTTCTCAGTGCCATAGCTCGACTTTTTTCTGAGAGGAGGGGGTGGTGGGGATCTTCTCAGTGCCATAGTTGAGCTTTTTCTGAGAGGGGAAAGGGTGGGAATTATCTCAGTGCCATAGCTCGACTTTTTTTCTGAGAGGAGGGGAAGGGTGGGGATCTTCTCAGTGCCATAGTTGAGATTTTTTTCTGAGAGGGGGAAGGGTGGGAATCTTCTCAGTGCCATAGCTCAACTTTTTTCTGAGAGGAGGGGGAAGGGTGGGGATCTTCTCAGTGCCATAGTTGAGCTTTTTCTGAGAGGGGAAGGGTGGGAATCTTCATAGTGCCATAGCTCAACTTTTTTTCTGAGAGGAGGGGGAAGGGTGGGGATCTTCTCAATGCCATAGTTCGGAGGAGAGGGAAAAGTGGGGATCTTCTCAGTGCCATAGTTGAGCTTTTTCTGAGAGGGGAAGGGTGGGAATCTTCATAGTGCCATAGCTCGACTTTTTTTTTCTGAGAGGGGGAAGGGTGGGGATCTTCTCAGAGCCATAGTTGAGTTTTTTTCTGAGAGGGGAAGGGTGGGAATCTTCTCAGTGCCAGAGCTCGACTTTTTTTTTCTGAGAGGAGGGGGAAGGGTGGGATTTTCTCAGTGGCATAGTTTGACTTTTTTTCTGAGAGGAGGGGAAGGGTGGGTGGGGAGCTTCTCAGTGCCATAGTTTGACTTTTTTTCTGAGAGGAGGGGGAAGGGTGGGGATCTTCTCAGAGCCATAGTTGAGCTTTTTTTCTGAGAGGGGAAGGGTGGGAATCTTCTCAGTGCCATAACTCGACTTTTTTTCTGAGAGGAGGGGAAGGGTGGGGAGCTTCTCAGTGCCATAGTTCGGAGGAGAGGGAAAGGTGGGATCTTCTCAGTGCCATAGTTCGACTTTTTCTGAGAGGAGGGGAAAGGGTGGGATCTTCTCAGTGCCATAGTTTGACTTTTTTTCTGAGAGGAGGGGGAAGGGTGGGGAGCTTCTCAGTGCCATAGTTTGACTTTTTTTCTGAGAGGAGGGGGAAGGGTGGGGATTTTCTCAGAGCCATAGTTGAGCTTTTTTTTTCTGAGAGGGGGAAGGGTGGGAATCTTCTCAGTGCCATAGCTCGACTTTTTTCTGAGAGGAGAGGGAAAGGTGGGGATCTTCTCAGTGCCATAGTTCGACTTTTTCTGAGAGGAGGGGAAAGGGTGGGATCTTCTCAGTGCCATAGTTTGACTTTTTTTCTGAGAGGAGGGGGAAGGGTGGGAGCTTCTCAGTGCCATAGTTTGACTTTTTTTCTGAGAGGAGAGGAAAGGTGGGGATCTTCTCAGTGCCGTAGTTGGACTTTTTTTCTGAGAGGAGGGGGGAAGGGTGGGATCTTCTCAGTGCCATAGTTCGGAGGAGAGGGAAAGGTGGGGATCTTCTCAGTGCCGTAGTTGGACTTTTTTTCTGAGAGGAGGGGAAGGGTGGGATCTTCTCAGTGCCATAGTTTGACTTTTTTTCTGAGAGGGGAAGGGTGGGAGCTTCTCAGTGCCATAGTTCAACTTTTTTTCTGAGAGGGGGAAGGGTAGGAATCTTCTCAGTGCCATAGTTGAGCTTTTTTTCTGAGAGGAGGGGGAAGGGTGGGATCTTCTCAGTGCCATAGTTTAACTTTTTTTCTGAGAGGTGGGGGAAGGGTGGGGGTGGTAAAGATGTTATATTTTCTTAATTAATGTAACATCATGTGATATTCCCCGAACAAAAGAACGGTCATTAGAAAATGTGGGAAAGACGGGAGTTTTCCCTTTCCAGGGTATAATGGACAGTTGATCTTACCCACAGACTAAGCTATCACCTTGTCCATTAGAGGAGCACAACCTCTCATTATTCCGCAGCAAAGGGACTGTATGGAAAGCGATTCTTCAAATGAAACTTTAATTATTGTCAATCAGTGGACTTACCATGTGACCAAGTTTGACATTGGCATCATGGGTAAACTCCTCAACCAAGGAGTGATAATGGGTGGAGAAGAGTGTCCTGCAGGTTATGGTCTCTGACAATTCCTTCACTACAGCACTGGCAATGGCAGTACCATCATATGTTGCTGTTCCTCGTCCTGCAAACAAAGACACATTTATTCATCGGTTCAATGTACGTACAATATTTAAGGAATAAAGAAAAATTGAAAATGTTTTAAACTCAAGTTTTATTTCATGTTGATGCTTTAGAGCGGCGATTCTTAATGGACGGCCCGCGGGCCACAGCTGGCCCACCAGACAATCCACTCTGGCCCGCAAACAATAGTCGTAGTGGGGACGAAAATCTGAATGAGATCAGTAAACATCTCAAAATACTTGTTCATTTTGGGGTTTTCCTAGGCAGATCTGCGCACTATAACATCGCAGCTTATCAAGTAAAATGTTATCTTTAGTTCCGTTATAAAATGGGCAGAGTCGCGGCTTGTCAAAGGTAGGCTGATAAAAGAACCGCCGACATCTGGCATAATTTTTTTATCGCACGCACTCTCAGCTTGTTTGTATTCAGGGATTGTTTTGACGGAGTTTGTTTGTCACATGATGCTAGTTTTGTCATGTGATTGGCCCATGGCCTGAAGCTGTTGTAAAATGATGGCCCTTGGAAAAAATTAATCAAGAGCCCTTGCTTATCATCCAGACCATGGGCTATCTGTGTATCACATATGACTTTAATCCAGTTTATCATTCTTTAGATAACCGTATTAAGAAACTTTTTTCTGCAAAATCATATTAAGCCCCACCCACTATGAATACTAATGAAATTCAACGTTTTTATACCATGAACATGTACACATTAGCAAACATCATAACTGTACCAAATATGAAACATAACATATACGTGGTTGTTATAATATGAGCAATTCAAATTTTGTACATTAGGCCCGCCTACTTATTAATATGCAAGACATCACCACCAGAACAGGGCAAATATACGGACCATGGGCAATCTTTGTATCACATATGACTTGATTCTAGTTTATTGTTCTTTAGATATCGTGTTTACAAGCTCTTTTGAGCAAAATTATATCAAGCCCCGCCCACTATGCATATTAATGAAATTCAAAGTTTTTATACTATGAACATGTACACACTAGCAAACATCATAACTGTACCAAATATAAAACAAGACATATATAGTTGTTAAAATATAGGCATTTCAAGATTTTTACATTAAGCCCCGCCTACTAATTAATATGCATGACATCGATACCAAAATCAATATGGCACATCTACGGACCATAAGCTATCTGTGTATCACATATGACTTAAATCCATTTTATCGTTCTTTAGATATCGTGTTTACAACTCTTTTCAGCAAAATCATATTAAGCCCCGCCCACTATGCAAACTAATGAAATTCAACGTTTTTATACCATGAACATGTACACACATAACAACTGTACCAAATCTAAACAAAACCGACTTGCAGTTGGTAAAATAAAAGCATTTCAAGATTTTTACATTAAGCCTCGCCTACTAATTAATATGCATGATATCAACACCAAAATCAATAGGGCACATCTACAGACCATTGGCTGTAGATATGACACATATAACATGAATCCAGCGAATGGTTCTTGAGAAATCGTGTTTACGAACTGACCGTCACGTACACACATACACACACACACGCCATCATAACAGTATAGGTTCCTGATGCTATCACATCGGAACCAATGAGAGGGTTGAAATTGTAAAGTAACATGGGAGATCTATTGATAGACCCCTAATGGGATTGCTACATTTAATGCACTGTTTTACAATTTCTAATTTTAAGTGCTTCAGACACAAAATAATTTCATGATATAAAAGCAGACAGGTGCTGTTTTGATTACATAATCAAAATTTCTAAAACCAAAAGGTTTTTTATCCAAACTTACCAAGTTCATCAAGGAGAACGAGGGAATGCTTCGTTGCATGCTGCAGGATACTTGACGTCTCGCTCAACTCCACGAAGAATGTGCTCTCACCTATAAGAAGAGACTTAGCACTATCAGCAAATCATTGCACATATCAAAATCAAAGAACTTTGATTTGTTTCATTGTAATATACAATTGTATATGTTTCATTGTAATATACAATTGTATCTGTTTCATTGTAATATACAATGTTATGTTTCATTGTAATATGCATTGTGTATGTTTCATTGTGATATACAATTGTATATGTTTCATTGTAATATACAATTGTATCGGTTTCATTGTAATATACAATGTTATGTTTCATTGTAATATGCATTTTGTATGTTTCATTGTAATATACAATTGTATCTGTTTCATTGTAATATACAATTGTATCTGTTTCATTGTAATAAACAATTTCATCAAAATCAAAGAACTTTGATTTGTTTCATTGTAATACACAATTTTATTTGTAATGGACTGGCATCCTGTTCAGAAAGCCATGTGCTCTTATCTGCTTATGCCAAGGAAATAATAACAACAGCAGCAACAACAGCAGCAGCAGCAACAGCAGCAGCAGCAACAACAACAGCAACAACAACAACTACAATAATAATAATAAATAAGATTTATAACGCGCACATATCTATCCTAATGGATGCTCAAGGCGCCGTACATATAACAATAAATTCACAGATAAGTATACATGAACAATAGAATAAATGAACAGTGATTTTGAATTAACTACATGTTTGCGTGGGCATCACACATGAGATGGGTGTTTGGATTTATTTTTAATGAGTCAACAGAACAAGACAACCTGATATGAAGAAGTAATCGATTCCAAAGACGCAGACCTGAAGCAGCAAAAGATCTGTCACCCCATGTATGGTAGGATTTTGGTTCACATAAAAGGAGTTTATCACCAGAACGAAGATTACGAAGAGGAACATATAATTTCAGCAAGTTAGATATCTAAACTGGGGCACAACCATTCATCGATTTGTAACCAATAAGTAATATTTTGTACATGATGCGATGAGAAACTGGAAGCCAGTGCAAATCTTTCAGGATGGGAGTTATATGACATTGTTTTCTTCGAGAGAGTTACAATCCATGCAGCCGTGTTTTGAAGTAGTTGAAGACGATGAATAGGGAATAAGCACCTGTCTGATAGGCGTTCATGGCAGAAGTAAGGGTCTAATTAACATACAGTCCTTAAGGGAAATATTTGATATAATAATAATATAATATAATTAATTTATATAGTGTGTTTGGTATACGTATATTCAAAAACGCTTTATAAACTAGAGCGGTAAATACCGTCATGGTTCGCATGCCCATGCAAATTGACACTCATATCATATGATCCGGCCAATCATAAAAATGGCATCTCACACTTAAGTCCCACATGGCATCCCATCTTATGTCCCACATGGCATCCCACCCCATGTCCCACATGGCATCCCACCCCATGTCCCACATGGCATTCCACTCCATGTCCCACATGGCATCCCACCCCATGTCCCACATGGCATCCCACCCCATGTCCCACATGGCATCCCACCCCATGTCCCACATGGCATCCTACCCCATGTCCCACACAACATCCCATCCCATGTCCCACATGGCATTCCACCATATCTCCCATATGGTATCCCACCCCATGTCCCACATGGCATCCTACATGTCATCCCACCCTATATCTCACATGACGTCCCATAAGCTCCATAAGAAGTCTCATCCTAACTATCACAGTCCCTAAATGAGCATATTATGTATTAAAGTGTCAGTTCATATAATAAGTTATATGCAAATGAGTTGTTGAATAAGAAAAAAAGGCGGAGTCTAATAATTATGCCTGATATAGCCCTTGGTGTATACAACATGGTAAATATTATATCATATGGCCCCATCCATGTCCCACATGGCATCCCTTCCTATGCCCATATGCAATCACATCCTGTCACACTCCTGACTAAGCATGCTAAATAAAAAAGTCTGGTCAGGTAATATACTATAGCAACTTTATGCAAATGAGCACAGTAATAAAGGTGGAGTTTAAAAATCATGCCTGATACAACTGTTGGTGCTCAAATATTTTGAAGAATTTTAAGGATTTAAAATCTCAAGTGCTACCTACAAGAGAGACTTGAGGATCTCTGAAGAATATTGGAAAATTATATCATTTTACAGTTATTTTCTAAGAAAATATCAAATGTATTGTAGACTTTTTAAGGAACTAGTCTTTACTCCTATCTTAAGTATCTCTGAAAAACTATTTTATAAAGAAATTCTGAGGAATTCTCAAAAAACTCTAACATTTCTGAGGAAATCTCAGGACAAATCTGTGGACGGCCGGAGGGCCGGATGGCCTGTCAAACGTAATCGCCATTACATAGGTTCGCATAAATGCTTCGCATGCGAACCAAAAATAAGAAACTAAAATAACATGAATAAAAGATACACTTAATGCCCAGCTAAAGAAAACAACACTTAAAATACAACTTAAATAAATGGGTTTTCAGTGCTCTTAGAAATCTTATGTGATTATCAATATTGCGTATATCACTAGGAAATTGATTCCACCAAAGAGGCCCCATCCGTGCAAATGGCCTCCCCCCAAGTGTTGTGTGTTTTATGGTTGGAACATTGAGCCAGAATGATGAACGATTGCGGAGGTTCTATGTAGGTCTTTTACAAACAACGAGTCCCTTAAGATACATGAATGCAGCTAAAGAATTAAACTAAAACTTTGTAATGGGTATACATGTTAACAGGGAGCCAATGAAGGGAGTATAAGATATGTGTGACATAATCATATTTCTGGATCTTTTTGACTATCCTCGCCGCAAAATTTTGAATTTTTTGAAGATACTGAATGCGGTTAGATGGCATACCAGCAAGAAGGGAGTTGCAATAGTCAATATGACTGTTGCATAGCATCCAGCCTGGTAAATACCTTAACCACAATAGTAACTAACCTGACATTATGTTGTCCCTGGCGCCCAGCCTGGTAAATAACCTAACCTCAATAGTAACTAACCTGACATTATGTTGTCCCTGGCATCCAGCCTGGTAAATACCCTAACCACAATAGTAACCTGACATTATGTTGTCCCTGGCACCCAGCCTGGTAAATACCCTAACCACAATAGTAACTAACCTGACATTATGTTGTCCCTGGCATCCAGCCTGGTAAATACCCTAACCACAATAGTAACCTGACATTATGTTGTCCCTGGCACCCAGCCTGGTAAATAACCTAACCTCAATAACTAACCTGACATTATGTTGTCCCTGGCATCCAGCCTAGTAAATACCCTAACCACAATAGTAAGTAGCCTGACATTATGTTGTCCCTGGCATCCAGCCTGGTAAATACCCTAACCACAATAGTAACTAACCTGACATTATGTTGTCCCTGGCGCCCAGCCTGGTAAATAACCTAACCTCAATAGTAACCTGACATTATGTTGTCCCTGGCATCCAGCCTAGTAAATACCCTAACCACAATAGTAAGTAGCCTGACATTATGTTGTCCCTGGCATCCAGCCTAGTAAATACCCTAACCACAATAGTAACTAACCTGACATTATGTTGTCCCTGGCATCCAGCCTAGTAAATACCCTAACCACAATAGTAACTAACCTGACATTATGTTGTCCCTGGCGCCCAGCCTGGTAAATAACCTAACCTCAATAGTAACCTGACATTATGTTGTCCCTGGCATCCAGCCTAGTAAATACCCTAACCACAATAGTAACTAACCTGACATTATGTTGTCCCTGGCATCCAGCCTGGTAAATAACCTAAACTCAATAGTAACCTGACATTATGTTGTCCCTGGCATCCAGCCTAGTAAATACCCTAACCACAATAGTAACTAACCTGACATTATGTTGTCCCTGGCGCCCAGCCTGGTAAATAACCTAACCACAATAGTAACTAACCTGACATTATGTTGTCCCTGGCATCCAGCCTAGTAAATAACCTAACCTCAATAGTAACTAACCTGACATTATGTTGTCCCTGGCACCCAGCCTGGTAAATAACCTAACCACAATAGTAACTAACCTGACATTATGTTGTCCCTGGCATCCAGCCTAGTAAATACCCTAACCACAATAGTAACTAACCTGACATTATGTTGTCCCTGGCGCCCAGCCTGGTAAATACCCTAACCACAATAGTAACTAACCTGACATTATGTTGTCCCTGGCGCCCAGCCTGGTAAATAACCTAACCTCAATAGTAACCTGACATTATGTTGTCCCTGGCATCCAGCCTAGTAAATACCCTAACCACAATAGTAACTAACCTGACATTATGTTGTCCCTGGCATCCAGCCTGGTAAATACCCTAACCACAATAGTAACCTGACATTATGTTGTCCCTGGCACCCAGCCTAGTAAATACCCTAACCACAATAGTAACTAACCTGACATTATGTTGTCCCTGGCATCCAGCCTGACATTAAATACCCTAACCACAATAGTAACTAACCTGACATTATGTTGTCCCTGGCGCCCAGCCTGGTAAATAACCCAACCTCAATAGTAACCTGACATTATGTTGTCCCTGGCATCCAGCCATCCAGCCTAGTAAATACCCTAACCACAATAGTAACCAACCTGACATTATGTTGTCCCTGGCATCCAGCCTAGTAAATACCCTAACCACAATAGTAACTAACCTGACATTATGTTGTCCCTGGCGCCCAGCCTGGTAAATAACCTAACCTCAATAGTAACCTGACATTATGTTGTCCCTGGCGTCCAGCCTAGTAAATACCCTAACCACAATAGTAACTAACCTGACATTATGTTGTCCCTGGCATCCAGCCTAGTAAATACCCTAACCACAATAGTAACTAACCTGACATTATGTTGTCCCTGGCATCCAGCCTAGTAAATACCCTAACCACAATAGTAACTAACCTGACATTATGTTGTCCCTGGCGCCCAGCCTGGTAAATACCCTAACCACAATAGTAACCTGACATTATGTTGTCCCTGGCATCCAGCCTAGTAAATACCCTAACCACAATAGTAAGTAACCTGACATTATGTTGTCCCTGGCGCCCAGCCTAGTAAATACCCTAACCACAATAGTAACTAACCTGACATTATGTTGTCCCTGGCATCCAGCCTAGTAAATACCCTAACCACAATAGTAACTAACCTGACATTATGTTGTCCCTGGCGCCCAGCCTGGTAAATAACCTAACCTCAATAGTAACTAACCTGACATTATGTTGTCCCTGGCGCCCAGCCTGGTAAATAACCTAAACTCAATAGTAACCTGACATTATGTTGTCCCTGGCATCCAGCCTAGTAAATAACCTAACCTCAATAGTAACTAACCTGACATTATGTTGTCCCTGGCGCCCAGCCTGGTAAATAACCTAACCACAATAGTAACTAACCTGACATTATGTTGTCCCTGGCGCCCAGCCTGGTAAATAACCTAAACTCAATAGTAACCTGACATTATGTTGTCCCTGGCATCCAGCCTAGTAAATACCCTAACCACAATAGTAACTAACCTGACATTATGTTGTCCCTGGCGCCCAGCCTGGTAAATAACCTAACCTCAATAGTAACCTGACATTATGTTGTCCCTGGCATCCAGCCTAGTAAATACCCTAACCACAATAGTAAGTAACCTGACATTATGTTGTCCCTGGCATCCAGCCTGGTAAATACCCCTGGCACCCAGCCTGGTAAAACCTAACCACAATACCATTATGTTGTCCCTGGCACCAGCCCCTAACCTGACATTATGTTGTCCCACCCAGCCTAACCCTAACCTGACATTATGTTGTCCCTGGCAACCCAGCCTGGTAAATAACCTAACCTCAATAGTAACCCTAACCTGACATTATGTTGTCCCTGGCATGGCCTGGTAAATCCAACCTCAATAGTAACCTGTAACCTGCCTAGTAAAGCCTTGGTACCCTAACCTCAATAGTAACCTGACATTATGTTGTCCCTGGCACCCAGCCTGGTAAATACCCTAACCACAATAGTAACCTGACATTATGTTGTCCCTGGCACCCAGCCTGGTAAATACCCTAACCTCAATAGTAACCTGACATTATGTTGTCCCTGGCACCCAGCCTAGTAAATACCCTAACCACAATAGTAACTAACCTGACATTATGTTGTCCCTGGCATCCAGCCTGGTAAATACCCTAACCTCAATAGTAACCTGACATTATGTTGTCCCTGGCATCCAGCCTAGTAAATACCCTAACCACAATAGTAACTAACCTGACATTATGTTGTCCCTGGCACCCAGCCTGGTAAATAACCTAACCACAATAGTAACTAACCTGACATTATGTTGTCCCTGGCATCCAGCCTAGTAAATACCCTAACCTCAATAGTAACTAACCTGACATTATGTTGTCCCTGGCACCCAGCCTGGTAAATAACCTAACCACAATAGTAACTAACCTGACATTATGTTGTCCCTGGCACCCAGCCTGGTAAATACCCTAACCTCAATAGTAACTAACCTGACATTATGTTGTCCCTGGCATCCAGCCTAGTAAATACCCTAACCACAATAGTAACTAACCTGACATTATGTTGTCCCTGGCGCCCAGTCTGGTAAATACCCTAACCTCAATAGTAACTAACCTGACATTATGTTGTCCCTGGCATCCAGCCTAGTAAATACCCTAACCACAATAGTAACTAACCTGACATTATGTTGTCCCTGGCGCCCAGTCTGGTAAATACCCTAACCTCAATAGTAACTAACCTGACATTATGTTGTCCCTGGCACCCAGCCTGGTAAATAACCTAACCACAATAGTAACTAACCTGACATTATGTTGTCCCTGGCGCCCAGTCTGGTAAATAACCTAACCCCAATAGTAACTAACCTGACATTATGTTGTCCCTGGCACCCAGCCTGGTAAAAACCTTAACCACAATAGCAACTGGCCTGACATTATGTTGTCCCTGGCACCCAGCCTGGTAAATACCCTAACCACAATAGTAACTAGCCTGACATTATGTTGTCCCTGGCCCCCAGCCTGGTAAATACCCTAACCTCAATAGTAACTAACCTGACATTATGTTGTCCCTGGCACCCAGCCTGGTAAATAACCTAACCACAATAGTAACTAACCTGACATTATGTTGTCCCTGGCACCCAGCCTGGTAAATAACCTAACCACAATAGTAACTAACCTGACATTATGTTGTCCCTGGCATCCAGCCTGGTAAATACCCTAACCTCAATAGTAACTAACCTGACATTATGTTGTCCCTGGCGCCCAGCCTGGTAAATACCCTGTCTACTGGAGTCAACCTGCAACTCTCTGCAGGCACATAGCAACCAAGCTGAGCGAGAATAACGATCAGTCCAGTTTGACGCATCAGTGTTGATTTACCGCCCATGTTCGGACCTGTCACAATGACACACAAGCTCCGGTTGTTGTTATTGTCATCAGAAATATCTGAATCCTGAAAATAAAAAATGAAAAATAAAAATAAATAAAAAATACTCACATCAGAATTAATAATACCCATGATTTCATGAGTATGGTTTTTGGTCAAACCATACTTGTGGTTGCCAAGGACAACCAAAACTCTGGTCCGGGCAACCATGATATTTACCTAACTTGTCCGGATGGACAATTTGATTTTCAGTGGAAATTTGCATTGTATGTATGCAAAAAATATCCACAAGCAGTCTAATTTACTTTCAGGACAATTACAAATTCAGATGCTCTTGCTTGGCGGCAAGTTGATTTTGATTTATCAATCCCTGCCTGTATATCAATCCCTGCCTGTATATCAATCCCTGCCTGTATATCAATCCCTGCCTGTATATCAATCCCTGCCTGTATATCAATCCCTGCCTGTATATCAATCCCTGCCTGTATATCAATCCCCTGTATATCAATCCCTGCCTGTATATCAATCCCTGCCTGTATATCAATCCCTGCCTGTATATCAATCCCTGCCTGTATATCAATCCCTGCCTGTATATCAATCCCTGCCTGTATATCAATCCCTGCCTGTATATCAATCCCTGCCTGTATATCAATCCCTGCCTGTATATCAATCCCTGCCTGTATATCAATCCCTGCCTGTATATCAATCCCTGCCTTTATATCAATCCCTGCCTGTATATCAATCCCTGCCTGTATATCTATTTATCATGTTGTTTTTCAACTTTTCTATTCATTGAGTGTCCTTTTTTCATTCTGCTTATTCATCATTCCTATTTAATTCACATATCCTACATTCCTGTCCTGAACAAAACTCTGTACAACTAAAGTGTTTTCTTTTGTATTCATCCTGTTTCTATTTAATAATACTGCATTTCTATTATTCCATAATTCCCACTCACTGTGCATTTCTGTTTACCATATTTCTATTCAACCTACATTCTATTAATCCTGTTTCTAATACTACATTTCTATTACTTCATAATTCCAGTTTAATGCGCATTTCTATTTACCACATTTCTATTCAACCTACAATTCTATTAATTTTCCATCCATCCTGTTTCTATTCATACTGCATTTCTATTCTCTATTCCTGTTCAAGGTATATTTCTGATCAACTATTTTCTATTCAACCTACATTTCTTTTCATTTTTCTATTCATTCTGATTTCTATTACTACTGCATTCCCATTATTCCTGCATTTCTATTCATTGTGCACTTGTGTACCACTTTCATCCCATTCATTCCACATATCCCAAATTTCTACTTTATTAAAGACAAAATTTTCACCCGTAAAGTATCAAAAGTCTCCTTTGACTATATTTTGCTTACCCCAGGAAGTCCCACAAAGATGTCGTTAGGAATGTAATCTCCTCCACTAAATGTTCTGGAAATGCATGGATGGCGCCCTTCTTTTATTGCTATGAAAGGCTGGAAAATTAAAATACAGGCATGATATGTCACCTTTACTTTTGATATTAAACGAAACCTCAAATTGAGGTATTTTCTAGTACCTTTTCCTCAAAAAGAAGAATATGAAAATCTGATCATCATTCTATTTTCATTTAATTAGGAACATGCGTAACACATTGGTTTAATAACATCTTTTCACTGGTCGGAGGGCGAGAGGGGTCGGAGGGCGAGTGGGGTCGGAGGGCGAGTGGGGTCGGAGGGCGAGTGGGGTCGGAGGGCGAGTGGGGTCGGAGGGCGAGTGGGTCGGAGGGCGAGTGGGGCGGAGGGGGCCGGGGCGGTGGGGTCG
The DNA here is from genome assembly GCA_020152595.1 of Chiridota heheva. NCBI lineage: Eukaryota > Metazoa > Echinodermata > Holothuroidea > Apodida > Chiridotidae > Chiridota > Chiridota heheva. Next base: position 608,332 of record JAIGNY010000375.1, on the reverse strand, counting down.
GGGCGAGGGGGTCGGAGGGCGAGTGGGGCCGGAGGGCGAGGGGGCGGGGGCGAGTGGGGCCGGAGGGCGAGTGGGGCCGGAGGGCGAGTGGGGCCGGAGGGCGAGTGGGGCCGGAGGGCGAGTGGGGCCGGAGGGCGTGTGGGGCCGGAGGGCGAGTGGGGCCGGAGGGCGAGTGGGGTCGGAGGGCGAGTGGGGTCGGAGGGCGTGGGGTTGGGGGCCTGGGGTCGGAGGGCGATGGGGTCGGAGGGCGGGTGGGGTCGGAGGGCGGGTGGAATCGAGGGCGAGTGGGATCAGAGGGCGGGTGGGATCAGAGGCGGGTGGAGTCTAAGGGCGGGTGGGGTCGAAGGGCGGGTGGGGTCGAAGGGTGGGTGGGGTCGGAGGGCAGGTGGGGTCGGAGGGCGGGTGGAGTCGGAGGGCGGGTAGGGTCGGAGGGCGGGTGTGGTCGGATGGGAGTGTGGTTGGAAGGGGAGTGGGATTGTGGTTGGAGGGGGAGTGGGATTGTGGTGGGAGGGGGAAAGTTATCTTCCACTGCTAGCTGTGTTCAACTTTTCCCCAGTATTCTACTTCATCTATATTTTCAGAGCTAGCAATTCTTCAAATTGATACAAATGCTGAAAAATATAAGACTCTCAAAATTGAATGTCTGAGCTTCTTATATTTCTCTCACCAAGCCTGCTTCATTGATGTCATGTTCTTATTGTGCCAGAGGTCAAAAAATAAGAGGGGTAATAAGAGGTAGAGAAACAAGATTTACGTGGTGCAATGAGACACAGGGTTCAATCCCCGGCAGGGTTTGAAACCAAGGTCATGGTTTATTAAAGGTCAGTTCCACAAGAGAACTTTTGGTATGTAAAACAAGAGAACAATCTCACCTTGGTGGCTGAAGTAGGATCAACGACCTCTGGCCTGCACATGACCCCATCTCCACTTCGGCTGTAGGAGGAGAAGCAGATTAAGATGTCCAGGACAGCGAGGCACTGAACGGCTCGGTCCCAATCCTTGTAGCTATTCAAAAATGACAAAAAATAATAAATGGCAATTTCATTCAATAATTTCGCACAAATTTTAGGTTTGTTAAAAGATATCTATCTGCTATTTGATTCACACGTACATTTTAAAGCTTAACATCAGCGAGCCCAAAGTTCCAATAGGTAGTATCAATGTATGTCTGATTTGTCAATGAAAGTAAAATTATATGTGAAATGTACAGGGAGGTCTTCCATGTGTTATTCAAAAAGATACAACTGGTGTAAAATACAGATGATCCCCTGGAAATTATGCAATTAGTGATTCCATTGGGGTATAGCTGCATACCAATGAATCAGATTAAACAGCACACAGGAAAGGCAGTAACCCACAAAACTGCTTTCTTTTTGCACCAAATGTCAAAACAGAGAACTATTACTATAACAAGTTTTCTAGAACATGAAAAGGGCTACATAACTCCTAGAAAGACGAGGTAAAGAAATGTTTTGAAATATTTGAGAGAATGTCATGTACCAAGGGACAATGGTAAAAAAAAAATTTGTCGTTTGAGATGATCTAGGGCAGAAGATCCAATATGACATTTCCAAAACAAGGTTTATTAGTTTCAAGGAAATTGTTTAAATGACACTTACTGCTCATCAAAAGCATGAAACACCCTTCGCATAGAATCTCCGAGGGCAACGTCACGTCTGTCTTCTGCTTCTGTGAGGTCCGACAAGAAATCAGTGATCTCTTCCGTCCAGTAACGCTTGTAACCCTTCTTTGATGACTGGAGTTCATACTCCTCTGGTGTGTGTCTGGCGAGGGCGTTCTCCGGTATTTCCATCTGATATCTATTTTTGTTTGTTCCCCAGTAGACAATTTTCTGTAAATAAAGTTTAAGATATAATGATCATCATCACCATAATGATCATCATCACCATAATGATCACCATCACCATAATGATCACCATCACCACAATGATCACCATCATCACAATGATCACCATCACCACAATGATCACCATCACCACAATGATCACCATCACCACAATGATCACCATCACCACAATGATCACCATCACCACAATAATCATCATCACCATAATAATCACCAACACCATAATGATCACCATCACCACAATGATCATCATCACCACAATGATCATCATCACCATAATGATCATCACCATAATGATCACAATCATTAAATGATCATCATCACCAAAATGATCATCATCACCATAATGATATGATCACCATCAACATTATGATCATCATCACTTAATTAGAGGTATATGGACAGGTAGAGATGATATATTCATGAGAAAGAGCTTTAAATTATGTCAAAAGTATTTTCATTGCATGTAAAAGTTGTGATGCATGAAAGAGAAGAATCTTAAGACTGTGTTTTCCTGCTTAGTCTTGATTAGCCTATGACAGAGATTTTCAAAACCTCGTGGTCATATTTAACTGCTTCCAATCAAATAACGTTGAATTATAAAACAATATCCTGTCAACATAAAGAAACTCAGAAGTTTTGTGATGTCCAAAATTTAAACAAAATTTGCATAATTGTTGTAATAAAGCAAAAAAAAAATAAATGCTGTAAAAAGTTGAAACGGTTTAAACCGATTTTGATGAAACAATTGACTATTTCGTGGTTTATAGCACATATCTCCAATTAAGCTGAAATTATTGCTACTTATTCACCGATCTTTAATTGTTCTCATTAAGTTCCAAGAAGCACAGGAGAATACTTACACTGCAGCCCAGCCTCTTCCTCTGCTTCTCCAAGTAGACTTGAAGTTTTCTTTGAACAGATTCTATGTCTCTGACAGCGTCATCATAGTCCGGGTCCATGCCATTTTTTGGTATTATGGCTCCCATTTCTTTGGCTTTCTTGTGATCAAACGAGTTCTGAATAACAAACATGAAAAAGTTCAAACATTAAATCACTACCACCTCGTAGAAGTCTTCAGAAAGTCAGTTATAAAGATTTTACTACAACAATTTTTGATGTTCAAATGAACTTATATCAACAAAGGAGTTATGTTCACTGTAGTTTACTGAAGTGTTTTTGTATCAAAATTAGATACAAGTCTCCGATGAAGTATGTTGACATTTGAAGCAAAGGTAATATGTAGCGGGCATGAATTCCATAATACAGGTGCTGCACAGGCAAAGAAATGACAGCCGAAAAATCAAAGTTAATTTTGTGTGAAGAAAATGCTTGTTCAATGACAAAGCTGCAGTAATTTTAAAAGATTGAACAGGTTTTTTTAATGTTTGTTTGTTTGATGAGTGCTTAACGGGCGAGGGTCAAATTGTGCCTGAGAAGTTGGATCACACCAGAGGTAGGAAGAAAAGAAAATAGGGAGAGACTGAGAGAAACACGGGAACTAAAAGACAGAAAGCTGGTATCGAGAGAGGAAGTGCATGGGTGAAAAAAAAAGGGTCAAAATTAGAGAGGGAGGGGGTGGAAGAGGAGGACTAAATATGGTTGTAGAGGGAAGCATGATGAAGGAAGGAGAAAATTTAATCTGGAGGGTTTTCTGGAAGAGCTCGGCTTTTGAGTTATGGGGAGTGAGGGAAAGTTGTACAGGGGGCAAGCAAGCAGGTGGTATTTTAATAAAACAATCTGACATACATTTATTTAAGTCAGTCTTTTATATACTTTCCCTGTAAAAAGTGTCCAGTAAATTCATACATTTTGGAACATTTTTTCTAGTTACACAGGGATTCTTCTCAACTGCACAGCCATCACGGCACATTGGTCGTTAAAATTATCACCTTAAGTCTGATCCCTTATGCTGAGCACCAAGCAAGAGGGCAGCAGTTTCAAGTTTTGGGGATGAACATGCCCAGAAACAAGCCCATGACCTACCAGCTAAAAAGGGGGTACTCTACTAATTGAGATATTTAGTTGATTTACACAATACTGCAACACTTTCTATTAAATTCCTTTCCTTTTAGGTTTGAAGTTATTTATGAAAGTAAAATATGTGAACAAACAAACCAGAACCAAAAGCTTTTGTGCTTCCGATGTTTTTTTTTCATATGCTGATTGATTTGCAAGTTTTGTACTACCTGTCATGTCATTGCATATCTACACAGTAGCTAACATCACAATTATACCAAATATGAAATAAAACAAACAATGCGATTGTTAAAATATACGCAATTAAAGATTTTTACATTAAACCCCGCCTACTCATTAATATGCATGATCTTCGCCACCAACAATAGGGCACATCAGCAGACCACGGGCTATCTGTGCACCACATATTAACTGAATATGACTTATCGTTCTTGAGATACGGTGTTTACCAGCTCTTTTTAACAAAATCATGTTAAGCCCCGCCCACTATGCATATCAATGAAATTCAATATTTTGGTACCATGAACATGTACATACTAGCTAACAACATAATTATACCAAATATGACAAAAAACAAACAATGTAATTGTTAAAATATCAACATTTTAAGATTTTTACATTAAGCCTCGCCTCCTCATTAATATGCATGATCTCAACACCAAAAACAATAGGGCACATCAGCAGCCCATGGGCTATCTGTGTACCACATACGAACTGAATTCTACATATCGTTCTTGAGATACTGTGAGCGCTTTTCAACAAATTCATGTTAAGCCCCGCCCACTATGCATAATAATGAAAAATCAACATTTTGATATCATGAACATGTACTCACTAGCTAACAACATAATTGTACTAAATTTGAAACAAATCAGTCATGCGGTTGTTAAAATATGAAGATTCTAAGATGTTTACATTAAGTCCCGCCTACTCATTAATATGCATGATCTCGCCACCAAAAACAATAGGGCACATCTGCGGACCATGGGCTATCTGTGTACCACATATGAACTGAATCCCATGTATCATTCTAGAGATACTATGTTTACAAGCTCTTTTCAACAAAATCATGCTAAGCTCCACCCACTATGCATATTAATGAAATTCAACACTTTGGTACCATGAACACATACACACCAGCTAACACCATAATTACAATAAATATGAAACAAAACAGACATGCAGTTCTTAAAATATAAGCATTTTACGATTTTATCATTAAGCCCTGCCAACTCATTAATATGCGTGACATCCCCACCAAAAACAATAGGGCACATCTGCGGACCATGGGATATCAGTGTACCACATGTGACATGAATCCAGTTCTGCAAAAACAGTGTTTACAACCTCTTTTCAGCTAAATCAGATTAAGCCCCACCCACTTTGCATATTAATGAAATCCAACAGTTTTACATCACAAACATGTACACACCAGCTAACATCATAAATATACCAAACATGAAACAATACAGACATGCGGTTGCTAAAATATGAACATTTCCAGATTTTTACATTATTCCCCACCCTGTATGCATGACATCACCACCAAAAACAATAGGGCACATCTATGGACCATGGGCTATCTGTGTACCCCATATGGCATAAATCTGGTGTATTGTTCTTGAGATCGTCTTTATAAGCTGGGCATCACACACACACCCACACCCACACATACATACGCCATCATGACCATAGGTTCCTGATGTTATTGCATCGGAACCAAAAATCATATCATTTCGCTCATGATATCTTGATAAATGTCCATATTGTTTATCAAACTGGTATTTGCTATTTCAACTGCAATTAAATTTGTTGGGGGGGAGGGGAGGGGAGGGGGTGGTAAGCATTTGCGTTTTTAATAGTGAGAATTTTGAAGTAGCACTTGAAAATTTGTTTTAAGAGTTAGAACTGTCAGAGGGAAGAGGTTGTCATAATGAAGAGATATGATTGGTTGGTTGGTGAGTTTTAAATAGTACCATGTCAGTGAAGGTCAAACTGTGCCAAAGAGATTAGTTTGTTTGTTTGTTTGAGAGAGATTAGATTACATCTGCAAGTGCAAATTGTGCCTGAGAGGAGATCATTCAGAGGTAGGAAGGAGAGTAAACAGGGGAGATTGAGAGAATTAATGAGAACTAAAAGCCAGAAAGCTCAGATCAGGAGATAGTGATCATGGGTGGAAAAATAATGAACAGAGAGAGGGTTAGATTATGGAGAGAGATTAGATTACATCTGAGGTGCAAAGAGGTCGGGAGGAGATAGTGATCAATGTGAAGAGGAGAGGTCAGCAGGAGATAGTGATCAATGTGAACAGGAGAGGTCAGCAGGAGATAGTGATCAATGTGAACAGGGAGAGGTCAGCAGGAGATAGTGATCAATGTGAACAAGGAGAGGTCAGCAGGAGATAGTGATCAATGTGAACAGGAGAGGTCAGCAGGAGATAGTGATCAATGTGAACAGGGGCGAGGTCAGCAGGAGATAGTGATCAATGTGAACAGGGAGGGTCAGTAGGAGATAGTGATCAATGTGAACAGGGAGAGGTCAGCAGGAGATAGTGATCAATGTGAACAGGGAGAGGTCAGCAGGAGATAGTGATCAATGTGAACAGCAAGAGGTCAGCAGGAGATAGTGATCAATGTGAACAGCGAGAGGTCAGCAGGAGATAGTGATCAATGTGAACAGGGAGAGGCCAGGAGGAGATAGTGATCAATGTGAACAGGGAGAGGTCAGGAGGAGATAGTGATCAATGTGAACAGGGAGAGGTCAGGAGGAGATAGTGATCAATGTGAACAGGGAGAGGTCAGCAGGAGATAGTGATCAATGTGAACAGGGAGAGGTCAGGAGGAGATAGTGATCAATGTGAACAGGGAGAGGTCAGCAGGAGATAGTGATCAATGTGAACAGGGAGAGGTCAGGAGGAGATAGTGATCAATGTGAACAGGGAGAGGTCAGGAGGAGATAGTGATCAATGTGAACAGGAGAGGTCAGCAGGAGATAGTGATCAATGTGAACAGGGAGAGGTCAGCAGGAGATAGTGATCAATGTGAACAGGGAGAGGTCAGCAGGAGATAGTGATCAATGTGAACAGGGAGAGGTCAGCAGGAGATAGTGATCAATGTGAACAGGGAGAGGTCAGCAGGAGATAGTGATCAATGTGAACAAGGAGAGGTCAGCAGGAGATAGTGATCAATGTGAACAGAGAGAGGTCAGCAGGAGATAGTGATCAATGTGAACAGGGCGAGGTCAGCAGGAGATAGTGATCAATGTGAAGAGGGAGAGGTCCCTAGGAGATAGTGATCAATGTGAACAGGGAGAGGTCAGCAGGAGATAGTGATCAATGTGAACAGGGAGAGGTCAGGAGGAGATAGTGATCAATGTGAACAGGGAGAGGTCAGCAGGAGATAGTGATCAATGTGAACAGGGAGAGGTCAGGAGATAGTGATCAATGTGAACAGGGAGAGGTCAGTAGGAGATAGTGATCAATGTGAACAGGGAGAGGTCAGCAGGAGATAGTGATCAATGTGAACAGGGCGAGGTCAGCAGGAGATAGTGATCAATGTGAAGAGGAGAGGTCACTGACAGGAGAGGTCAGCAGGAGATAGTGATCAATGTGAACAGGGAGAGGTCAGGAGGAGATAGTGATCAATGTGAACAGGGAGTAGGTAAGGAAAGGAGACAGAACTCTGTGATGGCATTGAGGGATTATCTAGGGAGGGTGAGTCTATAGACCTTTTCAAACCGAGTTTAGCCTAATGTGATTTCTTCAGTACTTCGACCAATCAAATGATGGGGAAACTTTACCTTTGTTTCCCAACCATGCAGTCCAATCAGGTGCCAATTTGACTGGAAAATATTATTGACCAATATCAGGTGCGGTTTGAGGGGAAAAATGTAAGCAGCATTACGCGCGCATATTTCCATCATGTAAACGCATGCATGTTACGTGCGCTTGAAAACATTTTTTGCATACGCTTGGTCCAATACCGTTCGTGAATTGTGCAGATGGCCAAGATTCCTCCAGTATTTTATTGGTCAATAAGATTCCTCCAGTATATGATTGGTCCATTATGGACACGTGAAATCTCGGCCATGTGACATTATTTAAATAAGTTATCCGGGAATTGCCGATTTTAGATTTGAATGTTTTGTAGGATATGGGAATAACTACAACAGTTTACAACTAGTTGAAGACCAAAAACTTACATCAAATTTCTGCAGTAGTTCACGCAAGTTAGGAAACTGACCACCCTCCTTCTCAGAGTCCAGCGTCAAAGTCTTTTTCAGAAGCTTTGATCTGCAAAAGAAAGACATGAGTGATTCTTAGTAACAAGTGCCACAATAATAGGATGAGTCACCCAACAACCCCAAGCCAAGATTGGGGGCCGCCGAGCAATGACACTGCAATATGTCTGCTATGGAGCCAGAGTGCCAAATTACCCATGAGCCTCCAGTACTCTAGTTGCAGTTTACTTTCCTTAAGAAATGGAAAAATCTTTTGAACTCCAGGGGACTTTCCCAATGGAATCCAAGGAAGTACACTTCAGGTCCCTCCAGCAATAATTTCTATAAATACAAATCTTTTCATCATTCATAAGATAATTAACAAGATATCTCTTACTAAGGTTGCATCTTCATTATTGTTGCTAAATTTCCTCTTTTTTTTTTTTTTGAAGGGAGAAAGAGGAAAAAGAAGGAAGGGAGGGGGTGAGTTCCTTCCACCAGAAAAAAAGCTTCAGTCCCCTACTTTTTCAGAAGATTACAGTACTTAATTTAAAATTTAAAATTATAAAAACAATATGTTTTTTGGTCATTTGCTATACCTAAGATTGAAGAAATTCCAGAGCTGCAAAAAATGTTGAAAACTTTGCACATTTACTTTACATTGCAAGAATGAAGTCACTCAGGCAAAGATAACGAGCGAGGGTAGTTAACAGGGATAGTATTCTATGCTGTGGACACAACAGAGGATATTGTGCACTGTAGTGTGAACAAAGTGGTACCTCCTTGGTGTCTTATCATCTCCCTGGTCAGCTGTAGGCAATTGTTTACACATCAGCACATATTTTCCGGTGTACCGGTTTTGTAACTAAAACTGGTTTCGTGAAACATACTGTTAGATGATGCAATTAAAGGCTTCATTTATCGTTTTACAAGTCCCCGAAGAAAAAAAATTCTTTTTATATAAAAAAATTAAAATTATAACAATGATTTAGAAATCGTGAGTAAATAAGGGCATATATATAGCCTGGGACAGCCTTTTTCACAACTTTCTTTACATGACTGTCTGGGACCTAGACTGACAAAGGGGTAAAATCAGCATTAATTGAGGGGCAAATGGGGTATATAAAATCACTTTACACACAAACAACATTAAAGTTTATGAATACATTTTATTGAATAATACCTCCATTATTATTTTCAACATTTAACAGGAAATACTGTGATACAAACATAGTTAGTAGCTATCATTTAACAGTGCAGTAAACTGCAGTTATAGTTACTGTAATGCACTGTATGTTCAAAGCTTGTTTACATTACGGGTGAAAAACCGGTTTTCCTGTTAAAATTGGTTTTGGTTTTTGAAACCGACTGGTTTCATGCGGGGCAAAAACGGGCAAGCTTACTACAGACATGAAATATTTTTAATCGCTTAATGAAAAAAGTGAACAATTCTAAGAAGAACAGACTCTGTATTCTGGTTAATAGATTGAAGAGGACATTAACATTTACTCTACCACGCGGTGATATCATCGCTGTTTTGGGTGCCCCATCTTTGACTCCGCCACCCAAGCGCATTTTCAAAGAAGTACTGGTAGAGTAATGGTTAATCAACCCGCAACATGTGCCAACTCGAAAACATATGCAGCATGATCCCGGTGAGCAGCCCAACGGGTCCCTGAAGCGGAACAGGCCCGACTCTGCTGCTTAGAAGACAGAGGACCCTTCAATAATCAGCCCCTGATTAACCCTTACTCTACCACGCGGTGATATTATCGCCAATTTGGGTGCCCAATCTTTAACTCCGCCTCCCGAGCGTATTTTGAAAAAAAGTGCTGGTAGAGTAAGGGTTAAGGAGCCCTCGGGCGAAAAGTGACGGCGACTTTTTTTGCAGTGAAGTCAAAGTCACGTGAATTTTGAAATAACACACGTCTAATACTTAATACTCGTGTCCTTGAAAAATTATGTAAGCATTTATAAGAAATAACTATGATTAATTTGAATATTCATATCAAAGGTTTTCAGTACCATCACATGCACGACAAGTGTGTTCAAATATTTTTGAGACTCCAGAAAAATATGCTCTAACGTTTCGACTCATTTAATCTAATGCAAGGATTTCTGAGGGTAAAATTGCCATTTCATTAGTTGCATTACGCTTCACGTGCCCATTAAAAACTTTACATACATCATGAATAAAGGGTAAATATCTTACTTGAATTCTGCAACCGAACCTTTAAATATCTTTATTAGTTGGCAAGACATCTTGAACCCGTCCAGGACAGTTAGGAAATCAGCAATCTTCCTTTTGCTAGACGAAAAAGACAAAAATTCAAATATATTTTCAGTTGAAAGAAATCAAAGCAATCAGTACGTTATATAGATTACTGATCAATTTCTTTTTTATTCATTGTGGAAAGTTGAAATTTTTGAAAAGGAGTAATGTCTAGTGCAATGTTTGTTTGTTTGTTTGTTTGATGAGGGCTTAACAGCACCACAACAACGAGAGTCAAATTGTGCCCAAGAGGTCAGATCATTCTAGAGGTAGGAAGGAATGAAAACAAGGGGAATGAGAGAAGTACAAGAACTAAAAGTCAGAAAGCTGGGATCGAGAGAGGAGGTACATGGGTGAAAAAAAGAAGAAAAAAGTAGAGAGATGGCGGTGGGAGAGGACGACTAAATATGGTTGTAGAGGGAAGCATGATGAAGGAAGGAGATAATTTTATTTGGAGGGTTTTTCTGGAAGAACTTGGCAATTGAGTTGTGGGGAGCAAGGGAAGTTCTGGGAAGGTTATACAGGGGCATATTTTCCTTAGAATAAAAAACATCAACGTTATATCATTCAAAAAATTGAAGAAAACGTAATAGCTATATTATGTGGATTTCAACGTTAGGCTTTTCAACGTGCGTAATACAGTAGTGCTAAAAATTCACTAGTTCTAAGTGTAAATTCACATTTGTCATGAAGAACTATTATGCTGATTAAACAACTAGTTTTTTAGATGAATAGACGATACTCCATTGTGCTGTAAGTGACCCCATTAGATGGAAACTTTTCTGCTCCATCTATCTGAAAAAGAGGCTACCTGTATTTTGTGTTGCTTTATATAATGAGTTCAGATGCTTAACAAGTGGGGTAGCCAAAGGGTGGGCAAAGGGGGTAATCACCCCACTAATATTCCTCAATATTCCATTATTATTGGTCCAAAATTGGTACCGTTCATCGGCAGGGGCCATATTTTGTATCCTGTCGTTCAACTTATTTCTGTTACTTGTCCCACCAATAAGCCACTGTGCTTAACAATATATTCAAGGGGGCGGTTACACACAGATGAAAATGATGAAGCAAAAACAAAAGGGGTAAAGTATAGAGGCAATGAACCGTGATAAAATTAAGGAATGTATATGCTTAAATTTATTTACACAAATTTATAACAGATCCCTAGTTTCGCTTTTTCAAAGGGGTGCTCCACCGTGCCCCTTATTACCCCCACCCTGCCCCTTAACCTCCACCCTGCCCCTTAACCTCCACCCTGCCCCTTTACCTTCACCCTGCCCCTTTACCTCCACCCTGCCCCTTTGCCTCAACCCTACCCCCACCCTGCCCCTTTACCTCCACCCTGCCCCTTTACCCACCCTGCCACCTCCACCCTGCCCCTTTACCTCCACCCTGCCCCTTATTACCTCCACCCTGCCCCTTTACCTCCACCCTGCCCCTTTACCTCCACCTGCCCCTTATTTACCTCCACCCTGCCCCTTTACCCCCACCCTGCCCCTTATTACCTCCACCCTGCCCCTTATTACCTCCACCCTGCCCATTATTACCTCCACCCTGCCCCTTTTACCTCCACCCTGCCCCTTTTACCTCCACCCTGCCCCTTTACCTCCACCCTGCCCCTTTACCTCCATCCTACCCCTTTACCTCCACCCTGCCCCTTATTACCTCCACCCTGCCCCTTATTACCTCCACCCTGCCCCTTTTCACTAGCACTCAATTATTTTAAACAAAAACATACTTTTGATAACTATTTTGCCTTCTTTTCATGCTGATTATAGTTCCCCTGGCAATATAATATGATGCAAGGACACTACTTGTTGTATTGATTATTCCCTTATTTATATTCCACGTACCCTCAAGCCTGCCATTAAAGTGATGACTTATACATGCCCCCTTTGGTCAGTGACATCCCTACCCCTTTCTGGATCAAGCTAGGTGCCTGAACTTTCTTTCAAAGTCACTGACAATAAACATTACCTCATTTACATTTTAAGAACTTTTTTCCAGCCAAAAAGTACAAACAATACACATATACATTGAGTGATACATAATTCATCTTAAAATATAAATATAATATATATAAGTTGGATTTAAATGAGACGAGATATATATGAAGCTTGGTAAAAAGAGGATAGGTCAGACAAAGCAAGACATGAATATTTCTTAGGGCAGAACGTTTTTTCCAGACAAGCTCAAATGCCGAGGTCAATGCATAACTAACAAGTACCTTTCTGGTTGATACAGGATGTCAAACCCGGGAGTCTTAAAACACCTCACAAAAAAAGAATAAAACAAGAGAATTTTATTTTACCTGTAGGTTGCATCTTCAAAGAAAATTGCCCGACTATCTGGATGGTCTTGGCTTCTGCGTGCTGATCCCAACGTGTGAATTCTGAAAAATTATAGTACCGTATTTGACGTAATAGTTACGAAAATAGAATTGTACCATCACTGTGCGAACTGCACTAGCATTATACATATATACGGGAACTGGTTCTAGCCCAAAGAAATACATATATTATAAACTGCAATAACAATAACCACCACAATTCTATCATGTGTCGGACCCAAAATAATCAAAGAATGTAACATAACTTTTAATATCTTAAGTCTTAAAAAATAGTATTTAGTATTTTAGTTTGTTTGTTTGTTTGACAAGGGCTTAACGGCACCACGACAACAAGGGTCAAATTGTGCCTGAGAGGTCAGATCATTTTAGAGGTAGGAAGGAAAGGAAACAGGACTTAAAAAAAAAAAAATTAGTCAAATTAAAGATGCATGGTCTTAAAAAAAAACTTTCGTACAAAGTCTCTACAAAGATGGCTGTGATCTTTGCTGAATTCTCAACATCTTTGAATCATTTTTGATCCTTTATTTTTAACCTTTTTTTCTTCTTTGTGCAATTTACATTTATTGTACTTGCATGTCAACAGCATTGATTATTTATTGATGTCGGAATATGCTATCACTGAATCAGTCAAAGAAAATGTTGGGTGGGCACTTATTAAAGCATCAACGCTACGTCAAATATGGTAAATATATTTCTTTACATTTTCTTGCTGTAAAAAGGGTCATTTACGGGCAAGCGCATATTTTGGGGGTTTAAGCCTCATAAGACTGAATTGAGTATTCATTAATGTTTTATCTTACTTGCTGAGATATCTCTCTAAGTCAGGCAGTTTCTTCAGGATTTCAACAGCCTCTAATACCTTGTCCTGATTGGTTATAAGATCTTCAACAGCATCCAATCTGTAGGTCCAAAATATTTAAAAAAATATTAAGACATTTACAATTAAAATATAAAATATGTCTCACAGGATGTTGATTTGCGATTAATTCACTACACGTTTAATTGCCAAAAATTGCGAACAATTAGCGCGATTAATTGCACCATTTGCCCAAAAATTGTAAAGAAAGTACAATTTTGTAATACCTCCCCCCCCCTTTCACCAACTGGTAAACAATTTGATCTGTAGATAACACAAGCTTGTTTATGTAGAGTTCAGAAAATAAACTGATATGTTAATCAAAGAGAAGGTTGAAGAAACACCCAAGTTCCCAAGATATAACACAAATACATTTGCAAGAATTCATAGACGAACAAATGCAAAGAAATGAATGCTTATAAAAGAACAAAAAAACTCCCCCACTCCTCCAAACCCACCCACGTATCTGTCCCTCAAATAACCCTTTGTACCTGGTTCAACTCAAGTTAAAAAAATCTTCAAAATTTCTGGAGAACTTGAGACATACCTATCATTTATGGATGCAGGGTTACACAAGGGTGCACACAACCACTGCTTGAACAGCCGCTTTCCAAAAGGTGTATTGCAGTCATCCAACCTTTCCAGAAGAGTGCCCTCTATGGTTCCATTTGAGCTGTTTTGGATGACATCCAGATTGAGGAGAGTTGTCCCATCCAAAACCTAGAAAAATATTTATTTTGCAAAAAGCAGAATGAAAATCTTTTCATACATTTAATAATGACTTTATCCTCGCATGCAAGGATAAGGGGGAAGGAGGGGAGGGGGAGGAGGAGGGGGAGGGGGAGGAGGGGGGGAGGGGGGGAAGAGAAAAAGTGTCAGCGTTGATGACTTTGATGACTATAGAGACTGATCCATGAGGTGCAGACCCTTTTGCACTTTGATCAGACAAAGGTCTGGCTTGGTAGGCTCTGGAAGGTCTTACTCTCGTATCTTTTTCTGCACTTTTCTAGTGCAGTAAAACGTCTCTTCGTTTAAAAAATGCGGCTGGCTGCTTTTATTGCCAGAGTGCACAGCTTGTAAGTTGCAAAACAAAAACTTAGAAACACCAACTTAGCAAAACCTAGTTTTTGTAGCCTAACACAGTAACCAATATGAATGAAGTAATAGGTTTGGTTTGTTGATGTTTAATGGCACCGCGACAGTCAAGTGTCAAATGTGCCAAGAGGGTCTTAATAAATTATGGTGTAAGAGTTAGGATAGTAAGGAGATGGAAGGTTTGTAAGGGAGATAAGGGGAAAAAGCTAAGGGGTAAGTAAGGTTAGGTGTGGAAAGGGAGGGAAGGGAAGAGTTAAATCTGGTGAAAGAGGTTGTTGTTGCAGAGGAAGTTGATGATGTTTGAAGAAGAACCGTTTTCGAAAAGATCTGAGATTAAGGATAGTGAGGAGACAAGAGATCTGGTATAGGGACAGGTTACAAAGATATGCTTGATGGAGAGATCAGTGTTACAAGTGGGGCAGAGAGGGGTAAGGGAGCCGGATAAGAGATAAGGAAGTGAGTGAGAGAGGAGTGGTCGAGGCGGATGCGGGTGACAACGATGTCTTCCCTGCGCTTGCGACTGTGCAGAGGGTGTTGGTACCGACTTTGGATTTGATGATGTGGAGTTTTTTACTGGTTTCATGATACCAGGAGTTTTTTCAGGTTTTTTTTTATGTAGTTGGAGATGGAGAGACGGAGGTCTGAGTGTGGAATAGGAAAAGGAGAGGCGATGTTTGACACAGCTTTGTTGGCGGCTTTGTTGGCTCTCTCGTTGCCAGGGATGCCGACATGATGAAGTACTAGAAAGTGTACACATTATGGTTACTGTCTGATGAGAAGCTGCAGGCACATGAATTAGGCATGACTATAACAACCTCTGCCCACACTTTGCAAACTCTGGAATTTTATAATGAGCTTTCATGATTTCCAAATTGTTTGTTCATGCAGGTCTTCTTCCCTTTACACCTACTCTCACTGATTTTGGGAAAACAGTAATATCTTGAAATTCACCCTACTGGTGTGTGCATGCGGAGAGTAGGGGGGGTATTTACAAGAATTATACTAATCTTCTATGCTATAAATATGCAATCTGGTCTCAGAGATTTTATTCACCGCACTATACAACCAAAACCAAAAGCTCAAAGTTCCCCCTGTGGCTCACGTAATGTGACATGTGTGACATACTTTACTAAAATACCACCTAGGACTGAACTACAGGGAGGCAGGAGGAATGCATAGTAGGTAGATATAGTTCTCGTAAATACCCCCGCTAACCAGCAGGGTAAATTTACTTCAAACTATACCTTACCTTCTATGCTATAAATATGCAATCAGATTGCAACTGAACTAAAGTGAGGGAAGTTCAGGACTCGAATAGCGCCTTTTAAGTGATTGAGTACATTAATATATTTCAGAAACAGAGGTGGCTAAGATGTCTAAAAGGACCTGCATGTTCCAAGCAGGGGAGAGGTTACAGACCGTAAGTCGCTGTAAGAACATCCACTTAAAGAGGTTCTCTAGTGGCTGTGCAGTAGAGACCGTTGAGTCATCTGTGAACCTTCGGTGAATGGTTGCTATGGCTGACCTAATCCCTATTAGGTATTAACTTGGCTAAACTGGTGCCTGAGAAAATTGGCTATGAACCTAGTCACCGAACGCGGAGAAGCTGCTCCCTCATCACACCAGGTTCGAAAGATTTAGTCTTGAATTATATATGCCTATTTAGGCAGCGTCATGTGAAAGATCTTGTGCAAGCATTGATTGGTGGACAGCGGCCAATTGGTCAAATGTAGCGCCCCCGGATTGTAGTGGAGCATGTCCGACCCTGGCATGGACACCAGATCCATGCGGTTAGGGAGCTGGTATGGGTGACCCACTACCATTTTCAGCAGGTGTGGGTACCAGGATGGACCTGGCCAGTTGGGGGCCACCAACAACAAAAAATGGCACTGGTCTTGCACCCCTTTGTTCAGTACCCTTGGGACAAGAGCGAACAGCAGGAAAGCGTAGCCTACGAAGCTGTACCTCCGAATAGTCAGGGCGTCAACCTGCCACATCCTGGGATGCGGGGTCAGAGCGCAAAAAATGTGTAAGTTGTGGTTGACCAGAGAGGCAAACAAGTCAATGTCCCTGTGACCGAATGTGGACCAAATGGTCTCGGCCACCTGAGGGTGATAGATGTGATAGTGTGTTCTCCTTTCCTGGCAATTGAACTGCTTGAAGACTAACATTGTGTACCTCGCACCAATTCAGCAGGGACTTGGTGTAACGCCAGAGCGTTCTGGACTTCGTGTGAAACCAGAGCATTCTGGACTTCGCGCCTCCTTGTTTGTTGATATATGCCACTACTCATCTTGTCTCTGATCTGTGGCAGAAAATGCATCAGGGTCCGACCAACTGCCTCCAGTTCCAGCAGGTTTATGTGCTGGTGGCAACAAACTCCCAACCAAACCACTGCGGCTGGGGAGTGGTCTAAATGTGCTCCCCAACCCGTCAGTGAGGCATCGGTGATGATTATTACTAATGGCTTGGGGGGAGGAAAGTTCACTCCAAGCATAATGTGGCGCTGGTCGCACCAACACCGTAGGTGTGGGACCAAATCTGGGAAGAGTGGGACTGGGGAAAGAAGGTCCCTCTCTGATGGGACGAAATGTCCCAAGAGGTGAAACTGAAGGTCCCCCATGTGGAACTTGCACCTGGGGACAATGTCCACCAGGCTGGCTAGCCAGGAAGATCAGCCATGCCTTTGCCGGTGACGATGGTTTGGAGAGGAGAAGGTTAGCCGCTGCCATCACGGCAACCATCGCCAGGGTTGGTGTGACCAGACCTCTGGAGAAATCCAGGATCGCCCCTAAATAGGTCAAGGTTTGAGAGGGTACTAAGTCCGACTTCCGGGTTTGATCAACCAGCCAAGCCTCTGGGCTAAAGAAATCACGGTATCCATGTGTCTGACCACTAACAGTGGGTCGTCTGCGATGATGAGCCCATCGTCCAGATACATAAAACTAGTTATCCCCTGCTTGTCACCCTGGTAAACACCTGGTGTGCAGTCAATAGACCGAAGAGGAGAGCCTTGAGCATGTAAAAGGTTCCCTCAAACATGAAAGTGAGAAACTATCTGTGGCTGAATGGATAGGTACATGCAGGTAGGTGTCTGAGAGATCAAACAATGTCGCCCACAGGTCTTTATGTAAGAGGGGGAGAATGTTGTGTAGTATCTCCATTTTGAACTTTGTAGGGCAAATTGAACTCATTTAGTGGTTTGAGGTTCAAGATTGGCTACCACTTGCCCCCTTTCTTGGGGGCCAAGCCAATGAAGGTGGACATAAAAAGTCTTTTAGTAGTGACGGTACAGACGTAATTACGCAAAATGATCTATTCTTTCTTTCTCTCTCTCTCTTCTTACCAAGGGCAGTATTCTGGCTGTAAAGCACAGCCATGCACAAGACAAGAAAACTTCCTTACCTATACTTACAAATGACCAAAGCAAACAACTTGCGTTCCTAAGGAACGAAGCGTTACTAGTTCCTCTGCGTGTGTCACAGGATGACTTGAACATATAGGGAATACACAGTAAAACATATCCTAATGAGGAGAAACATAGGAAACATAACTTTAGGCTAAAGCCTCGCTTGTGAAAAAACAGGCTGAATTCTACAAAACTATGGCAGTAGGCTCATTACTGAATGTCCCAAAAGGCTCACCCATGGATAAAAAAATCTCTATAGTAGTATGGTAGACTCATAATAAAGTTACATTATGAAGGTAAAAAGGAGTCCAAATCTCTGTAGCTTGCCTATGCAAGCTATATACAGAGATTCCTCCAACCCTTTGCAATATACAGCTTGCCTGTACAGTGCAAAAAAGAAGTGAAGTACGTTTATACATGTCGCATTACGTGAGCCAATAGGGGGTGGGTGCTATGGCGGTAGCTTTTGTTTTGGTTGTATAGTGCGGTGAATCAGGTCTCTCAAACCAGATTGCATATCTATAGAGGTAAGGTATAACTTGAAGTAAATTCCATGATTTCACACAACTGACAACACATAAAATGGAATAGAAAAAATAGCTGTTAACATGAAGGAAATTTGAATGAGGGGAAGATCGTAAGCCCATGAACCCTAAATAACTAGTGTACATACTGTGTATGTGTAGTGGTTCAAAGAGGCCCCCCAAAAAAGTTTTCTTTTTCTTTTGCGGATAAATATAAAAAATCTCAGAATTTCACAAAAACTCTTATCTGAACTGAAGGACTCACCATATGCACCATTTTCATGTTAAAATAACTGCAGCTAATTGGGAGTTAATGAGGGAAGGGGGAAGGGGACATGCTCACAGGTTCATCTTAAATCATTTTACATTGTATTGTTTGTCATGGTTCACAAAACCTCCCAACCAAAAATTTCACTTTTGCAATATGCTCTCATCTTAGAGGGCCTGTGAGGTAATATCTCAGACATTTGGTTCCATTGCCTATGTAAATTTTGTGATAAATATATTGTTTTGATTGAATAAAACAGATATCACTGACAAAACTCATGCCAGAAATGAAATACTCACCACATGCTGGCTACTTTTAGCAAAGAATGTATCCACCTTGGCCTTAGTATCTAGCGCTGCATCTAAAGGACTGTAGAGCTCAAAACTGCTCAGTGACAGCAGTTCTTGCTCGAGCTTGCACTCCTTCAGGTACCATATGCAGGCTCCCAGGGCTGACAGAGCAAGCTCGCAGTCAGGTTTAGCTGTGAGTCCCAAGGTATCACCTTAAGAGGGAGAGAGAAAGGCGGTTTTAGCTATGGGAACATTTGCAATTTATATTTGGTACGTAGGAAGCTTGCAATCCTTCAGGTACCATATGAAAGCTCCCAGGGCTGACAGAGCAAGCTCGCAGTCAGGTTTAGCTGTGAGTCCCAAGGTATCACCTTAAGAGGGAGAGAGAAAGGGGGTTTTAGCTATGGGAACATTTGCAATTTATATTTGGTACGTAGGAAGCTTGCAATCCTCCAGGTACCATATGCAAGCTCCCAGGGCTAACAGAGCAAGCTCGCAGTCAGGTTTAGCTGTGAGTCCCAAGGTATCACCTTAAGAGGAAGAGAGAAAGGCGGTTTTAGCTATGGGAACATTTGCAATTTATATTTGGTACGTAGGAAGCTTGCAATCCTTCAGGTACCATATGAAAGCTCCCAGGGCTGACAGAGCAAGCTCGCAGTCAGGTTTAGCTGTGAGTCCCAAGGTATCACCTTAAGAGGGAGAGAGAAAGGGGGTTTTAGCTATGGGAACATTTGCAATTTATATTTGGTACGTAGGAAGCTTGCAATCCTCCAGGTACCATATGCAAGCTCCCAGGGCTAACAGAGCAAGCTCGCAGTCAGGTTTAGCTGTGAGTCCCAAGGTATCACCTTAAGAGGAAGAGAGAAAGGCGGTTTTAGCTATGGGAACATTTGCAATTTATATTTGGTACGTAGGTAGGTCCGGTATCACCTTAAGAGGGAGAGAGAATGGGGGTTTTAGCTATGGAAACATTTGCAATTTATATTTGGTACGTAGGTAGGTCCGGTATCACCTTAAGAGGGAGAGAGAATGGGGGTTTTAGCTATGGGAACATTTGCTATTTATATTTGGTACGTAGGTAGGTCCGGTATCACCTTAAGAGGGAAAGAGAAAGGTGGTTTTAGCTATGGGAACATTTGCAATTTATATTTGGTACGTAGGTAGGTCCGGTATCACCTTAAGAGGGAGAGAGAAAGGCGGTTTTAGCTATGGGAACATTTGCAATTTATATTTGGTATGTAGGTAGGTCCGGTATCACCTTAAGAGGGAGAGAGAAAGGCGGTTTTAGCTATGGGAACATTTGCAATTTATATTTGGTACGTAGGTAGGTCCGGTATCACCTTAAGAGGGAAAGAGAAAGGTGGTTTTAGCTATGGGAACATTTGCAATTTATATTTGGTACGTAGGTAGGTCCGGTATCACCTTAAGAGGGAGAGAAAGGCGGTTTTAGCTATAGGAACATTTGCAATTCATATTTGGTACGTAGGTAGGTCGGGTATCACCTTAAGAGGGAAAGAGAAAGGTGGTTTTAGCTATGGGAACATTTGCAATTTATATTTGGTACGTAGGTAGGTCTGGTATCACCTTGAGAGGGAGAGAGAAAGGCGGTTTTAGCTATGGGAACATTTGCAATTTATATTTGGTATGTAGGTAGGTCCGGTATCACCTTAAGAGGGAGAGAGAAAGGCGGTTTTAGCTATGGGAACATTTGCAATTTATATTTGGTACGTAGGTAGGTCTGGTATCACCTTGAGAGGGAGAGAGAAAGGCGGTTTTAGCTATGGGAACATTTGCAATTCATATTTGGTACGTAGGTAGGTCGGGTATCACCTTAAGAGGGAAAGAGAAAGGTGGTTTTAGCTATGGGAACATTTGCAATTTATATTTGGTACGTAGGTAGGTCCCGTATCACCTTAAGAGGGAAAGAGAAAGGCGGTTTTAGCTATGGGAACATTTGCAATTTATATTTGGTAGGTAGGTAGGTCCAGTACCACCTTAAGAGGGAGAGAGAAAGGCGGTTTAGCTATGGGAACATTTGCAATTTATATTTGGTGCGAAGGTAGGTCCGGTATCACCTTGAGAGGGAGAGAGAAAGGCGGTTTTAGCTATGGGAACATTTGCAATTTATATTTGGTATGTAGGTAGGTCCGGTATCACCTTAAGAGGGAAAGAGAAAGGTGGTTTTAGCTATGGGAACATTTGCAATTTATATTTGGTACGTAGGTAGGTCCGGTATCACCTTAAGAGGGAGAGAGAAAGGCGGTTTTAGCTATGGGAACATTTGCAATTTATATTTGGTACGTAGGTAGGTCCGGTATCACCTTAAGAGGGAGAGAGAAAGGCGGTTTTAGCTATGGGAACATTTGCAATTTATATTTGGTACGTAGGTAGGTCCCGTATCACCTTAAGAGGGAAAGAGAAAGGCGGTTTTAGCTATGGGAACATTTGCAATTTATATTTGGTACGTAGGTAGGTCCGGTATCACCTTAAGAGGGAGAGAGAAAGGCGGTTTTAGCTATGGGAACATTTGCAATTTATATTTGGTACGTAGGTAGGTCCGGTATCACCTTAAGAGGGAGAGAGAAAGGCGGTTTTAGCTATGGGAACATTTGCTATTTATATTTGGTACGTAGGTAGGTCCGGTATCACCTTAAGAGGGAAAGAGAAAGGTGGTTTTAGCTATGGGAACATTTGCAATTTATATTTGGTACGTAGGTAGGTCCGGTATCACCTTAAGAGGAGAGAGAAAGGCGGTTTTAGCTATGGGAACATTTGCAATTCATATTTGGTACGTAGGTAGGTCCGGTATCACCTTAAGAGGGAGAGAGAAAGGCGGTTTAGCTATGGGAACATTTGCAATTCATATTTGGTACGTAGGTGGGTAGATGGGATATTTTACATCCCTTTCCCAACAGCTAAGGTTATATAGAGATGTACATGGCTGTTTGATCAACCCAAGCACTAGCTGGTGAATGAAGAAGACCCCACAGGAAACCAGACATAGCAAACGATAGAAATCCCCTTGCCGCTTATAACATGCTCTTCACCCTCTGTCACAACTGTCATCCCACTCTCTGTTCTGAATGATGATATCCCTCCCTACAGAAAATCATACATGAAATCCAGATATGATTCCACAACATGACCCGTCTGCCATCACACCTGAAATTAAAATGACATCCCACCTATGCCTTGCCACCCTGTCTTATATACCATGCCACCCTGTCACACATGCCATCCCTCTCTATTCCATGTACCATGCCACCTTGTCCCACATCCCATCCCTCCCTGTATCATCCTACCCTGTCCCACATATCATTCTTTCATGTACCACATGCCATCCTACCCTGTCCTACAGGCCATTCCATCCTATCCCACCCTGTCCCACATGCTATCCCACCTGAAATCCAGACAACATGTCATCCTGTCTCACATGTCATTACACTATGTCCCTCATGCCATCCCATCTTGTCCCACATGCCATCCCAGCCAGTCATAAATGCCTTA
This sequence comes from Chiridota heheva, assembly GCA_020152595.1. Lineage (NCBI taxonomy): Eukaryota > Metazoa > Echinodermata > Holothuroidea > Apodida > Chiridotidae > Chiridota > Chiridota heheva. The sequence continues at coordinate 585,693 of JAIGNY010000375.1, read as the reverse complement.
TTTCACATGCCATGCCACCCTGTCCCACATACTATTCCACCCAGTCCTATATGCCATGACATCCTGTCCCACATGGTACCCTGTCCCACATGGTACCCTGTCCCACATGGTACCCTGTCCCACATGTCACCCTGTCCCACATGTCACCCTGTCCCACATGTCACCCTGTCCCACATGTCACTCTGTCCCACATGTCACCCTGTCCCACATGTCACCCTGTCCCACATGTCACCCTGTCCCACATGTCACCCTGTCCCACATGTCACCCTGTCCCACATGTCACCCTGTCCCACATGTCACCCTGTCCCACATGTCACCCTGTTCCACATGTCACCCTGTCCCACATGTCACCCTCTCCCACATGTCACCCTGTCCCACATGTCACCCTGTCCCACATGTCACCCTGTCCCACATTGCACCTTGTGCCACCGTCCCGCATTCCACCCTGTGCCACATGCCACCCTGTGCCACATGCCACCCTGTGCCACATGCCACCCTGTCCCACATGCCACCCAGTCCCACATGCCACCCTGTCCCACATGTCACCCTTCCCAACATGCCACCCTGTCCCACATGCCACCCTGTCCCACATGCCACCCTGTCCCACATGCCACCGTCCCATATGCAACCATGTCACACATGCCACCCTGTCACACATGTCACCCTTCCCAACATGCCACCCTGTCCCACATGCCACCCTGTCCCACATGCCACCGTCCCACATGCAACCATGTCACACATGCCACCCTGTCACACATGCCACCCTGTCACACATGCCACCCTGTCACACATGTCACACATGTCACCTGTCACACGTGTCACCTTCCACACATGTCACCTGTCACACATGCCACCTGTCACACATGCCACCTGTCACACATGCCACCTGTCACACATGCCACCTGTCACACATGCCACCTGTCACACCCACCCTGTCACACATGCCATCCCACCCTGTCCCACATTTCATCACATCCTCTCCCCCATGCCATCCTACCTTCATCCTAATTCCTACATCTACCAATCATTCTAACATCTTCCACCCAACATTCTTTCCTCTAACTCCCATCCCCTCACTTCTATCACCTCAGCATGCCCCATTTACCTACCACCCCTTCACCTGCCATCCTTCGTTCATCTACCATCCTCATTCACCTACCATCCTCTATTCTTCAACATGCCCCATTCACCATACCCCATTCACCTAACATCCCACATTCACCTACCATCATCCATTCACCTACTGCTTATGTGTCCCATACACTTATATGACAACTTCTAACAGCAGTCCTATCCATGATAACTTTTGCCCATGTCTGAACACCACCACTCTCCTCTTCACCCCCTTTTAAGTGTATCCTCAAAATATTCAATTTTAAATGCCATTTTAAATGCCTTTTTTTTTTAAATGCATTCATCAATCCTAAATTTTACAAGAGGAAAGATTTGTCTCAATCTCACTGTCCTATCCCATACACTTAGACCGTTTCAAATCTGAATTGGTAATTTCTGGAAAACTAGTTTAAATAATGTCACACGGTCGAGATTCACGTGTCCATAATACACCAATGGTATATACTGGGGGAATCTTATCGACCAATCAAATACTGGGAATTCTTGGCCGTGCAGACAATTCATTCACGGTATGGGACCAAACATATGAACAAAATGCATTATACATGAAGGTAATACACGTCACGCATATTGCTGCTTATAATTTTTTGCTCAAAACTGCACCTGATTGGTTGGTAAACAAAGAACAAATTCCTCTAGCATTTGATTGGTCAAAGTACTGAAGAAATCACGTTCAACTAAACTCGGTTTAAAAACGTCTACAGCATAGCTTCTCACCATCAGCAGTCATATCCCTAACAACCTTCGGCCATTTCTGAACACGGACACTCTCTTCCTCACCACCTTTGGGGGTATCCTCAAAGTAATCATTCTCCGTCAGGACTTTGAGAGTTTTGTGCGCATCCCAGAATTCCGATCCTGGAACGAGCTGGTCCTTCAGCACCGAGGCGAGATTGTTTTGAATGATTTGGTGGGTTTTTTGCGTGAGATGACCTTTTTCAAGTAAAACCTGTCAAAAAAAATATATAAGATTAAAGAACTGGTAACATATGAAGATCCATTTTTGCTTAAAACATATTGAGAATCATAAAGATTGCAACAATGCTGATTAAAATTTGGCCACATTACAGCTTTTTTTAATAGATTTTACTGCAATTTAGTTAATGTTGCCTCTACCCATTTATATACCTTTCAATTTTATCAAAATTCAAGTTTACAGACGATGAACTAATATTGAAAGAATTGATATCAACTGACCTGAGCCGGAGTAGTGTGATATCACTGTCCTGAATCGTGATCCGTGGCGGTCATCTTTAAACTGACCAATCTAAAAAAAAAAAAAAATAATAATACAGCATTCAATAAGTAAAAACGTTAAACCGTTGTCCACTTGTCCACTTTTTGAGAAGGAGCATGAAAAAGTAGATTTGAAGTTGGCTACTTTTAAACCCATATATATCAAAAGCTTCCTTCTGATGAGTTCAATAAGTTTGTTTGTTTGTTTGTTTGATGAGGGCTTAACGGCACCGCAACAACGAGGGTCAAATTGTGCCTGAGAGGTCAGATCATTCTAAAGGTAAAAAGGAAAGGAAACAGGGGGAGAATGAGAGAAATTCAAGAACAAGTGGTCAGAAAGCTGTGATCGAGAGGGGAGGTGCATGGTTGAAACAAACCAAATTAGAGAGGGGGTGGAAGAGGGGAATCAAATAAGGTTGTTAGAGGGAGGCATGATGAAGGAAGGAGATCATTTTATCCGGAGGATTTTTCTGGAAGAACTCAGCAATTGAGTTGTGGGGAGCGAGGGAAGTTCTGGGAAGGTTGTACACGGGGCAAGCAAGGAGAACGTGATGGATTGTGCGGGTGCAATGGCAATTGTGTCCACTTGTCCACTTTTGGAAAAGGAGTGTGAAAAAATAGATTTGAAGTTGGCTACTTTTAAACTCATATATCAAAAGCTTCCTTCTGATGAGTTCAATAATATCAGAATGAAAATAGATTCTTACATGGAACTTTCCAATGGATGTATCCACAAAGCATATGCCGTAAGTGCTCTCTTCTCCAATGGCATCTGAATCGGCCCTCTCGGCCACTGCTAGCAAGTAACAGCTACGAAATTCGCAAGAATCCCCATCAATAAAGCTGTAGGTTTTGGTTCCTTTAGGCAAAGATAAAAAAATGTCAAGTGTGATAACTGCCGAGTGAATAAGTTTAGAAATTAACCACCCCACCCCTTCCTCTTCCCAACCATCCCACCACCTCTTCAGCCCTACCCCACCATTTATCCCCAAAAAACATCCTCCTCTTCAGCCAAGTTTTCTATCTCTTCTCTAGGCACAAAACAGATGTTTAATAAGGCCCCATGAAAAATTTATTAGCTAATCACCCTCGCTCACATCAGTTTAAAGAGCATCCCAGATTTTGTAATTATTTTTAAAAGTAATATATTTTTTCTCTTAAATCAAGTCATTAGGCATCCGTACTTTCATTTCTTTCCACTTATTAAGAATTTTTGGCCCTTAGACCCCTCCAACCCGACACCCCCGATTTCCTCCAAATCAGGGGTAATCCACACCATTCAACCCGAGAGACTCTTCACAATTCACTGACTAGCATCCAGCTATTGTTACACCATAAACACAACACGGGTAATTTATACCTTTTTGACTAACAACATTTTCATAGTCAATTCACAGTTCACTTGTTAGCAACCAGCTACTGTTACACTGTACACAATAGGTCATTCATCTTGGGCTCATGCCACATAACTACTCTTCAGTGATGCGAATCAAATTAGTCCTTGGCAGAGCCTAAATAAAAATTATACATTATACGCTTGGGAGGACTTTGTGCAAAACCCATGAATGATTGATGGACCATTCCTTGTAAGGATGGTTATTTCATCATGTAAATTACAAATGTTTCCTTCTTATAGTTTCCAATATTTATTACATTATTACATCTGGTGTGGTTGATCTGATCCATAACACTGCAAATCCCTAAAATGAATTGGCTAAGAAGGAAACAATGACCACTCACATCGCTGGCTTAGGGTGATATGCTAATACCCTTGTTTTACGTGGCCTGATTTATCCATCAATAAATCATAAAAACTGACCATACCTTTGGTTGATATTCTGCAAATTTCTCTTTTGACAACCTTATCAAACTTGGTCACCATTCTATTCACTGAGAAAAGAGGAGAAAATGGTCACAATTATTCAACTATTCATATTTCAAGACCAGGTCTGACGGATGAACAAAACAAATTTCTGAACAGGATCAAATATCGACAAGGATTTTTCAACCATTTGTTTCTAGTCTTATAATAGTCTAAATGAATAGTCTTTATAGTCTTATAATATATATATATAGATATAGATATAGAGAGATATAGATATATAGATATATATATATATATATAGATATAGATAAAGATATATAGATATAGATATATATAGAGAGAGATATAGATATAGATATATATATATATATATAGATAGATATATATATATATATATATATATATATATAGAGTCAGGTAGTTCAGTTGGTAGAGTGCACGACTGAGATGCTGTAGGTAGCGGGTTCGAGTCCCAGGCAGGTCTAACCCGTTTTTCCACAGCTATGCAGACAGATACACCGATCATCAAAGCAGAAGTATGTCATTTGCAGCTCCTGCTGTTCAGAGAAGTAGCAATAATTGAATGGCGCTCACCATCCTTCAGAGGGGACGTAAAGCCATCGGTCCCGATGGTAGGACAGTCACACCCTACCTGGTTTTCTAAACACTTTTGAGAAAAGAAGCGTGAAAATGCGGTCTTCATTCACTTCCCTGAGCTAATGGATGGATGATGCGCCGTTTAGTTAGCTCTCCCCTATTCTAAAAAAAAGTATGATGTTTGTAGAGCGCCTTCGAATATACTTGTACAGACAGGGCACTATATAAATTAAATACTATGCTATATGATATCAAAAAAAATATTAAATAAATTAAGAAACTAAAGGATTAGTTCAGTGCACAAGAAAGTTGATCTCATATGGATGAAGAAGTCAAAAGATAAGAAATGGTGAAGAAACTACTTCAAGATCTTATTCTGTTCAGGAGATATTTAGGTTTAAAGATTAGTTTTATCTGTAAAGAAATGACTGGTGTACTAAGTCTACTGCAGATAGCTGGGGCCCTCACCATTAAATTCTTAACAATTGTAAATGCATTTTGAAGAAAATCTCTAGCTTTTTGAATTATTTTTCCTCAGGTTGTAAAAATAATTAATCTTACTATCTTCTGTTTTAATATCTTACTATCTTCTGTTTTAATAACTTTCCTGACATATCTTATAGTTTTTAACCACAAAATCGAAAGACAAAATATGATAGAATACGTAAAGACTGAGGAATCTGAGGATGTGATGTCACAACTAGTCTGATTTCAGTCGTTTCTACACTGATGATATGATATTGTTATCTCGTGTAACTATATTATACTGAATTGTAAATAGTGTATTTATATTGTGTCTACCATTTTCTTCGTCTCCTTTTTATCCTATGTTATTGCAATTTCAAGTTACGTAGTTGATCATTTGTCTGGAAACCCTGGAAAAAATCTCTCTGGAAACTCTGAATGTGCAAAGTCACCTTGCCAAAAAATGAATCAATAAAAGACAAGAATCATTTCATTTCCATTTAATATTTTTATCTCAATATCTCCCTAACGGAACAAGATTTGTGAATGTTTTCTTCACCATTCCATTTCTTTTGAGTTCCTCTTTCATATGAGATCATCTTGCTTGACCATGTAACTAATACTTCAAATCTCTTAAAGAGGCTCTCTTAAAGCGGCTCTCTTAAAGCGGCTCTCTTAAAGCAGCTCTCTTAAAGCAGCTCTCTTAAAGCGACTCCCTTAAAGCGGCTCTCTTAAAGCGGCTCTCTTAAAGCAGCTCTCTTAAAGCGGCTCTCTTAAAGCGGCTCTCTTAAAGCTGCTCTCTTAAAGCGGCTCTCTTAAAGCGGCTCCCTTAAAGCGGCTCTCTTAAAGCGGCTCCCTTAAAAGCGGCTCTCTCAAAGCGGCTCCCTTAAAGCGGCTCTTTTAAAGCATCTCTCTTAAAGCGGCTTTCTTAAAGCAGCTCTCTTACTTTTTTTAAGTCTCTCCTGCATCATGTCAGGGGTTTCAGTCTGTTCAATCCTTGCGACCTTGTACCCTTTGTGGATCAAAGTATCACTGTAACGGCCGAAGGAAATCTCTGGAAAGCCTGAATGTGCATGGTCACCCTGCCAAAAAAATAAATGAATAAAAGACAGAATAATTTCATTTTTATTCAATAACCTTAATTTCAGCTTTCTCAATGTACACATAGTAATAGGTAATACAAAGTCCTTTTATTTCCAGAAAAGGAAGGAGGCTCGGGAAAAAATGAAAGTTTACCCTTTACAAATGATAAATTACATAAATTAAAATTGCAATATAGGCTAATTTGGTGGTGGTGGTGGTGCTGGTGGTGGTGGTGCTGCTGATGGTGATGGTGATGGCATGATAAACTACATAAATTGAAATTGCAATATAGGCTAATATGGTGGTGGTGGTGGTGGTGGTGGTGGTGGTGGTGGTGGTGGTGGTGGTGGTGGTGGTGGTGGTGGTGGTGCTGCTGATGGTGATGGTGATGGCATGATAAACTACATAAATTGAAATTGCAATATAGGCTAATATGGTGGTGGTGGTGCTGGTGGTGGTGGTGGTGCTGCTGCTGCTGCTGCTGCTGATGATGATGATGATGATGATGATGATGATGATGATGATGATGATGATGATGATGATGATGATGATGATGATGATGATGATGATGATGATGATGATGATGATGATAATAATAATAACAATAACAATACTAATAATAACAATTACAATAATAATAATAATACATTTATATAGCGCAAAAATCTACAAGCATTTTAATGCGCTTCACAATAAGATAAAACTAAACAAAGGCAATACAAAAAGAGTACATTTTTAACTTAAGACTTAAACAAAGTAAGATTGTTTGATTGTTAACTGAACAAACATAGGCAGGCAATTCATTCCAAAGGGATGGACCTGCATAATACAAGCCACGGTCATCTAAAAAGAAGGAGAGGAAGAAAATGGGGGAGACAATACAAATACACTATTTACAATTCAGTATAACATACTTACAGGAGATAACAATAAAGATTTCACATGTTTTATGAAACAAGTTTTGAAACCTTTTAGTTTGAAGAGAAGTGGGAATAGAATTCCATTGTAAAAAATTGTATTCCTTACATTGGAATGCACTTGCTCAAAATCTTTCAAGTATTTCATTCGTGTTGACTAAATTGTCATTAATTTTGGATCAAAACTTTTTCAGTTTGCACCAAACTTTTCCAATTTGCACCAAATCTTCAATTTTAGATCAAAATGTTTCAATTTTGTGGCCAAAATTTTAAAGTTTGGACCAACAATCTTCAATTGTGGATCAAAAGCTCTGTTTTAGAAAAAAAAAAGTTACAATGTAGGAACGAAATCTTCAATTTTGAACCAAAATCTACCACTCAGGAGCAAAAATCTTCAATTTTGTACCAAATTAGGGGTCTTAATAAAAATGTGTTTTAAAAGGCAACCCTCAACAATTCTTAAATCAAAATTTAAATCTTGGCGACTAAAAAATTGAAAAAGAATGATTTTATTGACCAGAGAAATAACACTTGGCGGCCAAAAAATCAGATGCAATTGTCGCAGGTTGTTAAGGGGCTTAAGCCACAAAAATCTATAATTCAATGATGCCCCTGATATCATATGAACCAGTTTCAGAGGACAGGTGTGGTCAGTATAGCGGTGTTAAGCTCACTCCAATTTTAGCTCAACTTGCAACAATTTTGACGCACCCTTTGTGCACACGTACTGTACATTTATACGCTGTTCAAACTGCCTGTACATTACTGGATGATGGAAGTGCATTTTAATAAGATTTTTCATAAGATTCTTAAAATATGTTAATCTGTCTACCTTTGTTTAAAGGAAGGAGATAATTTTATCTGTCTACCTTTAAAGAAAAATGAAATCTAACAATGAATGTAATAATAACATGTATTAAATACTTGCCTTCATATACAGAAGTCCGAGTTCCTTTACTCCAATATCAGCATCCATATGAAAAAACTCATAAAATTTTCCCATCTGTGGAAAGCAGAAAAAAGGAGAAAAATAAACAACTTGCTTAAAGGATTAGTTCAGGGGTCAAGCATGGCCATCTTATATGAAAGAGGCTTTCAAAAGAAAAAAAATGGTGAAGAAAGCATTCAAAAATCTTATTCTGTTAAAGAAATATTTATGTTTAAAGTTTGGTATCATTTGTGTAGAAACGACTGAAATCAGACTAGTTGTGATGTCAGAGCCTTAGATTCCTCAAAGTCTATATGTATTCTACCATATTTTGAACTGCGATTCTGTGGCTTAAAAACCATGAGATATGTCAAAAAAGTAGTAAGACTGAGTCTAGGAAGGGTATTTTTAATAAACCAACTGAAGAAAGTTTGAGGATAAATAATTTAAATAGTGAAAAAATTCAATAAACTTTCTTTAAAATACATAAAGACTGAGGAATCTGAGGCTGTGATGTCACAACTAGTATGATTTCATTCGTTTCTACAGAAATAATACCAAACTTTAAAGTTCAATATCTCTTTAACAGAATAAAATTGTTGAACGCTTTCTGCACCATTTTGTTTCTTTTGAAGTCCTCTTTCATATAAGATGGACTTGCTTGACCCCTGAACTAATCCTTTAATATCTCTTTAAGAGAATACAATTTTTGAATGCTTTTTGCACCATTTTGTTTCTTTTGAAGTCCTCTTTCATATAAGATGGACTTGCTTGACCCCTGAACTAATCCTTTAATATCTCTTTAACAGAATACAATTTTTGAGTGCTTTCTTCACCATTTTGTTTCTTTTAAAGTCCTCTTTCATATAAGAAAAACTTGGTTGACCACTGAACTAATGCTTTAAGCTCTTCCGTTGAGTAAACTTAAATATCTTCTAAACGAATAAGATTTTTGAATGCTTTCTTCGCCATTTAATTCCTTTTTAAGTCCTCTTTCATATAAGATGGACATCCTTGACCACTGAACTAATCCTTAAGTTCTACTTACTGTTTATAAACTCATTTGTTCTTTCTGGTTCTACTTGTATTCCCTTTGGCTTTTACATGTGCAATAGTCTTGTATCTTACTGTTTTATCTGTTTTATATTTTTATTTCATATTTTAACTTTCACTTTCTATTATCTCCATGTATTTGATGTCCTTCATGTCTTTTGTATGCATATTATGTCTCTGAGCAGAGTACCAAAAAAACAAAAATATTAAAATCATGGGTTGGGTCTCTCCTATCTTACTTTGTAAATGATCTTTTCTTGCTCCCAACCAGAAAAATAGTCAAATCTTGTTGAAAAAAACCGACTACAATACATGTTAAAGATCCACGGACAGGCTCAAGCAAGACCTTGAGCTTAATGAGAAGCAGATATAAATGCTTTAAACTATCAAAGTAGCAAAATGTTTGAACAAAATCTGTTAAAAATTGAATTTAAAGTTTTAAGGACTTATTATCATAAATTATGCAAATTTGTGCACAAATTGATGACTAAGACAGAGAAAACCATAAATCTCCTCCGCTATTCTAGTTTGTTTGTTTGATGAGGGCTTAACGGCACCAAGACGGTGAGGGTCAAATTGTGCCCGAGAGGTTAGATCATTCTAGAGGCAGGAAGAAAAGAAAATAGGGGGAGATTGAGAGAAACACCGGAACTAAAAGCCAGAAAGCTGGGAATGAGAGAGGAAGTGCATGGGTGAAAAGAGGAGCGAAAGTAGAGGGATGGGGGTGGGAAAGGAGGACTAAGTATGGTTGTAGAGGGAAGCATGATGAAGAAAGAAGACAATTTTTTTCAGAGGGTTTTTCTAGTCCCCAATCTAATATTTCATTGTTTAATTTTAAGGATTTATTAATACAAATTATACAAATTTTTGCATAAATTTGCAACTTAGAAAGAAAAAACATGAATTGCCTCATTTTATCCTCTTCTGTACCTTTCCATATACCTATAACAATTCAACATTTGGTTGTTTATATCATATTGTCTCTTTAACAGCTTGAAAAGTTATGAAATATAAGTGGAAAAAAATAACTGAATAACTTACCTTGAAAAATAGGACTGTATCAAAATGTTTTGCCTTCATTATCCACCATTGTCTCATTGCCTGAGGGAGAACAACAAATGCAAAAAATATGAATTTTTTGGTAAAAGCTGGAAGATCAAAATCTTCTTTCCATTGTGGACATGATGGCGCTAATGATGTATAATTTCAACAACTTTTTAAATATCACTCAATCATTCATCCCATGGCCAAGCTGGTCGTAAGGGTACTACTGACGACTTCCTGACAAACTCTCGCCAAATCACTCAATATCTCTGCAAGATATCAAAGCTCGACCTTATCCTTTCCTATATGTTTTCTTTTTCACTGTCTGCCTCTCTTTCTAATTCCTGCCGAGTAAGCTTGAAGTATAATTGATCCTGAGACACAATCATACCAGTTTAGCTTCTGTTTCTTAACTAAAAAGCTTGAAGTATAATCAATCCTGAGACAAAATCATACCAGTTTAGCTTCTGTTTCTTAACTAAAAAGCTTGAAGTATAATCGATCCTGAGACACAATCATACCAGTTTAGCTTCTGTTCCTTAAATAAAGATAGATAGTCTTCAAAAGGTCCATTAGCTAAACTGGAAACATCCATAAGTTTTATTTTAGCCAATGGTATTTTTGAAAGTGAAAGATTGGAGAAAGAAAAAATAACATCTTAGAATGTATTCAGGGATGTGACTTAAAAGTGTCTCAAATAAGTCTGATCTCAAGTGTAATCACACCTCTCACCAAGTCTAAAATTTAAGCAAAATGTTTTTAATGAACTCTGATGAAAAACATGACAAAAGACTATTTTCTAGTTTGTATGAGAAAGTGCAGATTATTGTAATATGATAAACAGAGAGTATTTTATAACAGAGAGGGGGCATATGGGTAAATGAGTACCAGCTATAAAGGGACTTCATCACCTGACTCTATCTCATCTGAAAGGCATTTTGCCGGGAAAGAGTCGTTGCGTTTCACGTGTCTTCACACAGCTCAGTCACATCACACGTACAACAAACATACTACATGCTAACCTACCTACCAGTTCAGCGAATTTTATTGTTTTTGTTCGTGGCAGCGATTTTACTTCATATTTTCCTAACGCTTTATATATTCACCTGGTATATACAAAGAGTAACTTTTACGTGAACGCCATCTGATTGTTCGTTACACGCAGACAAAGCCTACATACCTGACATAAAGTGCTCACTGCAAATCCTATACCAAAGTTTGGAAGACGTTGTGTCGTCGATCAGGATCATATGGAAATCGAGAAAACGTCTTTTCATTCCCTGGCACACATCTATTAGTGCAACCAACGGGCACAGCACGATTCCGGCATTATTATCTTACAAAAATTATCTTATATAACAACATGCAAGCATTTGTAAGTCTAAATAAGTTTACAGCAGACGATCATTCTTGACTGACAAAATGGCGGTGTAAGCAAAGTCACGAGGACCTCATGACGTCAGCTGAAACACAATGTTTACATCGTCCCAACCGACATCTATTGGAGTATTTACATCAAGATGCCTACAGCCGTTTCAGTAACTGAGACACGATCATACCAATTTCGATTGTTTCTTAACTAAAGATAGATAGTCTTTGAAGGCACAATAGCTAAACTGGAAACATCCATAAGTTTTATTTTAGCCAATGGTGTTTTTCAAAGTGAAGATAAGAGGAAGAAAAGAGTCAGGGATGTAACTTAAAGGTGTCTCCAATAAGTCTGATCTCAAGTGTAATTATGACTCTCACCAAGTCTAAAATTTAGGCGTAAATGTTTTTGTTAGTCTGATGAAAAACATGACAAAAGAAGAAGGGTGGAAATTATTTTTTAGTTTGTATGAGAAAGAGCAGATTATCGTAATATGATTAAACAGAGAGTATTTTATAACCGAGAGGGGGCATGTAGGTAAATGGGTACCAACAATAGGTTGGGTTACCAATGTTTATATCGCCCTAACAGATGGAGTATTTACATCAAGACACCCACAGCCATTTCATTAAGTATTAAGCAGGTGATGTAGAGAATAGAAGTTTGACTAATTTATCGTAAGAAATAAATAAAGACCCTTTACAATTGTCAATAGCTTCAAGCAAACCAGAAGTACACCCAAAGGTTGATATTTTCTGCTAGTATGACCAGCTCTACAGTGAATCATGTACAAGCAGTAACCAATACTTACTGGTGTACATTTATCCAAGTAACTCTTTGGCACTTGCAATGTACGAGGATCATAATCTTCATGGGTCCTCAGTCTACCATGGCCGTCTCTGAAAAAGAAGGGTAAAAATCATGCTTATGTTAAATTTAAAGCACTTAACCACTTTCACAGTAAATTATTTTAAAAGGTTACATCCCATCCAGCCTTGAGTGTTTCTAGATCTGGTGCTAATACCCGTTTCCATGGTGCAAAGATAACAAGAGTATACGACTCAGCCTGGATGGGACACAAGCCCATCTTAGATTAACTCCCAGCCTAAACTGGTACTCATTTCTCAGCCAAGTGAACTGGAGCAAATGGGGTAAAGTGTCTTGATCAAGGACGCAGCACAGCGCCCTCGCTGAGTTTAAATGCTGGTACCTTTTGAGTAAGAGACCTGATGCCATAACCAATGGGTTACTGCACTCCCCTCCAAAGAAGGGTAAAAATCATTTTTAACTTTCATGTTTAGGTCAATTTCTACCACTTTACACTTTGCAACACTTTCACAGTAAATCATTTAACAAGTTTAAATCCCATCAAGCCTCGAGCACTTCTAGAGACGGTGCTAATACCCTGTTACCATGGTGCTAAGAGGGCAAGAGTACTTGACTACCCTGGGTGGGACACCAGTCCATCACAGGTTAACTCCCCAGCTAAACTGGTACTCATTTCACAGCCAAGTGAACTGGAGCAAGTGGGATAAATTGTCTTGATCAAGGACACAACACAGCATCCTGGGTGAGATTAAATGCTGGTACCTTTTGAGTACGAGACCAGACGCCATAACCAATGGTTACTGCACTCCTCTTTAAAGAAGGGTGAAAATCAATTTTAAACTTTCAACTTTGACCACTTTACACTTTGCATAATTTTCACAGCAAATTATTTAACGAAATGTGCAAATTATGATGTCATCAATACCTTTCAGGTTTCTTATTTCTAAATTACTCCCTTCCTAGTTTTTCCTTGAAAAGAAGTGGGGTTTTATTAGGGATAATGTGTGTGTGCTTGATTGCAGCAGAAATGTGCATTTACTTCGGTTGCATCGTTAATACTTTTAATTATTTCTCAGCAAGTAACCATAATGAAATGACCATCCTTTTGAGGAATGGTCCATCAATCATTCATGGGTTTTGCACAAAGTCCTTCCAAGCATATAATGTATATTTATATTCAGGCTTAGCCAAGGACTATTCTGATTCACATCCCTGAGCAGCAGTTATGTGGCTTAAACCCAAGATAAATGACCTATTGTGTACAGCGTAACAGTAGCTGCTTGCTAACAAGTGAACTGTGAATAGACTGAAGATGTTGCCAGTTAAGAAGGTATTGATAACCCGTGTTCTGTATGGTGTAACAATACCTGGTTGCTAGTCAATGAATTGTGAAGAGTCACTCGGGTTGCATGGTGTGAATTACCCCTGATTTGCAGAAAATCGAGGGTGTCGGGTTGGAGGGATTTAAGGGCCAAAAATTCTTAATGCTGGTATAGTTAAAGAGGAATGGCCTGAGTACCAAGAGGTGAAAAACCTCCCAAGTAGAAACATAATTGGTTCTATTTAAATCTTACGCCAGACTTGGAAGCTTGAAAGAGGGCAGCTGTTTCCAACTAAAATTATTTCAAATTTGGTCATACCTGCAAACAATATTTTTGATGCAAAGAATTTATCAGTCATGCAACAAATACTGAACTTGGGGCACTAAATTGATAGAATTACACAACAAACTTAAAAATACCTTCAATGTACTATGCTATAAAATTTGGGTATATTAAAAATACTACAGCTTTCATCAGGAATAACCCCAAAACAAATTCTTTCAAAAAGCTTTAAAAAAAAAAAGAGTGAGGGTCACTTTAAATATCATTGGACAAGTAGCAACAATCTGAGCTTAATCAAATGAAGACATGCAGTACACCATTAAATAGCAAAGTTTCAAGTTTTCAAAATGCAAATTTTTAATTTGATGGTCTTGCCTCTTACTCTACCAAAGCATTTGATATTACTAGTGTTATGTTAGGGAACTTTTTGGAAAAGGGACTTTTTAACAAATTTATTTTCAGTTTCAACTGTGATAATTTCATGTTATATGAAAGTTAAGACTTTAGACTTAAGCATTTGTTGGCATAATTCTCTGGTGAAATATGCAAATTTATTCAAATGAGGTCATTAATTCAGATTATTAGATGTCCTTAAACTGCTATCTTTGTGATAGTCTGCATTCTTGTGGCTGATTAGAAAAAATATTGATAGAATTTATGAATTGTTGAAAGAAGGACCTTTCATTTGATAGCACTCTTGATTTTTTTAGAGCAAGGAAAAAATTCATATGTTAATTTCATTTTTGACCTTTTGACCTAAAAATTTGTAAGGGTTAGTATACAAATTTCTGTTACCTTATTGTTTTCAATCCTTCAACAATGAACTTTAAATGAGAAGAGTTAAATACGACCAAGACGTTATTAATTTCTACCACACCCTCAATCATAATCAGGGGTCAAAATTTACATTTTTCGCCGCTGTTTCTTCCAACACTACTTTCTCAAATAATACTGTTCCAGATCAGATTCCACTGTTCCAACTTTTTTTTTGCTTATAACAGGACAAATTCTTTTCTTCAAAATGAGCTTAAATTCTGACCTCTTTATTGGTTAATATACGCAAATATTATATAAGTATATTATTAGTATATAGAATATTATTAGTATGTACATGATATAGCATCCAGATGCATACAATCAAGCTACATGTGAATTCTTGTTCCAACAATTGGAGGCAAGGTGGGAAAAACATTTTATTTTCTTATTGAAGAAATTATTTTTCTGATAATTTGTTTGACAATATGCAATTTTTATTTGCTTTTCTGAGCAGAAATAAAGTTATTTAACATTCATGCCACATGCTTGTGAAAAGAATACTGTTCTCCACCACGACAGTGATTTGAAAATCCACTGTTCCTGCTTAAAAGCACTGTTCTCGGATCAGTGGGAATTTGACCCTTGATAACTTAGCAGGGAAAACATTTATGCTTTTCAGTAACTAAGATTTTGGACAGAAATTGAAAGAGTTATACATTAAATGTTTGGTTTGTTTGTTTGATGAGAGCTTAACGGCACCACGACAGCGAGAGTCAAATTGTGCCTGAGAGGTTAATCTTTCCAGAGGTAGGAAGGAAAGAAAATAGGGGGGAGATTGAGAGAAAACCAGGAACTAAAACCCAGAAAGCTAGGATCGAGAGAAGAAGTGCAAGAGTTTTGAGCAGTCTTCTCTTTCATACATCACAACTTCTGCATAATTGTTTAAAATTTGATTGGCCAGAAGTCAGAAACTATTTTTGACGTAATTTAAAGACTCGTTTTGTTCAGAACTTTAAGCTCTTTCCGGTGAGTATAAAATCTCTACCTGTCCATATACCTTTAAGCCGCTGCCTCTACTAGCCAAACCTTTTAAATTACTTACTTGATGTTCTCTGGCCTTAACCAGTCCAGCTTCTGATGAGGGTAACTTGTTTGTTCATCAGCAGAAACAGTCTTGGAAGATGTTGATATCTACATTAATAATAAAGACAAGAAATTAAGCCAAATAATAATAACTAGGGCTGTCACAATGTGGGTAAATTAGATATCGATTATTGTTGACAAAAAATATTGCAATGTATCATCATATCTGCAATATATCACCATATCTGCGATATATCACCATATCTGCAATATATATGTTATGATTAATAATCTTCAAAGACTGCTTGGTTTTTGAGCATGTAAATCTAAATATTTCCATAAAATTTGTGATCATAAAAGATCAGATTTATTGCAAATATTTTGTTAAATCTTTTTATTTGAAATGCTTCTGAAATTCTGTTTTAAAATTTTCTTATAATTTGCAGTTTATCCAAAAAGATGGACTATCACGATATGTTGCTCAGAGCAGTTTTGATATTCCGGAAAAAGCAATATCATGATATGGCGATAATCAAGTTATCACTATTATAAACCAGTCATATGAAGAAAGAATCCAACAAGAATTTTAACACTCTGTAGAGTGCATACCTCCACAACCCTGTGCAATTTTAACACTCTGTAGAGTGCATACCTCCACAACCCTGTGCAATTTTAACACTCTGTAGAGTACATACCTCCACAACCCTGTGCAATTTTAACACTCTGTAGAGTGCATACCTCCACAACCCTGTGCAATTTTAACACTTTGTAGAGTGCATACCTCCACAACCCTGTGCAATTTTAACACTCTGTAGAGTGCATACCTCCACAACCCTGTGCAATCTTAACTCTGTAGAGTGCATACCTCCACAACCCTGTGCAATTTTAACACTTTGTAGAGTGCATACCTCCACAACCCTGTGCAATTTTAACACTCTGTAGAGTGCATACCTCCACAACCCTGTGTAATTTTAACACTCTGTAGAGTGCATACCTCCACAAGCCTGTGCAATCTTAACTCTGTAGAGTGCATACCTCCACAACCCTGTGCAATTTTAACACTTTGTAGAGTGCATACCTCCACAACCCTGTGCAATTTTAACACTCTGTAGAGTGCATACCTCCACAACCCTGTGCAATCTTAACTCTGTAGAGTGCATACCTCCACAACCCTGTGCAATTTCAACACTCTGTACAGTGCATACCTCCACAACCCTGTGTAATTTTAACACTCTGTACAGTGCATACCTCCACAACCCTGTGCAATTTTAACACTCTGTACAGTGCATACCTCCACAAGCCAGTGTTATTTTACCTCCGTGCTAAAAATTTCTTCATTTTTCATAAAAAATTACTTTTTCACTGAGTCTAAGTCACCTCCACAACCCTGTACAATTTTAACACTATGTAGAGTGCATACCTACACAACCCTGTGCAATTTTAACACTCTGTAGAGTGCATACCTACACAACCCTGTGCAATTTTACCACCATGCTAAATATTTCTTCACTTTCAAGTCATCATTATGATGTCATCCCAGCATTTCCTGTACT
Organism: Chiridota heheva; assembly: GCA_020152595.1. Lineage (NCBI taxonomy): Eukaryota > Metazoa > Echinodermata > Holothuroidea > Apodida > Chiridotidae > Chiridota > Chiridota heheva. Next base: position 568,218 of record JAIGNY010000375.1, on the reverse strand, counting down.
AATCTGTATTTATTTTTTGAAAATTAATCACAAATTTTTCATCATTCAAATATATGTTACAAGAACAGATTGGAAAATATTATTTGAAATTTTACTTTACACAATTCTTAATTATTTTTGAAGGAAATTAAATGTTCCCAATTATTTAGAAAATACAAAATTATTTTCAAAGAAATACATAAAGAATAGTACAAGTGTGCTATGATGACTTAGCCTCAGACCAACAATCTCTTTCATGCAGACAAGACAAATCTTTAAAATTCAGTAACATCTTGTAGGAATGAGATATTAAGTTGGTTTTTTCACCAATCTGTTTTCTTTATTATCTATCCTAAGTTATGTCACTGTTCTACAGTATATTTTTTATACCCACTATTTTCAAAGAAACTTATGAAATCTTTAATTCTCTAAATTTCCCGTATCAAATAGGTTGTATTTTCAGTTCTGTCTGCTGCCTCATAATCAGTGTTGTTTTTCAATTTTTTGTAGTGGGGGGACGTTTTTTGGTTTACTATCTAAGCGGAGCGCCACCATCGAATGGCGCGAAGCATGATTTTTTTTTTCAAAAGGCATCCCCTATATCTGTATATAGATCGCAGGAAATGACACTTCCCAGGTAATATTACCAGTTATTTTGAACGTTTAAAGTGTATTATTTTAAGAACATAATTGTTTTGTTGCTCTTTAAGGGGGAACGGCGTTCCCCTTGAATATCAAGTGGGGGTACGGCCTTCCCCCGCGTTTCCCCTGGAAAACAACACTGCTCATAATCCTTTTAATACAAGATAGACAACAGGTTCGACCATGAAGCTAATGTTGATTAAATCAGTGAATCCACCATGTTAATTAAATACTCTAATCATATGGAATTCCATGTTTGTTTGTTTTTTTAGCCGGTAGTAATTAAGGTACTCCATAAATTTCTTGGCGTACACAGTATATGCACGAGTTACCAGGGACCCTTCCACTCAAGGCCTAACTAATCATTACTTATTATCATGAATATGCATGAACCAATAAACCCTTGACATCTCGTTCAAATAATGGGAACAGCAAGTTAATAAGTTTTTACCAATTCTGATATCCTGAACAAGCAGGTGATGTGATCTTTGATGAATGTTTAAAGGAAACTGTTCCCTAGAACTTGCAAGCAATAATATTTCCTAGGCTCAGTTTGATATTGTATCAATATATGCTACAATACTTACATCATTGGCTAGGAAGGCTGACAACTTTGATTTGGTTGTAGCACCGACAGGTGTTGAAGTCACTTTTGGGGAAGAGGTCACTTTTGGGGAAGAGGTCATTTTGGGGAAGAGGTCACCTTAGGTGTAGAGGTCATTTTCGGTGTTGAGGACACTTCCTGTGCTGGGGTCATTTTCTGTGATGGGGTCCGTGTAGGTGTAAAAGATTCAAAGGCCCTCTTGGTAGCCTCTGAGGGAGAAGGGGGTGCCAAAACGTTTCGCATTTTCTTGGAAGATCCATTCATTTTTGAGTTTGATTCTGTGAGCCTCGTTTCCTCTTCCTTGGTTTCTGAAAACAAAATTAAATAATGAGAGGCGCATAAGTAAAAAAAAATATAAATAGCCCAAATAGTAATGCCTTTAATGTATTCATATCAGTCTAGATTTATTGCTAGGCAACCGTGTATTCAAGTGGTCACTGTCACGGCATCAGAACATCTTTTCAAGAAAATATTACTTTGAAAATTGCTTTACCTTGATACTGTGTACAGTTCTCCAATACAATGAAATATACTACAGTACTTAATTTGTCGATTCCTTCTTATTTTTGCTTGGAGCGCTTGCTCCTAATTTTAATTCATGCTGCATGGCTCTTGCTACCTTCTAAAATCCCTTCTTTGTCCTTTCACCCTGCCCCTTTCTGGTTCAAGCTAGAGGGTTGGAGTTAGTATTCAATACTCACCACTGGTGAATCTATGTCAGATGCTTTGTCCGAGCTGTCTTTTTCATCCACCCCACTGCTTGCGTCATCTGATGAATGTTCCTCCTCGCTGTCGGGTTTGAATTCATCCCCTGATAATAAACAACAAAGAATCGGTTACTGTCTTACCAAACTAGTCATGCATATTCATTATTGTGCTCCCCTCTGCCCCTATTTTCATCCACTGTACCTCTTTTTCATCTACCTTGGCCCTTTTCAAAAAATGTCCCTTATAAAAAAAACTGTCCAGTTTCAAAACCCCACCCATTATCATGGTAAAACCATGACTCTTGGTGTTTACATCCAAGTGACCTTCATGTTGTGTACATCTCCTTTATTCCCCAACCGCTGTTTTTGGCCATTTTCAAAAACGGCCATTTTCGGCGGTTCAGTAAAAAAACAATTGACCACCATTGACCTTTGATGTCACTCATGCACGGGTAATATAATTATTGCGTGGATAAATTGTTTACAGAACCAATTAATCTCTGAACCATAAGTGCAGCTGGTATATAAAATGTGTTTTCATAGCAAGGAGGAAAGTGGGCATTTCTGCATAATTTTTAAGCAGATGTACACGATATGTTGCCTCTTAAGGTCTGCTTCCCATGTAATAAAACTTGTCTATATCTGGAATTTGATCTGGATTTATATGTCTATATAAAGACCTACATAGCCTGATATACACCAGATATATGCCATACATGGCATTTAAAGGGCTACTCACTCAGAGCGTATAAAATATTGAGCTCAGTATAAATGTCTAAAATAATAATAACATTTACCAGATTCTTCGCTATCAGATTCAATCATTACTCTTCTTCTTTTCCTCTTCTTGTCCCCCTCCCTAGTGACCTTCTGGGAGGCGGCTCGTGCTCTGCGGACATTTTTCGCTTTGGTTGGACTCCTTTCGTCTTTCTGGTCATCTGAATCTTCAGAGCTTGTATCTGTAAATATAATGCAAAACACCCAAATTTGCATATCAAACAGAGCAATAAATAATTTGCATAAATATTCAAGTCAGAGAGAAAGTCCCTCACCCACACCAATAAAAGAAGAACACATTTTTTTCTTGACAAAACAAACAAAAACTGAATTTATTCACGAAGGCTTACATCATCACTTTTGCACATACTGAAAATGTATACAAACTTTATTTTGTTATAATGTAAAAACTGTAAGTTCTACTGGGACCATTTATAGATTGTTCTGCTTGAATTGAATGCTCTTTCATCTAGGTACAACATCTCTACTCTTTAATCTTGGTACAACATCTCTACTCTTTCATCTTGGTACATCTCTACTCTTTCATCTTGGTACAACATCTCTACTCTTTCATCTTGGTACAACATCTCTACTCTTTCATCTTGGTACAACAGCTCTACTCTTTCATCTTGGTACAACATCTCTACTCTTTCATCTTGGTACAACATCTCTACTCTTTCATCTTGGTACATCTCTACTCTTTCATCTTGGTACAACATCTCTACTCTTTCATCTTGGTACAACATCTCTACTCTTTCATCTTGGCACAACATCTCTACTCTTTCATCTTGGTACATCTCTACTCTTTCATCTTGGTACATCTCTATTCTTTTATCTTGGTACAACATCTCTACTCTTTCATCTTGGTACTACATCTCTACTCTTTCATCTTGGTACAACATCTCTACCTGTATGTATACGTTTAAAAAATACTTCACCTATGTCCGAAACTTCCATATCATCTTCTTCCTCTTCATCATCTGATGGTATGCAGACAATTAGGGCTAGTCTTTCCTCCAGGCTTTTCTTTCTGGCTTCATCTGCCTGTTTAGCACCTTTGCGATGGTCAGAGGTCTGATTGAAGAAGCGTCCTCCTGGATCGCAGTCCTTGCAATCCAGGCCCTTGAAAGCTTCCATATATCTGAGGTCAGAAACAAAATGAAGGATGTATTTTAAAACAAACACTTGTAATTGTATAACCATTTGAGACATGCATGTCTATGTTAGGTATGTCCATTTGAGGCATATGTCTACTTGAGGCTCATATGTTTATTTAAGGCTCATACTGCATGTCCATTTGAAACTTGTCTATTTAAGGCTTATATGTCCATTTAAGGCTCATACTGTATGTCCATTCAAGGCTTGTCTATTTGAGGCTCATGTCCATTTAAGGCTCATACTGTATGTCCATTTGAGACATGTATGTCTATCTTAGGTATGTCCATTTGAGGCGTATGTCTACTTGAGGCTCATATGTCCATTTAAGGCTCATACTGTATGTCCATTTCAGGCAATTGTCTATTTGAGGCTCATATGTCCATTTAAGACTCATACTGTATTTCCATTTGAAACTTGTCTATTTGAGGCTCATATGTCCATTTTAGGCTCACATTGTGTATGTCCATTTGAGACATGTACTGAAGGCTCATATCAATTTAATTCAATTTCATCAACATTTATTTGAGTCATCTTTTCGTTATTTACAATTTACATTTAAGTGTACATATTTACAGAGACAATAAATATGAATTAAACATAGTGAAATGCAGAATTTATCTACATTCAGAACGATATGAGAGTGACTAAGAGAAACGCACAGAAAGTTCATTAAAACTTATGATTGTGTTTTCCTGCAAGAAAAGTTGTACAAAAAAGGTTGAAAGCATATGTATATGCATATGTCCATTTTAGGCTCATGTCCATTTGAGACATGTATTTTAAGCTCATGTCCATTTAAAACATGTATTTTAGGCTCATATGTCCATTTGAGACATGTATTTTAGGCTCATATGTCCATTTGAGACATGTATTTTAGGCTCATATGATAATGTTCATTTGAGACATGGATTTTAGGCTCATATGTCTATTTGAGACAACTATCTTAGGCTCATATGATAATGTTCATTTGAGACAGGTATTTTAGGCTCATATGTCCAATTAAGATATGTATTTTAAGTTCATATGTCCAGTTAAGACATGTATTTAGGCTGAAATGTCCATTTGAAACATGTACTTTAGGCTCATAAGTCCATACAATTTGAGACATGGATTTTAGGCTCATATGTCCATTTGAGATATGTATTTTAAGTTCATATGTTCAGCTAAGACATGTATTTTAGGCTTAAATGTCCATTTGAAACAAGTACAGCTACTTTAGGCTCATAATTTCATACAATTTGAGTCATGTACTTCAGGCTCACATGTCCATTTGAGACATGAATTTTAGGCTCATATGTCCATTTGAGACATGTATTTTAGGCTTATATGTCCATTTAAGATATGTATTTTAAGTTCATATGTCCAGTTAAGACATGTATTTAGGCGTAAATGTCCATTTGAAACATGTACTTTAGGCTCATAAGTCCATGAAATTTGAGACATGTATTTTAGGCTCATATGTCCATTTGAGATATGTATTTTATGTTCATATGTTCAGTTAAGACATGTATTTTAGGCTTAAATGTCCATTGCTCATAATTCCATACAATTTGAGACATGTATTTCAGGCTCACATGTCCATTTGAGACATGAATTGTAGGCTCATATGTCCATTTAAAACATATAATTTAGGCTCATATGTCCATTTGAGACATGTATTTTAGGCTCATATGTCCATTTGAGACATGTATTTTAGGCTCATATGATAATCTTCATTTGAGACATGTATTTTAGGCTCATGTCTATTTGAGACAAGTATTTTAGGCTCATATAATAATGTTCATTTGAGACATGTATTTTAGGCTCATATGTCTATTTGAGATATGTATTTCAAGTTCATATGTCTAGTTAAGATATGTATTTATGCTTAAATGTCCATTTGAAACATGTACTTTAGGCTAATAAGTCCATCAAATTTGAGACATGTGTTTTAGGCTCTTACGTCCATTTGAGACATGTATTTTAGGTTCATATGTCCAGTTAAGATTTCTGATAATGAATTAATGACTGAAATTTAGTAAACAAATTTAATGGCACTTTGTAAGAATATCTCAGCAAGAATTGTTACCATTTTCTTATAAACCAATGAAGCACATTGAATTAAGACACTGTTGTTTTAATCATTTGTTTTCCCCTTTCTGTACCATCCAGTAAGCCCAACAAATCCAGGGCAGGTTGTTTACTTGATATTAAATGTCTTGATTCAAATGAAAATATCATAGTAGGAAGTGCGGTACCTTGATCATGCATCACCATGGAGACATTTCCTGGTTCTACAGTAGAGGCAGTGGGATTTAATACATTTGTTTTGTTAAGAAAGAATTGTAGTGTAGACAGCAAAGTTTACGTTCTTCAAATCTAACAAAAAAATCAACTTTACTTTCTTCACAAAATCAAGTGGTCAAGGGATAATAAATTGGTTTGATACCACCCTGCTGTGAAAGGGCATCTATTGTCAAAAATGATAGGCATTAGCAGTGGGGTTCTACTGACAACTTTATGGGACAAATATAAATCCAAATTTAAGGGGTCCAAAATATGAGGAATGTATGTCCATTTGAAACATGTATGTCCATCATAGATATACATGTCCATTGAGACATTTATGTCCATTTCAGACATGTATGTCCGTTATGTTCATTCGAGACATGTACAGTATGTCCATTTGAAGCATATACAAGTCCATTAGAGACATACAGTATGTCCATTTGGGACATGTACATCTATTTGAAGCATGCTTGTCCATTAGCAACATGTATGTCCATTCATCACATACACTTGAAGCATGCTTGTCCATTTTAAGCAGATTATATTCATGTTCACAATGTGAGGATGAGGGCGCCAACCTTTCAGAGTAGGCTTACTACACCAGTCATTTCTACACTTACAACACAGAGCTTTAAACTTAAATATTTCTTTAATAAAATAAGATTTTTTAATGCTTTCTCTGCCATTTTGTTTCTTCTAAAGTCCTCTTTCATATAGAAGATACACTTTTTTGACCATTTAACTAATCATTTAAGTAAATATTTTTTACAATAAAGCATTGACTAATGGTTGGTTAGAAACTACACATGGATGGAGAATTTGATTAATGTCAAGCTATTGCAGAGGCAAACACAAAATCATAAAATTTTATTTAAAATTACCTTGAATTTACCCATGACCTGCTATGCGTCTCATCAAAGAACTGGACGTGAACTTTTGGATGCTTGCCACCTTTGTAGAATCTATTTGCAGTTGGATGTTGGCACACCAGGCTGGGCCACCATGGGAAGCCTTCGAGCTTCGCCCAAACTACATCTCCCACCTTAAACGGACAATCTATTCAACAAAAAAGTGAGTTCAGTAAAATATTCATTTGGTTTAGTTTTGGTAAATTGTGAAAACCTGGGCTTTATCAAAACACATTGATAATGTTATAGGAAGTGAGACTAAGGGTTAAAGATACATGTATAGAGGGACACCATCATATGACTCAACTGGATTGCATTTTGCAGGGCAGCGGCGCCGTTATGTTTCACGCGTCTTTACATGGCCCAGTCACATCACATGTACAACAAACATATTACATGCTAACCTACCAGTAGCACTTCAGCAAATTTTACTAAGTGCAATTTTTTTTTCGCTTCCGATTTTACTTCATATTTTCCTCAAGTTTTATATACTCACTGGGCATACGAAGAGTAACTTTAACGTTAATGTTGACTGATTGTTCGTTAATGTCACCTGATTGTTTGTTAATGTCACCTGATTGCTCGCTATACTCAGACAAAGCCTAGAAGTGCCCACTGCAAATCATATGAGCCGCAGGTTGAACCGTTGCGTCGTACAGCAGAAACCCACTTCGAACTTCGATCAGGATCAGATGGAAATCGAGAAAATGTCTTTCTTTTATTCTCCGCACACATATATTAGTGTAACAAATGGCACAGCAAGATTCCGCGTAATTATCTTACAAAAAATAATCTCATTATCTCACATGCAAATGTATGTAAGTCAAATTAAGTGTACAGCAAATGCAGTGTTTTTGACCGACAAAATGACAATGTAAACAAAGTCATGTGACCTCATGACGTCAGCTGAAGCACCCTTATATGGACACGTAGCAACTACAGGAGCTTAAATGGTTTAAAATGTACTAAAAACAAGAAAACAACAAAATGTCAAAATCAGTTAGAAATTGATCATTTTAAAAGTTAGTTAAACACGAGATCTAATTGCAGAGGTACAAGGAAGGCAAGGTACACAGAACCAGAGGATGTCCTTTATAGACAACAAATCTTGGGAATCTTCCACCATGTCATCAGATTTACCAGACCACCAGATTACTAACCTCTGCCAATAAATACTTCTCATTTGATACACAACTCTGTCACTACACGATAATCCATATATAAAAAGTGGACTCAACGAGCGAACAACAACCCATTTAAGCCAATATGAAAATGCCAAACCTATACATACAATACTCATACAACAAGAGAGTCAGGATTTTTGGAATGGATGGGCGAAACAAGTTTGAGATTTGATGGCTGCATCACGATTAGCAGCATCAATGACCCTAAACACCATACACGACCTACACAACAACGACCTAGTTCCAACAACAACAAAGACAATAATGGAGACATATATCAAACTGATTGCCAACTCACTTGCAGACACCGACCAGTTACTTCAAAACCTCACAACTCTGCATAAACCCATACAACACAAGAGGCATTAATGCAAACTGCACCTTTATCCGTAAAAACTATCCGTAAAAACATACTCTGCTTACAAGAACACTGGCTTCACTCTTTCTACATTGAGACCGTAGTTTGTTTGTTTAATGAGGGCTTAATGGCACCACAGCAACGAAGGTCAAATTGTGCCTGAGAGGTCAGATCATTCTAGAGGTAGGAAGGAAAGGAAACAGGAGGAGAATGAGAGAAATTAAAGAACAAAAGGTCAGAAAGCTGTGATCGTGACGGGAGGTGCATGGTTGAAACAAAAACAAAGTAGAGAGGGGGTGGAAGAGGAGAATTAAATATGGTTGTGGAGGAAGGCATGATGAAGGAAGGAGATAATTTTATCTGGAGGATTTTTCTGGAAGAACTCAGCAATTGAGACCCTAGGATCACTTTCGGAAGACTTTCCTTACCATGCTAAAACTCATGATCAAGCACTTTCCTTCTTCGATTACAAGACTCTGTAGAGGCAAAGGAGGTGTAGCAATCCTGTACAGGAAGAACCTCGAACCATGTACAACTCATAACCTCGAACCATGTACAACTCAGAACCTCAAACCATGTACAACTCAGAACCTCCAACCATGTACAACTCAGAACCTCCAACCATGTACAACTCAGAACCTCCAACCATGTACAACTCAGAACCTCCAACCATGTACAACTCAGAACCTCCAACCATGTACAACTCAGAACCTCCAACCATGTACAACTCAGAACCTCCAACCATGTACAACTCAGAATCTCGAACCATGTACAACTCAGAGCCTCCAACCATGTACAACTCAGAACCTCCAACCATGTACAACTCAGAACCTCCAACCATGTACAACTCAGAACCTCAAACCATGTACAACTCAGAACCTCCAACCATGTACAATTCAGAACCTCCAACCATGTACAACTCAGAACCTCCAACCATGTACAACTCAGAGCCTCGAACCATGTACAACTTATAACCTCGAACCATGTACAACTCAGAACCTCCAACCATGTACAACTCAGAACCTCGAACCATGTACAACTCAGAACCTCGAATAATGTACAACTCAGAACCTCGAGCCATGTACAACTCGCCTCAACTTTGGATCCGACAATATTGTGGCCATAAGAATATCCCGCCCATCCAGCAAAGTTGTCATAGGTTGCTTGTATCTCCCAAAGTCTAACGATATTAGTGACTTCGCCAAATATATCATAATTCTCTCAGAAATAAACCAACTGCTGGATCAATATTCTCCAGACCACACTGTTCTATTCGCTGGTGACTTCAACATAGATCTCATCTCTCCATACAAAAAGAAAGGGCAAATGGATGTGGTAAGCAGCTTCCTAGAAGGGCTAATGATGTGGTAAGCAGGTTCCTAGAAGAAAGGGCAAATGATGTGGTAAGTAGCTTCCTAGAAGGGCTAATGATGTGGTAAGCAGGTTCCTAGAAGAAAGGGCTAATGATGTGGTAAGCAGGTTCCTAGAAGAAAGGGCTAATGATGTGGTAAGCAGGTTACTAGAAGAAAGGGCTGATGATGTGATAAGCAGCTTCCTAGAAGGGCTAATGATGTGGGCAGCTTCCTAGAAGGGCTTATGATGTGGGCAGCTTCCTAGAAGGGCTAATGATGTGGTAAGCAGCTTCCTAGAAGAAAACTCATACTGTACCTCGAGTATGCTCTTCCAAAGCCCATCTATGTCATCCTTTGTAAGCAACAATGGCCATTTCCTAATTCCTGCACCACTTGTTAAGCAGGTAACCAACTTTGAGGTAGACAAGGATGAACCACTCAACATCAGACCAATCACCTTGTATATTAACCTCTGTGATCCAATATGCCATATGGCCAACATCCCATGCTCCACGACGTCTGACACTCATGACAAGAAACCATTTATCAGAAAAAAAGTAAAGTGGGACTGTATCCCAATGGAAACAATCATTGACTAGTACAGTAAACCTATTGATGACTACTGTGACATGATTATGCTGAGACTTCTGAGCCAAAAGACCAACAGTACAGTCATTCCTAATATTAAAGCAGAAGCGTTGTTATGTTCGACAAGGTGTAACAGAAGAATGAAACAAAAACCATGGTCACCTGATATTGATGATGCTTACAGGACAATGAAACGCAGATAATGAAAGTGGAAAAAGAATTGGAAACCACATGACTTTAAACAGTCACTGCAGGCAACAGTGTCGAAAACTCTGAAAAGAACACGCTTGGTCCCATCAATGACTCGAAAACATCTCAAATGCCCAACAGACTGTCAACAAACTATTCTATCATCATATCAAGTCACAACAACCTAATGGAGCAGAAAATAATACCTCGTGATCTCACATTTAACGGACGATAATACCAGGGGGATGATCAAGTAACAACTGGTTGGGTTGACTACTTTGAAGACCTTGCCAGTCCCAAATAAATTGCTCGTCATGCAGACAACATATGCATAGTCTTGCAAACTATTCGCCAAGCAAGATCTCCGGATCAACCCATTCAGCCAATCTCAACCAATGATGTCCAGAGATTCATTGTCACTCTCCATAATGGCAAAGCTGCCAATTTTGACAATATCTCAGTGGAACATCTAAAACATCTTGGGCCGAAAACACTCTGGCTGATATCAATAATCTTCTCATCATTTCTGCATACAGGACACATACCCAAAAATTTCAAAATCGGTATCCTAACCCTGATACACAAAGGTAAGGGTAAAAGCACAGCTGACCCATCAAACTATAGAGAAATTATTGTACCCCGATCATGACCTTCTGCAAGAAAGGAAATAATCAACAAGGATTGCACCAGTGCTGCATGAACATGGCATACCCGATGAGCTAGAGGACAGTTTTGAACCGGGCAAGTCATGTATGAACAGAAAGGAAACAATCAACAAGGATTGCACCAGTGCTGCATGAACATGGCATACCCGATGAGCTAGAGGACAGTTTTGAACCGGGCAAGTCATGTATGAACAGAAAGGAAACAATCAACAAGGATTGCACCAGTGCTGCATGAACATGGCATACCCGATGAGCTAGAGGACAGTTTTGAACCAGGCAAGTCATGTATGAACATGGCATACCCGATGAGCTAGAGGAAGGTTTTGAACCAGGCAAGTCATGCATGAACATGGCGTACCTGATGAGCTAGAGGACGGTTTGAACTGGGCAAGTCTTGCATGAACATGGCATACCCGATGAGCTAGAGGAAGGTTTTGAACTGGGCAAGTCATGCATGAACATGGCATACCCGATGAGCTAGAGGGTGGTTTTGAACTGGGTTAGTCATGCATGAACATGGCATACCCGATGAGCTACAGGAAGGTTTTGAACCGGCCAAGTCATGTCTCCATTCTGCTCTCTGCCTTAAAATGATCATACAAATGAATAAACGACACAATCTACCAACCAACGTTGACTGCCTTGATGCTGCCAAAGCCTTCAAAACACTCTGACATGATGTCCTTCTCCTCAAACTATATGAAACTGGCAGCGTTCAACAAATTGATCAGAAGTTTACTTGCCTGCTGGGCAGCAACAGCTTTATTTTTATTTGCCTGGCCATAACAAACCACTGCCCAGAAACATGAGCAGAAATTCTGGTATATATACTAATGTAAGGCTCCTAATAAAAAATGCTTACATTTTGCTCCTTCTTAATTTCTGTAAACAGGACGATACATGCACTAGTTAATTTAATACAATGTACCAAACAGTTATGTGTGTCTTAACATCAAATATTCCTTGAAATTGTAAGTATGTATATTTACATTTCTCTTCAAATGAATCACCTACTGAACTGTGTTTGTCTTTGCTCAATGACTGTATGCTATACATGTGTATGGTACTATTACCACTAGACAAACGAAAGTATGTACAATTTACGTTCTAACATAGTTTTGGTTTTGACTTACATGAAACTTTTGCCAGAAAGTTAGCTGGAAACAAGTTATGAATATGCATTTTTGACAGCTTTAAAGTACAGACCATGTAACATGGTAGACTTGGGGCTGTTTTGGGTGGATTGGCTCAAAACTGGCTTATAAGAAATTGTATCCTCTGATACCTCAGATACAGACGATTCCTTTTGAGAACTTGACGGAGACATTATAGACCCCCATAGTATACCTGAAGATGCAAACCAACCATAAATGTTCAAGATATTACCAGGGAAAGTTAGAAGTTAGCCACTCTGAGCCGGCTGAACGTAAAGTTCCAGACCTACTGTATATGTACATGTATCACAACAAACCCATCATGAACGCCTTCACACTCCGCAGATTTAGAGTAACTTACAAATACATGTTGGAAATAATTACTGTCTCTCAGTCTCATCCGGTACATGCACTGATACAAACAATTCTCTCCTTTTCATCTACGCTATACCATCATGTGGTCTATTTCCTAGAAATCACCCAAAAAAAAGCTATAAGCTAAGACGTACAACTGGACTCAAGCTACAGTAGTAGTAGCCAATAAATACACACAATACAAGCATCATACAGTATGTGTATAGGCCTACATACAGCCAGTCGGAGGGCTGATAAATACACACAATACACACATTGTATGTGTGTAGGCATACGTACAGCCAGTCGGAGGGCTGATAAATACACACACTACATGCATTGTATGTGTGTAGGCATACGTACAGCCAGTCAGAGGGCTGATAAATACACACAATACACACATTGTATGTGTGTAGGCCTACATACAACCAGTCGGAGGGCTGATAAATACACACAATACATGCATTGTATGTGTGTAGGCCTACATACAACCAGTCGGAGGGCCGATGAATACACACAATACAAGCATTGTATGTGTGTAGGCATACGTACAGCCAGTCAGAGGGCTGATAAATACACACAATACACATTGTATGTGTGTAGGCCTATACAACCAGTCGGAGGGCTGATAAATACACACAATACATGCATTGTATGTGTGTAGGCCTACATACAACCAGTCGGGGGCCGATGAATACACACAATACAAGCATTGTATGTGTGTGTGGCATTTTATTCAGAGGGCTGATAAATACACACAATACACATTGTATGTGTGTAGGCCTACATACAACCAGTCGGAGGGCTGATAAATACACACAATACATGCATTGTATGTGTGTAGGCCTACATACAACCAGTCGGAGGGCCGATGAATACACACAATACAAGCATTGTATGTGTGTAGGCATACGTACAGCCAGTCAGAGGGCTGATAAATACACACAATACACACATTGTATGTGTGTAGGCCTACATACAACCAGTCGGAGGGCTGATAAATACACACAATACATGCATTGTATGTGTGTAGGCCTACATACAGCCAGTCGGAGGGCCGATGAATACACACAATACAAGCATTGTATGTGTAGGCATACGTACAGCCAGTCAAAGGGCCAATAAATACACACAATACACACATTGCATGTGTGTAGGCCTATGTACAGCCAGTCGGAGGGCCGATGAATACACAAAATACAAGCATTGTATGTGTGTAGGCATACGTACAGCCAGTCGGAGGGCCGATAAATACACACAATACAAGCATTGTATGTCTGTAGGCCTACGTACAGCCAGTCGGAGGGCCGATGAATACACACAATACAAGCATTGTATGTGTAGGCATACATACAGCCAGTCGGAGGGCCGATGAATACACACAATACAAGCATTGTATGTGTATAGGCATACATACAGCCAGTCGGAGGGCCGATAAATACACACAATACAAGCATTGTATGTGTGTAGGCATACATACAGCCAGTCAGAGGGCTGATAAATACACACACTACATGCATTGTATGTGTGTAGGCCTACGTACAGCCAGTCAGAGGGCTGATAAATACACACAATACACACATTGTATGTGTGTAGGCCTACATACAACCAGTCGGAGGGCTGATAAATACACACAATACATGCATTGTATGTGTGTAGGCCTACATACAACCAGTCGGAGGGCCGATGAATACACACAATACAAGCAATGTATGTCTGTAGGCCTACGTACAGCCAGTCGGAGGGCCGATGAATCCACACAATACAAGCAATGTATGTCTGTAGGCCTACGTACAGCCAGTCGGAGGGCCGATGAATCCACACAATACAAGCATTGTATGTGTATAGGCATACATACAGCCAGTCGGAGGGCCGATAAATACACACAATACAAGCATTGTATGTGTGTAGGCATACATACAGCCAGTCAGAGGGCTGATAAATACACACACTACATGCATTGTATGTGTGTAGGCCTACGTACAGCCAGTCAGAGGGCTGATAAATACACACAATACACACATTGTATGTGTGTAGGCCTACATACAACCAGTCGGAGGGCTGATAAATACACACAATACATGCATTGTATGTGTGTAGGCCTACATACAACCAGTCGGAGGGCCGATGAATACACACAATACAAGCATTGTATGTGTGTAGGCATACGGTACAGCCAGTCAGAGGGCTGATAAATACACACAATACACACATTGTATGTGTGTAGGCCTACATACAACCAGTCGGAGGGCTGATAAATACACACAATACATGCATTGTATGTGTGTAGGCCTACATACAGCCAGTCGGAGGGCCGATGAATACACACAATACAAGCATTGTATGTGTAGGCATACGACAGCCAGTCAAAGGGCCAATAAATACACACAATACACACATTGCATGTGTGTAGGCCTATGTACAGCCAGTCGGAGGGCCGATGAATACACAAAATACAAGCATTGTATGTGTGTAGGCATACGTACAGCCAGTCGGAGGGCCGATAAATACACACAATACAAGCAATGTATGTCTGTAGGCCTACGTACAGCCAGTCGGAGGGCCGATGAATCCACACAATACAAGCATTGTATGTGTATAGGCATACATACAGCCAGTCGGAGGGCCGATAAATACACACAATACAAGCATTGTATGTGTGTAGGCATACGTACAGCCAGTCGGAGGGCCGATGAATACACACAATACAAGCATTGTATGTGTATAGGCATACATACAGCCAGTCGGAGGGCTGATAAATACACATAATACAAGCATTGTATGTGTGTAGGCCTACGTACATACAGTCGGAGGGCCAATAAATATACACAATACAAAGCATTGTATGTGTGTAGGCATACATACAGCCAGTCGGAGGGCTGATAAATACACACATACATGCATTGTATGTGTGTAGGCCTACGTACATACAGTCGGAGGGCCAATAAATATACACAATACAAAGCATTGTATGTGTGTAGGCATACGTACAGCCAGACGGAGGGCCGATGAATACACACAATACAAGCATTGTATGTATGTAGGCATACGTACAGCCAGTCGGAGGGCCGATGAATACACACAATACAAGCATTGTATGTGTGTAGGCCTACGTACATACAGTCAGAGGGCCAATACATGCACACATACACGCATTGTATGTGTAGGCATACGTACGGCCAGTCGGAGATCAGTGATATCACTGTCCAACTTGACACGTCACAAAATTTTAATAATAGAAATTAGATTAGGAAGTTAAGTCATTTATAGAATATGAGCGTCAAAAAAGGTCTTTTTTCTAAGAAATTAAAAGACTGAGACATTTTTCCAACTACTGCACATATGAAGTAGAAAGTTGTTCCAAAATAAAAAAAATACATCAGTTGATACCAAAGGATATGGGTGTTACAATAGATTCTGAGCTAAATTTTGAGTGCCACATGCAGGAAAAGATCAATAAAGCCAAAAGTATTATGAACTTGTCAATTGTGTGACTCACCCCTACACCCCCGAACAAGGTGAGTCATTGCACCAAAGTGGGTGGACAAAACACGTACATTGACGCACCCCTCAGTCACTTCGGTGACTGACATTTTTTTGTGAAATGACTTTACCCCAAATCAATCACCTCTGTACAAAGTTAATGGGTCTAAAGCGAATTGACCCATCCTAGAGTCACTCTGGTGACTGACAATTTGGTACAATGATGCAAAAGTGAGTCACTATTGCATATGTCAATGACTCACCTTTGACCGACATTGATGGGGGTAATAGGGGGTGAGTCATACAACTGACAAGTGCATTATGGCTCTGGTTAGAATAACTTTTAGTTACCTTGATGAGAACATGTTGAAGCTTTTAAAGGGAATAGTAAGACCACACCTTGATGGAGTACGCAACACAGATGTGGTGTACTTATAAATTACGCAATTGGAGAATGTTCAAAGAAGGGCAACTAGGTTAATTCCCAGTTTGAGCAATCTTAGTTATGAACATGGCTCTATTACGTATCGATTATCATGGAGAAAAATATCGCGAAATATTGGTATATCGCGAACCTTTTCAAGAAAACTAACTCACAACACAAATTGCTAATATCACTAACGTTACTTCTTTTATGACAAACGCAAGGAAAAAATGATATGAAGATCTAGCAGACAACATGATCGCGTGACTATTACCTTCATCACACATCATTCACATGTTTGGTAATTCAGTCAACGTGACCATGAATCAACTAAGTGAAAGCCTGAGAGGCACGTTCTGGACCAATTTTTTGTTCTTTTTGCAGACTTACATCATACATCGCAACGTGCCAGTGTGGGGTAAAGGAGGACAATTTTTAATTATTTGTTATGTTTCATGATATTTTTGCACATTTTTAATGGCCTAAACTTGACTTTTAGATTTAATACCGTAATGTTAGAATTGTAACATACGAAGTAGCCTAGTCTAGTTGCGCAAAATTTCTTGGTTGAGGATTAGTTTTTGGTATAGCGATATGTCGCGAGAGGCATATTTCATGTCTTGGGAAAAGAGATACCGCGATAATCGTCATGTCATGACAGCACTAGAGGATAGCCAGTCTGCATTCCGTGCACTTAGACACAAAGATCTTCGGCGTGAAACTTTTTTCTTTCGGCGGCGGGAAAAGTAGATGGCTGTTACTTGGCATACCGGCATGGCAAAAAAAATATCTATCTTGTCGTAAAAAAAAAATTATTGCGAGATTTGTGGCGTTGGTATACAGGACACACAAGTTATTTACCTAAAATACCAATAATTCTTACAGAATGTACTAGGCCCATAAAACTAAATAACTGAAATAATCACAGTTAAAGACACTTGACCTTCTTCTAGATTACCTTAGACGAAAAATGCAATGGCAGCCATTATAAAAGAGGTGACGTAGGGAGGGCGCAATGCTTCAATAATATTTTCTTTGCTAAATATAGTTTTGTGTATTCCTGTATCATTGACTTAATATCAATTATAAATAGAATATTGTCAATAACTAATGCATATTCATTAATTGTAGTTAGCCAATCATGTTATTTTAAAATTAAAAGCAAGTTTTGTCACCACGGAAAGTATTGTAGAAGCTTATTGTAACTCACTGCTAGTATCTTGACTGTTTTGGCACATAAAGCAAAGGCCCTGTTTACCTTAGGTTTTACATGGAATGCATTCTGCAAAGACAGGCTCAAATCTCTCAATTTGCCAAACTTGGAATATAGACGTCTGAAAGGCAATATGATTAAAACTTACAAACTTTTAATGTTTTAGATAAGGAAGTCACGGTCAATCTTCAACTAGCTTCCAGCAATAGCGAAAGCAATAGAGACCATAGCAAAAGTTATTCAAACCAAGAACCAATAAAGCATTAGGATCAAATGTATTTCGCCTCAGGATTGTTGACCTTGGAACAGCCAGCCTGATTCTCATTACCTAGCATCCATAGTTTTGAGAATAATCTTGATAAGGAGTGGAGTCAGGAACCCGTTATCTATGATTACAGTCCAGGCAGCTGACGCAAGTTGGAGTCAAATACAGAGGCGTGAGCCTGGGAATACCAAAGTAGGCCTAAACCTATGTAGGCCTAAGTAAAGAAAAGTAAATTGAAGTTAGCCAGAAATAGGCCCTGAATTAAAGGTTAAGTTACAGTTATTTGGAGGAATTGATTAATAAGTATGATACTTCTTTTTTCCTCCTTTCCTAGTTATGTTTATTTATTTTCTTATGTATGTATAAATTAGATTGTTAATGTTTTTGATGTTGATGTACAAAGCTGGATATAAACTGTTGTCATTGTCATGAAAAATGACCGGTCCAAAATACTTTTTTATCATTTTTTTTAGTCGTCACCATTTTATCGTAACGTTAGCCTAGGCCTATATTAATTCATCAAGTTGTTATCTGTCAGTGTCGATAGAATTTTCAAGTTTCAACATCAAAATTCGAGATAACCTCAAGTTATGTTACTTTTTTAGTTTCAAATTGAGGTTACTTTTATTAACAGGAAACTCCTATCATTCATTTCTTGACAATATATTTGCAATTGTTGAAAGAGATAGGTGGCTACGTTAAGGAATTATATCATTAATAATTGTTACAAAGTAGCCCCTAACGTTAAATATTATTTATAGGCCTAGGCCTAACGTTAGGCTAATTAATTTCAACGTTACCATTTTCCTCAGGTGATGATTTTGGCGAAAATTTATCCTTTGCATTTTCCTTCGGCGAGTTGGACTTCTGCCCAGGTTCATCTGCAGCAGTTGGACTTGTCGCTTCTTTCTTTGGTGCTTTGGTGAAAAAAGAAAACAGTGTTTTCTTCATTTTGACAAGTTGTACAAACCCTCAAAATTGATTCAATGCTCAATCTTACTCTCTATCTAGACAAGCCAGGGAGCGATATTTATGCTAAATCGTGCCGACTCGCCGCGGCGGTGTCCCTTGGATCAGATTGTTTACTAACGCGATGCAGACATGGCTTGCTGCTGCAGCACATTTAGTTTCGTTTCGCGGGAAGTTTCAACCTACCACGACGCGCGCTTATGTTTATTCATGAGTATAAAGGTCAATTAATGGTAGCGAGTGAGCTTCCTGGACCGACATTTAAATGGGAAATAAAATTGGAGGAGAATTATCTACCTACTGTGGTGTAGCGGTTATCATACCTGTCTACAGACCACGAGGCCCCGGGTTTTGGGGTGGGTAGACACGCCAGTGACCACAACTGGTTACAAAGGCCGTGGACATTGACTTGGTTGTCGATGTTATGTCTGTCCGTACGTCGTACCTGTGTTCTCGTCCGGTCGTATTAAGTTTCGTGATAGCATTTGTACTAAAACCGAATACGTTTGTTTTTTTCAACTCTCTTTCTGGAGGAGAATTAATGTACGTTTTGGATAGGCAAGGATGTACGTACGTGCATCCTTGGGATAGGTTTGTTTCCTTTATGCCTCCAAAATAATTGTTTTTTCTTTGTTTTTGTTTTGCGATCGAAAGTCGGAAAATGGCAAATAACGATCCGGAACATGATAAATCATGTCTGAATAAATCGAAATGGGCGGGATTTTTTGTTTTGTTTGAATTTTTATAATTTTTGTGGTGAGTTTTTGCATCTTAGCGTGATTTTGTGATTTCCCCCCCCTTTGTCCCAAAAAAAACAAAAAATATGGAACGAAAATCCGAATATGGAAGAAAATTGCCTAAGATGAAGAAAATTTCCGACAATCGAAGAAAAATTTCCCGAAAATCGAAGAAAATTCCCGAAAATGAACAAAATTGCCCGAAAACCGAAGAAAATTTCCCGAAAATCGAAGAAAATTGCCCCAAAATAGAAAAAGATTGTCCAAAATCAAAGAAAATTGCCCGAAACTCGAATAAAATTGCCCGAAAATAAAAGAAAACTGCCCAAAAATCAAAGAAAAGTACCCGAAAATCATGTTTTTTTTCCGAAAATTGAAGATTTGATTTCGATAGGACAGTCTGACAAAGTCATCACCAAATTTGTCTGATATTTAACATTATGCTATCCATTTTTCATAAATCCGCATATTGTATACATATCCTGCTATGCAGTTACATTTACATACGGAATTTCGCCAGGGAAAAGTTCCCCTGACCCCCACTGAAATACGCCACTGAGTTGAGGTTGGAGTACGCAGTCAAACATAACTTTTCAAGTTATTGAATGTCTTTCAAACTGTTTTTCAGTGTCTTAGGTATGGCCCTACGGGGGCGAGTGATGGCCTGCGGGCCCCTATGGTATAAATTTAAGGTATAATAATATATTTTTAGGCCCCGTTATAGGGCCCCAGCCGGGCCATTTTTAGGGGTCACCTTCCCCTCCTTCCCTCACCCCCCCCTCACCCCCACCCCCTCCCCCCTTCCTCCCCATTCCTAGTTACGCCACTGCAGTTTTCCCTTGATGTCTGAGTACGCGGAGAAATACAGAAGAATTCAATTTATAGTACGGTAGTCTACGAGGCTAGTAGTACTAGGCTATGCCGAACAATTATTCTCCCCTTGATGTCGGAGAACGCCGTGAAATACATAACATCTGAATCAATTCTAGAGCTAACGTTAGTAGGCCCATCTCTTCTAACACCATGGTAGGCCTATGTATGTTTTCACTTGAATGACGGAGTATGCAGAGGTCAAACAGTATATATCAAATTATTGTAACCCAAATAAGGTCTATTATTTTGTGGCACCTGGATACATAGAAGTATATGTATCTGTAACAATACTGCATAACACTCCCGTGGTGGAGTCAAGCACGCAGGAACTGGTGTGCGCATGTACTGTAGTTGGTGGCGTTAATCTTTCTTGGTTGCGTTGCTGGAAGTATAAAGTATAAATCTGGGATAAATTTAAGACCAGATCGTCATTTCTGACTTTTTCTGGGAACGACAATGTGTATTCTGACACAATAGTCAACTCAGTCATTACAAAATATCAGATGAATGACAGGCCGTAGTTCTCATAATTAGAGGGCAGCATTAAGATTTACTGCCGAATATTTTTTACTGCGTTCTCCGTCATCCAAAGAAAAGTATACTTAGGTCTTCCTGAAACGGCTAGAGGTTGATGTTGACTGCGTGCAGGAATGTGTAGGAAGCTTTCGAAAGTGTGGGGGACGACCTTTTAGCCCAGTTCCCAAGTCATATCCGTTTACAGGTCACTTTTGTCATTTCAAAAACAAAGTGGAGGCACGTTAAATACACCCTGCCTCGCCCGGTTCATGTACCCATGGTCTTACATGAACGAGCACTTCATAAGAAACAAATCGGTAAAGAAAGGATTGTTTAAGAGGAATTTGACGTCACAACTAGTCACTGAGATGTACTTTGATCTTTTCTACACAAATTAAACTTTGAACGCTTTCTTCACTATTTGTTTCTTATGAAAGAAATTGACGTGCAGTGGTCAGACAAGTTTAGCTTGTATGTATGAACTTCAAAAGAAACAAACTGGTGACCTCTCCCCACTTTTTCCGTTTGTGTGAAGTTTCCCCCACTTTTGACTTTAAACAAACCTCCCCCCCCCCCCCTCCCGGCCTCCATTTTCAGTAGACAATTTAATACCGCTTATGAGGCCATATGTATAACCATTTTTCGGAAATTTTCAAGTCACGGTGCCATTGGAATGATGCAGGCCCACTAGCTGATGGAATATTTTGCTGGCATATAGGTTACGAATAGATGAGCCCGGGCTAGCCCTGGGAGGGCTGAAAATTCATTCCAATTACATGGGCCCGTTTATGGGCGGTCTTGCCCGGGGCTTAGAAGCCGGGCTGGAAGTGTTTATGTAACATAAACCATGGAAACGCTTAATATAAACATTTAAACGTGGATTTTTTGAAAACAAAAATGGCCACCATGTCTAGTCTTAAAGTGTCCCTATCAACAATCCGGGAAAGGTCCTTCAATTAGGAACCAAAAAGTTCATTAAATTGGGAACTTTTCGTGACATTAACTTCGCCATTTTGTGATATTTTCCATGATGCTTTGCCATACAGCCTTACTTACCTTAAAGCCCCATGTAGTGCTGTAATTTTCAAAATTTAAATACTTCTGCAAAAAATTTCTTTGCCCGGCGAAAAATAGAACTCAGTGATAAAGCTTCATAGCTTTCAGGGCCGAATATAAATCACTCCCTTTTAAATGTTTACCACGTCGTACGTTTTTGAAATATGTGGAAGATCAAGAAAAAAGCTAGACTTTTAGGTGCGAAACAGTCATTTAAAAATATTGAATTATTTGTAACAGTATAATTTTGTCGCTGAGATGGCAGATTTTAAAGAATTAAATTACACATCGCAAAATCTTACAATCTATTTGACAAAATAATCTCTCAGTTAATCTTTCTGTATACTTGTTTATCACAAAATATAAATGGAACGGCTGCTGGACCTCTATTAGCTCAGGTATTTCACAGGTTCCTTGAAATAGGATCTCTCAGTTTTGGACTGATCAACACATAAAGCCTTGGTTTGCTCGCAAACATCCAAAATGTGTTCTCCCAGAATTACTATATCAAACCCTCCTGGAGAAGTTATCCTATAGATAAGCACTGTTGGACTTTCCTAATCCATATAACCTTACATTGTATTCTATATTCTAAGCTTAAAGGTAGGCATTTCAGAAAGATAAGCTTTCTGGTCGGATTATAGATATTTGAAGAGCTTCTAAACAGTTAAAGTTACTTGAGTTTTATCAAAAGGTTTACAACAATGCACATATTCTGGCCAATGTTGAAACTTGTTAAGCTTAAAAAGGTTATTGTCCAAGGGGACGTTCCGGAGGAGAGACGTCCGCCCTTGACACCAACCCACCTAAAGATGATATCAGGGTGACAACATTCATTTAAAAAATATATATAAATTAACCTTCCTGAAGAAATATTCTTTAAAAATAATGATTCACCCCACTCTGCCATATACAGATATACAGGCATACACAAAATGAACCTGTTTCCTAACCTTCATTTGGACAACGGCTTAGAAAATCAGATGCTACTACTTTCCCTTCACAGCTCTTATAGTAAATCTATATCAGTATATGGCTGTAGGCTTAAGGACCAGCGCATACTATTTTTCAACTTTTGTCTTGGATATAAACACAGCGGATACTGATTTGTTTCAATAACAACTCACGGCCGTACATACACATGTAACTTCTCAATTGCTTAGTTTAAAGCCAAATATTATATCTCAACAACAGCATACGCCCTTCCCCTATACTTTCTACTTGCGTGGTAAATGGGGAACGTCCTCCCCCTCCCTCTGCATCAACACCGCCCCAATACCTGTGCCAGATGCATCCATGGCCAGAATATAAGGCATAGCTTGATTAGGTAAATGGAAGATGGATGGCGAAGCTAGTCTTGCATCAACGTGTTAAATGCACGATTTTGCGCGAGGGAACTTGATTCGGGGGAACCCTTCTTAATTAAGGAGATCTGATAGTGAAGCGGCAATGACGCAATTGCAGAGAAGTTCGGGACAAACTTCTGATAGTTTCCAACAAATCCCATGAAGGAACGAACTTCTTTTTTTTTTTTTTCTCTCGCTATGATGCTTCGATACTTTGGCAATATTTTCAGGGTGGGGTTTAAATATACCTTCCCCAATCACATGCCCCCAAAACAAGATCTCTAAAGCCCACTGAACATCTTAGAAGCGTTGGTAATCAATCCTCCGTTTCTGAATCGTTCTAGTACCTGCCTTAATGTTAGAGTTGTCAGTTGTCAGAGTATACTATCAATTAATGGCATTTCGTCTAATTCTAGTCTAGAATATTGTCTATGTAGTGAACCTCATTGTCAAGCCCATTAAGTACTTTACGAATGAGTCGGGAGAATGTTGCAGGGGCGTTCACAATACCAAATGGTAGTACCTTATAATGGAAAAGCCCCTCGCCTGTAACAAAAACAGTCTTTTCCCGACCTCTCATTGCTATGGGTATCTGCCAATACCCTTTAGAAAGGTCAAACTTCGAAAAGAAGCGCCCATCAGTAAATCTAGAAAATAACTCGTCTGTATTTGGGATCGGTTCTGAGTCAAAAATTGTTATTTTATTCAATTAATTTCCTGAAGTCCAGAACCTGTTTCCCCTATCCTTTTTTTCGCACAAGTACTATTGGATGCGTAGTGAGAGTGAGATGGTTCTATTACAGTATTACGTCCATTTTGAGCATGGTTTTGAAACCTCTTTGATGATTTCTCTTACTGCACGTGGGACCGGGTAAGGTTTACATGTTATTAGGTCGTTAGAGGTTAGCTCAATATCATACTCAACTAGATTTGTTTTTCCTGGCATGTCGGTGAAAATATCCTGGTATTGAGATAATATTTCAGCAACCTGTGTTTTGTATTCTGGTTGAAGGCATCCAGAAACAGTTACATCATTGTAACCCTTTTCCTTTGGCAGGGACGGGATCTCTACCGTAATTACTCCTTCACTTACCATAGTCCGCCATGTCTACTAGGCTAGCACAGGTATCGGTTCTAGCTCTGTTTGAAATCATTGATTTTACTGCCTCATTTGTACTGACATACTTTTTGAGCAGATTAGCGTGGTATGTCTTCTCTTTCCCCCACACTTAGCCTATAGTCATGCTTACCTAACCTCCCTACGACCTGAAAATGTCCCTACCATTGCATCAGCAATTTACTTTGGTTAGTTGGTCTCAAAATTAAAGCTAGGTCTGCCGGGGCCGGATTTCGACATGTGGAGGCCCATGGGCAACTTCAGGAGTGGAGGCCCACACTATTTTAATGACCGCCGTTCTGGGGGAGGGGTCTAAGGGGAGGGGTGTATTTCTTGGATTTTTTTTTTAATAATTAAGGGTGTTTAGATGCAAAATGGTGCAGTATTTTGTAATTTTTTAAGTAAATTTATGTTCAAGATTTTTCATTTTGTAAGCCTGTTTGCCTGCCCAATTTCCAGTACAAATGAACAGGTTGCTACCACTTCTACCAATGTAATTTAAGAGGTTGCTACCACATTTTTCCCTTACAATTTTTTTCTCCATGAAATATGTGGAGGCCCCTGGTTGTGGGGGCCCGTGGGCAACTGTCCACGTTGCCCATTGCTAAATCCGGCCCAGTAAGTCTCCCACAAATCTCCTACTTTAGCACTGGTGTCATAGTAGTGTTTTGGTTTTTTGGCGGAGCGCTTGAGCTCGCCATGTGCGATACTACAAGTCTTCTAACCTATGGCGGAGGTCTACAATATAATCATACGTAGATTTCACTTCCTCTTAGGTCATTTTCTCAAACCAAAGCTCTTTTATGATTGCAAGTGGGCCCCGCACCGACCTCCACCCGATCGAAGGGGAAGTACCCTAGGCTCTCCTGTGGGGCCTCCTAAATGAAAACAATAGGGCCGGAAGGTAACGGTCCCAATGCCCAGGCTGTTCGATGCACATTCTACGTAACATTCATTTCAATGTGCCATTAAATTTCTCCACTAGGGACTAGTTCATTACACATCGGGTGATATGGGGTAGTCGTCAAGTGGTTAATGGAATACAGCCTCTCTCTCTCATGAGGTTTGAGGTAAATTGTGAACGTAAGTCTGTAAGGATCTCGGGGATGCCTACCCTTGAAAAAAACCTCTAGCAATGCTTCGGCACTGAACCCATTCTGTTTCAATGGTCTGACATGTCTGGTGGTGCAGTGGAGTGCGACAGCCACGGGGTACCTTGTTGCGTAATCAACGAGGGTCAATATGTACCTATTACCCCGCTCTAAGATTGGCTTCATTGGACCAACTAGATCAATGGCTACTATCTTAAAAGATGTACTCACACTACCCTTAAAAACATACTCTTGACATACATCACATATGGTACAATATACGCACATCCCCATTGATTTCCGGCCAATAAAAGTGGGCCATTATTCTATCACATGTGTTTTTCACCCTTAAATGACCTGCCATTGGGGAGTCGTTTAACACTTTCATTTCCCCCTCACGGAAGAATCCTGGCACTACCAATTGGTTGATTTTGTTACCCTTCTCCAATTTGATTGGAACTCTCTGTACAATAAACTGTCCTTTACGTAGAATTTGGTACAATAACCTTTAAGGGTCGATTTGATTTCTCCTTTATTGTTTAGTTTCCAACATTTTGCTAAAGTCTTGTCTTCCTTTAGAGCTATTATCACTTATTTGACGTTAAAGAAGTTGCCTGACAAACTTTCAGGGTGTCAAGGGCAGGCGTCTCCCCTCAGGAGCGTCCCTTTGGACATTACCCTTTTTAGAGCCTACTGTTGTACTTAAATTTGATCAAAGGTTTACAACAATGCACATGCTCTTGCCAAGGTTTAAACTTGGTTAAGCTTAAAAAGGTTAATGTCCAAGTCCCGGACACGCCCCCAGGATGGACTTTCTCGCTGCAACCTCTTATATGGGGATTTATGACGTTATTTAGGTGAATTGAGGTTTAGGGGGACAACCATTTAATTAAAAGGTAATGTTTTACAAATGGTGATATTGGCCCCATCTGCAGCCCAGAGACTGGCAGAGAGAAACGAGATGGGGGCCTTGCCCATCATACAATGGAAGCTATTAATGGTACTCCAAATCTGTTTGTGTTGGTGCATGGTGAGGAAAGGAAGTGGTTCCAGGCGTTGGTTTAACCATTTTACTGTCTTTGTTAATACGCCCGGAAGCCCGGCTTTGACACGTAAAATGCGAAAGAAGTTGAGGCTGTGAGGGTTGGGGTGGTTTTGAAATGTATATGTGCCTTTTGTCTGTTTTAGATGGCAATTTTGCAATCGGTAGTTTGGAGGTTTTAGGAATAGCGCAGGAGGCTATGTTGATAAGGGTGTTGCTGAATAGGACATAGGGTCTTCACAATTAGTAAGATGGAGTAAAGATATTGTAAATGATTATGATGAATTTTAGTGGATAAAAATATGACTAAGGAAAAGACAGGGAAGTGACATAAATTTTCATCATTGGCGTTTCTATCGGAATGATTATGACGATCAACAAACAAAAGAAAAGAAAGACAAAGTGATGACATAATGTGGCTTCCACTAGCTCTTTTGCTCAAATTGCAGCTATTCTACTGAAGATCTTAAGAATTTTGTATATTGACTGCACGTGTGACAGTGTTTTATCTTGCAGATTTCTCTGACATATTCCGTAATTTTTAGAAATACTTGAAATAATTGTTAAAGGTTTTTTGATGGTTTTATAAGTAGATACGTGAAAGAGATTATCAACTAATCAACATTTCTCCAAAAATCTGTTAAAAAACGTCACTTCCGCTTAAAAATCGGTTTATTTACAGTGAACAGTTCTTGAGCATTGTACACAATTTGAGTTAGATTTTCCTACGGAACACTCAGAAATAAGTGGCATATGCGAAGTCAATTTGTAGAAAACTCTTATATTGGTCGCAATTTTAAGATTTCTGACTTAGTAACTTAAAAAATTAATTATTTTACAATGGAATACCGCATGTTTAAATAATTTTCACCAGTTTTATTATAGTATCGAAAAGTGTTAAGGAAAATTAAAAAGAAATATGAATATATTTCGATAGTTATTCTTGCAGTTTTAACGCATTACAAATTTTACAAAAGCACTCACAATAGGTATCAAAAACTAGAAAATTGTATTCTCTTTCATATGACATACAACATCATTATGCTTATTACCTAATTTCTCAACGAATTCAAAGTGACCTTGATTGATCTCAATTGACCCCCATATTTCCCCAATGAGGGGCTAATCGAGAGGGTACCCACCCATGGGAAGGTTCCTGAGACCCATAGTAACGTTTCTGACAGCTGGTATATTGTTCTCAAAAACTACCATCAAGTGTCCATAAATGTTTTTCAACCGCCACTCTAAACACCCGCCTAGATCTATTGGACGAAAGTTTGCTCAATTTTAGATTTCTGAGGCTTAGTAACTTAAAAAATACCTCAATCTGTAATGAAATACACCATGCCAAAAAAAAAATCATCAGTTTGGTGATAGTATATGAAAGTTGTTAAGAAAAAATAATTTCCATTATCAATAGATTCCGATTGTTATTTTAGCAGTAATAGAAAATTAATACATTTTATTTTTCATTTCGAAAAAAAATGGTACAAATTCACTATTTTTCCTCAAAATAGAGAACAAAGTTGACAATTGTACTTAAAATAGGTATCAATGAATAGGAAATTTAATTTCCTTTTATATTACATGCCATATGGTAATGCACATATTACCAATCTTGAAACATTACCTTCTAATTCAATAATTGTCTCGCTTGACCTCAGTTGACCTAAATGACGTCATAAATCTTCATATAGGGGTTACAGCGAGGGTATCCATACCAAAGTTTCTAGCATGGACGGCATACTGTTCTCAGAAATGCCATCAAAACCCTTAAATAGGTTCTTTTTTTAGTTTGGCTGCCCATTGGGAACTCTCCCCAC
The DNA here is from genome assembly GCA_020152595.1 of Chiridota heheva. Taxonomy (NCBI): domain Eukaryota; kingdom Metazoa; phylum Echinodermata; class Holothuroidea; order Apodida; family Chiridotidae; genus Chiridota; species Chiridota heheva. The sequence continues at coordinate 539,376 of JAIGNY010000375.1, read as the reverse complement.
CAGCCTCTCATGCAGGGAGACGTAGGAAATTTGCATTCATTTTCAGGCAGTTTTTGTGTTTCACTCAGTGTTTAAAAATAAAAGAGCTCGCTAAATGTTATCTCATAATTGAAAGGCACCACATTTTCACATTTATATACCTCAGATTCAGTAAATATCGGCGATGATCAGATGTTTATGAGATTTAAATTCGGACCCGTAGTGACCCACCATCTACCCCGGCATCTACACGGCGGTGTATTGCACAGTACGCTATGTTAGACCGGCGATCGTAAGTCGCTGTATTCACTTGGTTGGAAATGTGACCTGAGGTCATCAGACCGCATAGCAACCTCGCGCATTCACCCCGCATTGGAGTGAAACAAAGCAATCAGCTGTTTGTTTACATGCCATACGTACCGCACACAGTAAATGCATACGGACTTGCCCACGTTTATCGCGCAAAGGTTGTTTTCACTCCAGAAAATGACGTCACCTCCCGGAAATGAGGTGGCACCGACCAAGTGAATACCGACATTTCCGTATGTACGCGCGCGTACTACAAGTCTATAATCTTGGACAAAAACTTGTTGGAACACGTAAAAATGTGTATTGCTTTTTATGAACATAATGTTCGATATTATTCAACACCAGTACAACATCATTTTGCCCCGCAAAGAGGCTCGTAGAAAAATATATTTGATAAAAAATTATTGGTAATAGATTTGATAAAAAGATTATTGGTAATATACTTGATAAAAAGATTATTGGTAATAGATTTGATCAAAAGATTATTGGTAATAGAATTGATAAAAAAATATTGGTAATAGATTTGATCAAAAGATTATTGGTAATAGATTATATAAAAAAAAGATTATTGGGAATAGATTTGATAAAAAATTATTGCTAATAGATTTGATAAAAAGATTATTGGTACTAGATTTGATAAAAAGATTATTGCTAATATATTCGATCAAAAGATTATTGGTAATAGATTCGATAAAAAGATTATTAGTAATAGATTTGATAAAAAGATTATTGGTAATAGATTTGATAAAAAGATTATTGGTAACAGATTTGCATAACAAAAAGAGTATAGGACGAAATATATGATTACAACATGCTTGATCAAGTTTGCCCAAATTTAAAGTTGACCAGATGATAAATAAATTTGATTGTTTGAATATCAAGTAAAACCGATGGTAAAACAAACACCATTAGTTCAGTCGATTAAAGGTCATTTATAATACAGAGTTTTTAAGTCAAAATCCCGGGGGGCACTTCATACTAAATGTTTGTTTTCTTTATAGTAAAAAAAAGACACATGCACTATGAAAATGGAAAAAAAAAGGCACCTGCTCGGGTGGCACATTAACCTCACATATGGAGGTGCCCCCTCCCCTCTTCCCCACACACACATACACCCCGGTAAAAGTATGAACTTCTTGTATACAAATTGATGTCAGAATGGATCTAAATGTTATGCATTTAAAGGAATATTTACGTAAATTTTATTTTCATTTATAGGAACTTAAAAGAAACAAAATGGTGAAAGAACATGTTGGTATCTTATTCTGTTTAAGAGTTATAACATTTGAATGATTTTACCAGTGTTGAAAAGTGAACTTGCAGTGTAAAGTGTGACGTCATAATCAGTTCGGTCCACGCTCTCGATCGGGAGATTTCCCGATTGAGAGATCGAGACATGCGCATTGACCATATTTCAAACTGTTGCTAATAAGTGCAAATTTGCCCTGGTGAAAATGGAGGAAATAATATCATTTGTCTATTGAACCAATAAAAGTATAATATTTCGCATACATTTTTCCTACCCTTGGTTACATCTATTTTATCGTTATGTATTCCTTAGAAAGAATTGAATTTCGGGGCGTGGACCGAACTGATAATTGCACATCCAAAGTAATGTATTTCTTTGAAAATTAATTGTCTGTTTTTAGTAAATTATTAGAAACAATGTTTTGTTTAATTATTGTGGAAGGGTATAACATGCAGTTTGCAAACCCCTACTTTTCCCATTATTCATATGCTGATGTACTTACAATCAAAAAATAACTATTTATTGCATAGAAATACATAAAGAATAATCTTGGATCTGCAATTATGACATCATACTTACACTGTGAGGTCACTTTCCAAAACACTGGTGAAATCTTTGAAATACAATAACTCCTAAATGGAATAAAATATTAACAAGGGTTTTTTATCGGTTTCTTTGTAGAATAGTCCGCTACCATATATATACAAAAGATGCAAAATTACTTTTAGTTAAAACTGCATACGTGCTGCATACCGATTCTAAGTAACTAATATTGCATCATTCTCAGCACGATGATTATTCTTCCTTAGGGTACACATTTTTTTATTTTAATATTTGAATTATCAGTTTATTCATTATTATTTCTTTTAAAAATTATTCTCTTTAAAATTTACATTCTTTCCCAAAACTCTGCTAATTTGTGTATAATGCATAACATAACAAATACAATACAACTGCTGATTAAATCCATATACACTCTAAAAAAAGAATGGTCAAATTTCGACCACAATTTGGTCAACTCTGCACCGAACCAACTTTGGTCAAATTAAACAACAAATTTGACCACAATATGGTCAAATTTGTCGATTATTATCAATTTATGGTTAATTTTGACTACGTTATGGTCGTTTAATTTTGACCAACATTGGTTGGGTGCAAAGTTGACCATGTAATGGTCTAATCTGACTATTCTTTCTGTACTCTCATCATTAATTTATTATCCATAAATCGAAATTAATTAAAAAGAAATTTCCATTTCCTGCAGTCATCAAATTTGTTCTTCAAATAATTGATAGTGGCAATGTACTTTTGAATACTGTAATACCTTTGAATAAACATTTTTGCACTACGTAGATCGACCTTTTTATCAGTCTGAGAATATTTACAACGATAAATACAAAATTTAGCTAGCAACATACAGACATAATACAATTCAAAATCTTATCACACGGAATACCAAACAACACATTGTTCGAATTTATAGGCACGACAAAAGACCTACTGGTTTTGATCCAAAGAGAGAAGTTTTCCCAGAATCGAGAAACAACATTACAGTTATGAAACAGATGGACTAAAGTTTCAACTTCAGTCTGACAAAAGGAACAAAGATCGCTATCTTTTAGGGTACACAATTCTAAATAATGAAAGGTGCACGACCATGGATCTTTATTTTGTGCAATTGGTTGAATGTCCAAACATAATGATTGTAAGTACTGCCTATATTGTAAATATTTTTTGTAGTCTATATTATGGAATCAGCTTTCAGCATGCAGTTGATCATTAGTTATCAGATCACATATCAAGAATATATAATCGTACCCATCCTAGTTCCCCTGTTTGTTTCATCTACATAAGAATAACTATTACTAAAACATCACAGTGGGTGGTTGCTTCAAATTAATGATCATTCCAGTATGTATACGACACGCTTCGAACTCTTTTAATAACTTGATTAAGTGAACAATAACTTGTCACGATGTAAAAAACCTAGCTGAAGACACCACCCATCATTGGACCCCGTTTTGATAGAACAATCCAAGTTCATTGATAACAAGTTTAACCACAAATGACAACAAATATGAACCTCAAATTGAAATGAAATGCCAGTCATCAGGTTTTGCAAGCTATAACTAGATGTATTCAAAATATCGTTCTCTGCCCCATTCGTACACGTTTTTACCACCTTCAAGCGCCTTATCTCTGATAGATGATTCGAATTGTATCAAGAAGACAAAATTTTCAATGAACTCCATTCCAAGAGCATTACAGATGATGTCGTCTTCTTTTAAACATGCTAACGCGTCTTTCGTGTTTGAGGGGAGGCCCTTGCAATCACCCCGTCGTAGTTGGTCGGTCTCTGTCATATTGGTTGGTACTGGCGTGGGAGGGTGAAGATTTCTTTTAATACCATCTACGCCTGCAGCTATGGTTGCAGCGAAAATAATATATGGATTGCTTCCCGCGGCACCCATTCTCTGTTCAATAAAGGTGCCACGGTCACCATCCACTTTTACTCTTATTGCAACTTTTCGATTGTCAATGCCCCAATTGGCATCAACGGGTGCAAAACATCCAGGCTGTGTCCGGAGGAAGCAGTCCAGTGTACCACCCGTCAAAATGGTAAGCGCTGGGGCATGCTCTATAAGACCTCCTATCCAATTTAAAGCTACATCTGATAAACCTGTCGGACCATTTGGATCAAACATCAAGGATCTTTTCCCGTCTAGGCTCCACAAGGAATGATTGAGATGGCACCCTGATTCATGCCTATCTTGGTAAGGTTTCGACATGAAACTTGCCATTAATCCCCTCTGAAGGCACAATTCCTTCACCCCTGTTTTAAAAGTGAATGCATTGTCAGCGGCTTGAATTCCAAATACTGGTCTGTACGTAATTTCAAACTGGCTAGGGGCGTATTCTGTATGAATGGTTTCTACATCAATTCCTACCTGTATAATTTTTCTAGCAATCTCATGCAACAGTTCTTGATATTTTGTTTGACGCAATGTCGCAATGTAACTTCTATCTCTGTTTAGTGGTTTGTTTGTTTTTTCATCGATTAGCCAAAATTCATATTCGTGTGCTGAGAGGAAAGTGTAGCCCATTTCTTCCAAGAAATTCAACTGCCGTTTAGCAACAACGCGAGGGCAGACAGAAAGGGGAAGCGAACGCGAATGGGATGTCGAGCACTGTATTAAAACCCTTGCTGTCTTTACAAACCACGGTAGAATGGCAAGAGTCTCGTAAATTGGATAACACTTAACATCACTGTAACCATATTTACACATATGGTCGGAATTTTCCACGAAGTCGCCTTGAACGGTGACAGAAAACAACGCGGCCATATTTAGTAAACCGTTATTTGCCGCTGATTCAAAATGATGAGCAGGCATTGTCTTAGACCTAGACACGCCAAAGGTATCACATAATTCATAACGAACGAACTCCACTTCGTTCTTTGACAGGAAATCCAATGCCTCCCTTAGATCACTTGGCTTCTTAAAGTCCATGATGATAACTGTTTTTATGAAATATCTGAAGAAGAAAAAGGCAAAATTTTCATCAAAAGAATGTTTTAAGCGTTTATTTTGCCTTATTTCGTTAATAATGAAACGAATTCAAACAAATGGAATACGTGAGAAGATTTTCATGATAAATGCCAAAAAAAGATGCATTGCTGGATATGTGAATAACTTTAATCCTGGAACAATGCTGTTTATTTAAACAAGCAAAGCTTACTTAAGTCCTGAAAGTTTCTAAGCACCCCAGAAATTGTTCTGAAAGCTTGTGCACTTTTTGTAGCCCACATTAAAATCACTCGCTAAATGCCAGGCTTTCTTTATTCCTTTCATTTTTTCTTTTCTGATGATATCTTTTAAAGGTATATTTCCGTAAGTTGTATCATCATTTTATTCCGTTTATTACATTTCAAAGCTTTCACATCGTATAGTTGAAAAGTGACCACGCAGTGTACAGTGTGATGTCTTAAAGGCAAATCCATGACAATTTGTATGTTCTATGAAAACTACTTCTCTGTTTCTAAAATATTGGAATAATTTTTTGTTTGATTATTAATATGGGTATAAAATACACTTTACAACAACAAGATATGATTATTTGATGATGGACCATACACTCTAAGTAAAAGGAAAAAAAAATGTTTGCTTTATAGAAATTCATATAAATTTTCTTGGATCTGCCTTTATGACATCACAACATACTGATATACCCTGTGAGGTCACACTGGTGAAATCCTTGAAATGTAGTAACTCCAAACAGAATGCGATATCGTCATGGCTTTTACACCATTTTTTCTCTAATAGACCTCTACCACATAATCAATATGAAAATTCCAACGAATATTTAAAAATGTCTGTGCATTTATAAATCTCGGGGTGCAGATTCGATCTCGAAATGCTTTTCTGGCTTGAGAAGAGAGCCACTCGTATTTTTAACAATATATCCGCTACTCCGCCTATCCGCTGCATGCGGCTCTTAAACACAACTTTATTTTGTAATGCGAATTATAGAGGTTATGGAGATTAAAGGAGTATTCCCATGGAGTTTCATTTTTTCATAATTGATCGAGAAAACTTGTAGAACCAATGTGGTGAAAAAACTATGTTAATATCTTATTCCGTTTAGAAGTTATAACACTTTTTTAGAAAAATGTTCTTAAAAACACCTCGTACAGTATATGTCCTTCAGCTTGATGATGTCATCAAGGCAATTCCAGCAGTTTTTACGTAGTTCTTATAAATTCAATCACACCTTTTTAAATTATCAAACAGCATTTTTGGTTCATTATAAAGATAATGAAAAATTGAAAATCCTTGGGAATATTCCTTTAACGAGAAGCTATTCCGAAACAAATTCAATCTCCAATTCTTTGACACAATAGCTGAAATAAAAGGCTCATCTTTGTTAATTAGAACTTAACAAAGATGTGTGTTAGCCGTCGCAGTAAACCTCCCCAAATCACTTATCAGAAATCATAAATTCAAGTTCCTCGCTACATCACGTACCAGAAGTCGCTTTTGGTGCATAAGATCATGGATTATCAGCAAATAATACTTTTATTCACTGTGTTCCTTCCTCTCTTACGCTATAAAGTAAAATATTGGAAATTATTTGTACGAGCAATGTCGCGCTGACTCCGTCGGCTTTGAACTGTAATAGCGCTTTATCACATTATAAAAGGCTAAATAGTGTCGTACTGTTATGAAAAACGTGTAAAGTTAATATTTGTCAGATAATCACCTGATGTTTGAATACCAAAATCGTTGTATTCTCTTTTGCATTGTCAGATGGTCAAAGTACAATTTTGAAAGGTCAAATTTGATCTCAGTGATTGCCAACACAGGACGTTCAAACTACCATACTCCCTCCGACGACGACGAGTGAACACACAGTTACAATGACGGGATCGTCGCCTGCGTATTCGGCTATGATAGTAACAATGCTATCACGAAACGCTTAATACGACCCGGACGAGAACACAGGTATGACGTACGGACAGACATAAGATCGACACCCAAATCAATCTTCACTGCCTTTGATAGCCAGTTGTGGTGCATTGGTGTGCCTACCCAACCCAGGCTTGAACCCAGGGCCTCGTGGTCTGTAGACATGTATGATAACCGCTACGCCACAGTAGGTAAACCCATAGTCCCTCCTTGTTCAATCAAAGCTTTATTATTCCGACTACTTGTGTAAACTTTACGTGTGATCTAATCAATGCAATTCCGTCAGTTACATTGAATGACTTTCGTAACAATATATGCAAGAACACGGTTTTGCAAGATCACAGGTGTTCCTAGCGTTATGGCAACCTATATACTTACTACATTAATAAAGAAAGGTAGGTCTCTTTCTAACGCGACTTTCAAACCGTATATGAAAATTCCTTTTTTTTGACCACTCGCGAATCTTAATTACACTTTTTTACTCTACTCACATTTGCTGGAGACTCCCTTCCTCGATTATAAGCCACAGTATTTGTTAGTTTTTTTTTCCGATTAGATGTACAAACGATAAATTTTCTATCCCATTACCGTCAAGATAGTGTAGATGCCCAAAAATTTGCTGCAAACTATTTGCAAAAAAAGAAAGTGCAAAAAATATATGTTTCAAATAATTTATCTTCTCACAGGAGAATATTCATCCAAACTATTCTGTGTGACATGCGTGATATGATATGATGAAGCTACTGATAAGAGGCTCATACATTAATTACATGTCTGTACTTCTAAGTTGGTGGTAAGACACCCACATCTCATGCCAGTATCATCCAGTTAAAATAGTCTGTTTAGACTATAAATGAATTAATATATAATTAAGTAACTCTTCTCTGTAATTCGCTGTATACTGTGACAGTTGAAAGTTAATCAAGATCTTAAACCAAACTGTTGTCTGCACCTGTAATATTATCAATGTCCTTATCTCGTGAAAGAATAGAACAAATGGAAAGAGTTCTGGAAATATAAGATGACTGTACTATTCGGTAATTACAAAGAAGAGTTACTGAAGGAAATTTTGTATTTCTGTCTGTTTTGAACATATTTACACTATGGATAACATTACTATATGTCAGTATGTATGATATATATATAGTAACCATGATAACATGGGTAGTCACAAGTTTTCAAAGTTTAGTTTTAGATGGTGATTATCTATGTTAACTGCCACAGTGTCAAGTAAATTTCAAAGAAGAGCTACTTGAGTGTTTATTTCTTTAGATTTTGAAGACACTATTTCAACTTGATAACATACATGTAACTATTGAAATTACAGAGAAGAGCTACTTAAAGGATATATTTCTTTCTTTACATTTTGAAGAGACTACTTTAACTAGATGATATTGTCTTGGGATGTAGTATACATGATACATGCTATTTAAAAGTTTACTACAAAGTGAATATATGCAAATGTAAACACATTTGCATATATTCTTTTCTTTGTCTCTTGCAGATAAAGATTATATACCTTTATTGAGAGAAATATTATCCATAGCATGCATGAATTACTTTAGAATTTACACTTGTGCTCACCCTGCTTACTATATTCTCTTTCAAACACACTTACTTTTGGCAGTGAGAACAAAACCACTGCTCTTTCCCTAGCTCTTTTTCATCCCCATTTAACCCAACGCACTTGAAATGAAACCATATGTCACACTTGTCACAGCAGACACAAGTAGTGGTACAGTTGTGACCACATTCTGTGCAACTGCATTCTAGCAATTTTTACTTTTTTTGTTTGCTTTTTCCTTTCCTTTTTTGACCTTGTGCCTTACTTTTCCCTCCCTTGGATTTTGAGGAGGAAGGTGGTGCATCTGAATTTGCTTCAACATTTGATGATTGTTTTTTTTGTAATTTCACATACCTTTTTGGGATCCTTTATTCTGATTTGCTTCCTATAACGGCTACAAAATTAACGAATACACTGGCCTAAACATCAATCAAAATGAACGGAACCGCCTTTTTAAACACGACTTATATTCGTGTTTCCGTGACCATGTTTTCCATCATGTTTAAGGCAACTTAACCGCCTCGCTCCAGGAGACGAAAACGCCGGGCTCCGGGTGACGTAAACTCCATGTTTAACGAATTTTACAGCGTAAACATGTAATTTAATGCAACTGAAATGCCCTATTCCTGGTGACGTAAACGCCATGTCTAGGTGACGTAAACTTCATGTTTAGCGTGTTTACAACGCAAAAATGTAATTTACTGCGACTTAAATGCCTCAATCCTGGTGACGTAAACGCCGTGTTCCGGGTAACGTAAACTCCCTATTCAACGTGTTTAGAACGTGAAAATGTAATTTAAGGCAACTTAAATGCCCCATTCCTGGCGGCGTAAACGCCGTGCTCCGGGTGACGTAATCTACATGTTTAATGTGTTTACAACGTACAAATAAAAATTAATGGAACTTAAGTTAAATGTCTCATTTCTGACGACGTAAACGCTGTGCTTCGGGTGACGTAAACTCCATGCTTAACGTGTTAGCAACGTAAAAATGGAATTTAATATAACTTAAATGCCCCATCTTGGCGGCGTAAAAGCCGTGCTCCAGGAACGTAATCTCTATGTTTAACGTGTTAGCAACGTAAAAATGGAATTTAATGCAACTTAGATACCCCATTTCTGGCGGCGTAAACGCCGTGCTCCAGGTGACGTAATCTCCATGTTTAAGGTATTTACAGCGTAAGGACGTAAAGTTAGTGGACAAGAAACAAGGAATTTCCGTTGAGTATAACACCGAAAATTCGGTGCTTTATTGAACGGAAATTCTTTGTTTAAAGTGACGTAAACTCAATGTTTTATTTGTTTACAACGTAAGATTGTAAACTTGGAAAACCAGACACTGGCATATTTCACGCTCCAGTCGACGGAAACTCCTTGTTCTCTGCATTGGAAACTCGATTCGGACGCCATGGTCGAAAACCTGTTTCTTTGGTCGGAAATGCAGCATAACTGGTCCAAACTGGTAGTTGTAGGAACTTAAACCTTATGAATTATATTCCACAAGCATAACTATATATCTACTGCTATTAAATAAACAATATAAAAACTGTCTGTCATATATTTGAGTAGCTTTTATTATATATTTAAGATTCTGCTATTAAATAAACAATATAAAAACTGTCTGTCATATATTTGGATAGCTTTTATTATACATTTAAGATTAAGTAAAACCATAAACGTAAGCAATAAATCATGGAATGGCATTATGACGAACTTTCTGGCTGTTGAGTACTCTAAAACAAATAGCTCTCCGCCATTGATGTTATAGAAAACTGAGAAAATGAAAAATTGTTGACTTAAAGCTTGACTAGACACAAAATGATTGATTTTTTTAAATATTTATTGACCTGTTTTGCCTCAGAGCTCAAAGTGTTTTATATTACAAATCACAGGTAAATACGTACAAAATTTGGTCGTATAAGTTAGTTAGCCCTCCACACCACGTGGGTCAAAAAGATTTGCTGCTCTAATATATCGGTGAAGCGCCCATTTAACTTTCAAATCTTCTTTCTGATTGGTCCACTTTGCAGTTTTACTTATTTATCTGTCAGGTTGATATTGAGACTTAGAAGACTGGATGAGAGCCAAAAAATGCAAGCGGCCAATTGATTAACATCCTTAAACACAAAGCATATAAAAAGGCTTTATAAAACCTTAACTCAAATTTTTCTTCAATTTAATAGATCACTTGAAAAATTGTTGTTCCCACGGGTTATGCATTCATAAATTAAATACAACTATCATAAACAGATAAATATAGGCCTATATATTTGTTTTAGTTACTAACTAACTCACTAAAGGCTCCCCTATTCATATTTTGATGACTATAGGAAATCATTCTTAACTTTTGAGGTTTAATTTGATAATTTTTGCCACCCTCAAACCAAATTGTATTCGTATATATTCCTTATGCCTACTTCAAGAATTTTATATAACTTTACATTTGTAAAATTATGTATCAAAGTTAACTTTCAAAAGGATAGAAAACGGATGATTTGTCAATTCTTGATTGTAATAATTCGAGCGATGACTAAAGTGATGACATTCAATTCTAACAAAAGATTCAATACCTTTCAGAAATAAACGTTTCTTAAATTGATGAAGGCAGAAACGAGAATATTGTGAGGATAAGAGGAAAATAATTTTCCTTATAAAATATTTTACCGAAATGTCAAAAAGAAATTCGAGTATGCAGGTATGTACGGGTATTAAGTCATGCTGTCAAATTTTCTATATAACATTCAAAATTTCATATAACGCCATTATTGAGACTAACGCCTTGGGCCTCTTAACCCTCATGATGACGTAATATACATGTTCAAAGCTGTTACAGAGTATGATTAAATTTAATCCCTGAATAAGATTTCACAATGGACGAAAAATGACTGAAAACGTTTCACCTTTGCAACCTTACATGCTTAATTTCTAATTTGTTTAAAAAAAAAAAAATTCACACACTGATGAAAATCGAGATCATAATTGATCATAAACTGATAAATGATCAACTTTATGAAGCATGGCTGGGCGTGGATATTATTTTTTTTAATGTAAATCCAGTTTTTAATTGTATTTTGTAATTCTTCGACCAGTCTAAGGGTTTACAACAAATTCTGGTCGAAGCATTTTGAGTTTTACCATACCGTCAATACATTTTGTAGGAGGAATGGACCTCTAATAAGTTTTCGGTAACAAACATTTAGATAAAGAAAAAAATGATCAATAAATAAAGATTGCGAGTAGACCGCCCAGTCCTATTCCACGTAATAATAATCCTCACACCTTTACGGATGAGCCATATCGGGAGCGCTATAATTCTCAACTTTGATGAACCATATCGTGAACACTAATTCCAAAACATGAAGACTGTTTTGTTTAACAATCTAACCAAACTTTAAAATTTTGTTTAAAATACTATATTCACGTCTCAGTCATATATCAGAGACGTTCACAGACATTTATAATAATAATGGTACATATAATCAATATGTGTAGCACTTAGGAGAACCGGCCGATTTGATAGAATGTCATTTCATAGGAATGCCAACAACCGTTTACGTCCCATCTCTGACACCACACTTGTCAAATAAAAGTAATACTTGGCTTTTTCTTATAATAGTTTTCAATTTGGCTGACTCCGGGAAGATCGCGAATTATTTTCAACCTCCATGTGTGATCGTTACCCGACATGCCCGATAACCAGATAACTGGATTGACAGCAGCTCGGCGATCAATCTTGCTCTTCTTTTGTTCACATTCCACCCATTAAAGCCATTGTTTTCTGACGATAATTTTCTGAAATGCGAAAAAATACAAATTACCCAACAGTAATCAGGTAATAAATCTGATGAAGATTAGATGTGAAGCAGGGGCGTAACTTTAGGGGGTAGGGTGTGATCCCTATAGAATGTTTTGTCGGGCACCAACATGGTACCGAAGAGGTATAAATTATACCTTAATGTTTTTGTCACAGTTCACAAAAAGACAAAGTACTTCTGAAAATGCTTTTGAAAACACCATGGGTATTCTATATTATTTTCACGGCTGTACGAGGTAGGGAGTGGTCCGAGCACTGCTCTTAATCGGGCAGAGATGCAGGGATGGCGGATGGTGTTTAAGTCTGAGGGTAAGGATCTGAGGGGCATTTTCAACTGTCGTAATTTAAAACTTTAAAAATGCAAGGTATTTTGGTCCAATTTTCGGTATAATCATACATTTATATAAAAACCGATATTAAGATCTACAAAAATTGGTAAATTTATAGGTCATATTAAGTCTTGAATTCGAAAGGATTAAGATCAATAGATCATGATTAGATTAGCCAATCGTATTGGTCCTGAATCGGAATATTTCATGTCTAAAATACGGTGAACAGCAAATTAGGGGCCCTTGGAATTATTCAGGGGACCACCACTTTCTTGGTGAGAATTAATGAACCTCGGTATATCAGTATGAATTAGACCAGATTGCTCAAATTCACACCCAGTCTTTACCGCGTCAGTGTACAGGTGAATAGGGTCCCCATTTTATATATTTTTTTTTTCTTTTCCAGAACCCAATTTAAAGGCCTTCCACGAATGAAATTTGGGGTACTTTGCTGGATGTTTGTGCTTTTTCTTCAATCTGCAAATATTGAATGGCATTTACCAAAACGATGGAAGAGGGTATTTCAGTTTATCTTATGAAAATGGCCTGGCTTACTGCCGGATCCAAATAGTAAGTTTTGCCAGGGGCGTAGCCAGGATGAAATGTCAGGGGGGCCAAGCCAATCCAAACCAGGGATGATATGATAACGTGTTTTGTAAGCAGTTATGACACGATTAAATGGAACATATTGGAATGAGGGTGCATGGTCTTGTAAGCGGGAAGTAGGGAGAAAGCTTTTCTCTAGATAGGGAAAATCAGGGAATTATTAACAAAAAAATTAATGGATATTTTGGTAAAATCATTGGAAATTTTAGTAAAATTTGGCAACATTTTCCAATAATTGATACAAATTTACCAAAAATCGTAAAAAAATTGCTCCACAATGAAGGTAATTTTCCGAAAATTGAAGAAGATGGCACGAGAATTAAAAAAAATTCCCCAACACTAAAAGAGATATCCCAAACATTGAAGGAAATTTCCCAAAAATATAATAAAACATACCTAAAATTGAAGAAAAATAGCTTTAAATTGAAGGAAATTTTCCAAACTTTGAAGAAAATTTCCCAAAAATTGAAGGAAAACTGCCCAAAAATAAAGGAAATTTTCTAAACATTGAAGGAAATTTACAAAAAAATTGAAGATGAAGAAAGTTTGCCAAAATATCTTAAAAACATATCTCCCAAATAAAGGAAATTGTCCGAAAATTGAAGAAAACTGTACGAGAATTATGGAAATCGCTTAAAATTGAAAGACATTTCTCAAACAATGAAAGAAATTTACAGACAATTTTTCGTAAATCGAAGAGATATCCCATACATTGAACTGTTGAAAGAAATTTCCTTTTAAAATGAAAGAAAATTTACCTAAAAATGAAGAAAATATCCTAAAATGAAGAAAATTTGCCGCAAATTGAAGAAAATTGACAGACTCACTGACCGAAAATCGAAAACCAATTGCATTAATATGCATGGTGGGCGTGGCCTAACGTGAAAGTACTAAATAAACAAAGATCATAAACGATATTTCAGATTTATGCTGTATGTGGTACACAGATGGGTCATGGTCTGTACGTATATTCTAATGTTGTGGTAGTAATGTCATGAATACTAACGAGTAGATGGGGCTTGCTGACAAATTCTTGAAATTTGATAAATGAGCAACCGTTTTTGCATCATACTTGCTTTGATGGTGTTAATTATTGTGCAAATGCTAATGTTGTCAACATTTTTATTGATCTCCATGGTGGATAAAGGCTTATGAATAAATATGGAACAAATATTTTATGATATGCAGTTACATGACAGTTAATACAAATTTTGCAAATCAATCAGCTAATAAAAAAGAATCGGAACCACAAAACCTTTTGGTTCTGGTTCAATTTCCTTCCTGTTTTGAGAACTATACCTCTTCTATTTTGGAGAAATCTGCTTATTTTTGTAAAATTTCTACATTTTTGGGGTTGTTTCTTCAATTTTCCTTCATTTTCTGGAAATTTCCTTCATTGGGGGAAATTTCCTTCATTTTGGAGAATTTTCCTTAATTTGGGGTAATTTTCCTGCATTTGGGGATATTTTCTTCATATTTTCAACACCTGTTGATAACATAAACATGTACATAATAACAAACAAAATTATCATGCCCAATATGACGCAAAACGGACATACAGTTGCTCATTGATCACTTTTTCAAAATTTTTACTTTAAGCCGCGCCCACTTATCAATATGCATGAAATCACCATGCACCACAAGCATTAGGTCATGTCGGTATACCATAGGCTATCTGTGTACCATATAACCTAATATATTACTCCAGTTTACTGTTCTAGAAAAACTGTTTACATTAGCTCTTTACAACAAAATCATATTAAGCCCCGCCAACTATATATATATATATATATATATATATATATATATATATATATATATATATATATATATATATATATATATATATATATATATATATATATATATATATATATATATATATATATATATATATATATATATATATATATATATATATATATATATATATATATATATATATATATATATATATATATATATATATATATATATATATATATATATATATATATATATATATATATATATATATATATATATATATATATATATATATATATATATATATATATATATATATATATATATATATATATATATATATATATATATATAAGTCGTGATTAAATAGGCGGTTCCGTTCAGTTTAAGTGATATTTAGGCCAGCGTATTCGTTAATTTTGTTGCCGTGATAATCACCTGATATTTGAATACCAAAAGCGTCGTATTCTGTTTTGCATTGTTTTGTATGGTCAGATGGTTAAAGTACAACTTTGAAAGGTCAAACTCTATCTGAAGTAATCGGGAAAATTATCGGGAAAATTTGCCAAATTTCAGAACATTTTTTTCAATTTTCGGGACATTTTCTTCAACGCTTGAAAAATGAAATGTTGCCAAATTTGCCCAAAATTATCAATATTACCTCCCAACCGAGCAGGAGCATGCAACCCGGAAGGTGAAATCCTCTCGGAGGGTAGGAAACTGTCTCTGCCGCCCCCACTTCCTTCGCCTCTGCCAGCCAACTCAACCAAATCTTAACCAACCTATTACTGTATTAATTGGCCGTGCACCTGTGAAAATTCCTTAAAAAACAAAAGAAGAAGCCCTGCCTGCCTGTCTCACTACCCCTCCAAATGTACTATAAGAGAGATCCTTTTGGACCCACAAAAGGATCAAAATGCATCAAATTCCTGGGGCATCGCCCCCTGGACACTACCATGGGCCTTTAAGCAGGCCCTAATCAGACCCCACGCCAGAAATCTCGCGCTTTGCGCTCGGATAGCGCTAACGCGCTATAAACTAAAGCAAAACCGAATACAGCCCCTCCCAGTTCCCCAATATCAAATTCTTTCCGACGGCACTGGAATTGCATAAAGATCATTAAGGAAAACAATCAGGCGTACACATATTATCGTCGCTGGAGAAGGGGATGGAGAGGGGGTGGCATACGTGTCGCACACAACTTTTTATTTAATTTTTCTAATCATCAGTTTTAGTGGACATGATCTGTTGTTCATATCTTTCGCAACAGAAGGCCTAATTGTTACAAAAATTGCGAAACATCTTTCTTATGATTTTCGAAAAAGTGGGATAATTTTTATCGTTTATATATATTTCACTTTTCAAAAACACAATTGCACTCAAAAGTGCATGGGCAAAGTTTGAACACTTCGTTTTGGGAGGGAGGTCTATGGACCCCTCATAATGAAGGCTTCGCCACTAAATGGTTCCATATACTAGCACGGAGCTATCAGGCTATGGAAGACTGGACCTATTTCGCCGATTTGCATGGTCTCGGGCTAAGGTTATAAAATCTGCTCAAAATTCCACTTTTCGTGTTAGGACGAGATAGCTTTTATAATAGGTTATGGTAACTTGTATAGCTCTATGAGGCTGAGTATTTGAAACAAATGTGCAAAATTGCCAAATTCTAAAAGTTGATTAAATTCGTGGATTTCAATTGGTCGAAATACGCTGTTCCAATCTGCACTTCTAAAGATAGGCCATTCAGTAATCGTTTGGAATAAAATGTAAGCCGCTACATTTAATCACGATAGATGGCTTTTAAACAACATGAACTTGCTGTGCGATTTAGCGTTCATGTCCTCTTGAAGGATTTTTGCCGACTTAACCGATTCAGATTCAGATTCAGATTTGGTCGCTCAACAAGTGAGGGAACGAGCCCCTGGACCTCCGGCTCGTACACATATGGTTTGAGAATAGGCGTGATTTGGGGTCCCACCCCCACTTTTTACAAATGCATACTCTTAAGTGGTGATGTTTCGTATCTTTAAGTAATTTGTGACACCCCCCCCCCATCCTCCCCCCCCGCCCTCTCCGCCTTCCTCCTCCCGCCATGCACACACACACTTTTGACTTACTCCCACTTTCGGTATAGGCAAACCTCGCCTATGGGTTTGAGAGATCGGGGAGCCAGGACTAATGACGGCAATTGCCCATCAGGCTAGAGGTAAACGGCCTTCTTTTAAAAATTACTGCTTACAAATTATTGGGGGTAATCATCCGGTAATGTCCCCCTCCCACTACGGCCTTTGGATTCGGGCCCATGGTAAATGACATGTTTTAATCAGGGAGTTGTTAAGACAACTCCCTATTTTAATTGTGTCAAATAATTACCATATATATTTTATGACTTATATTTATTATGTAGGATTTATGAATATGAGGGAGTGAACTTCTATTTGTTTGCATTCCATTTCGTTTTTATTCAGATATTTCTGTCGCGTCGATGTTATCATGCATGCAGGTAGGACGGAGTAAGGCTATGCGCTACGTACAAGCCTACGAGTATACGAACGTACGTACGTACGTCAGTACAGGCGGGCGCGCCTGCTCACCGCGTACCTAGCAAGTGGTCTACGTCGTACGGTTACGTTACGTGTGTTATCCGTGGTTCCCGTGGTGGAAGTTATTATAATATATCGGATTAGTCACTCAACCTGCAGACCTCCCAAACCTGACTGTTATTTGTAAATGGTAAGGAGTTTGTGGAATTTTTTTTAACTTTCAACGTTAAGCATCAATGGCAATTCTTTTTGTGTTTGTAAATGACACGTGAGCCTGGACTGCTGGAGGGTCACATGTCCAGGCTCACGTTCAAGTTAAACGTTAACGTTAGGGGCTGCCTAACTTAACGTTAGGGCCTGCCTAACTGAATCTGAATTGGTTAAGTCGGCAAAAATCCTTCAAGAGGACATGAACGCCAACCGAGCGTAGAAGTATGAGTAAAAGATAAAATAAAAAACTAGTTAGCAATACAAGTGTTAGTAAGTTTAGCTTTGAAACAGTCGAGACTTGGTGCATGTACAATGTCTGACGGTAAAGGCTTAATCATTCCATTCCTTAGGCTTTAGACTTGCAAGTAGGCCTACGGGTAATTTTGAGAAAAAGAACAGGACGTTTGTCATGGAGTCGATGGGAAATTCCAACATTTTTGAAATAGTTTTTCTCTAGCCTCTAGAAGGCTAATTTCAAAATTACTAAAAAAGCGTACATGATTTAATGATAATATTTATTAAGCCTAGGATTAATGTTAGGATACAGTATATATCCAAGAATATCCAAAAAGTAAGTGATTTTTCAATCATCTATTCTCTACATGTGAATTCTCAAAAACATAGGAATTGTATACCAGCTACAGTATAAAAACCCTCGTACGGCAATCCCAAT
Organism: Chiridota heheva; assembly: GCA_020152595.1. Lineage (NCBI taxonomy): Eukaryota > Metazoa > Echinodermata > Holothuroidea > Apodida > Chiridotidae > Chiridota > Chiridota heheva. The sequence goes on along the minus strand of JAIGNY010000375.1, from coordinate 520,887 downwards.
GTTAACTGTATGTACTGCGGGATGTGTATAAGCCTTGATACTTGATGAAGTATTCTTGATGATCTCCACTTAAGCTAAACTAGGATGAAAGGTGCAGGTTTGGCGTCGCAGCCTTAAAGGTGCAAGGTGATGGAAATAAGGGTGGAACAGGTTGACAAATAACAAACACTGACGACGTCAACGACCACCAACATCAAGAACCAAGGGTGTACTATATGCATGGAACTGTAGCTGAATTAGAGGAGCTTGCTGCCTGAAAGAGCAAGCATGACATGATCGGTAGAGCTGCTTCTTTAAAGGATTAGTTCAGTGGTAAAGCAAATTTATCTTATATGAAAGAGGACTTTCAAAAGAAACAAAAAAAGTGAAGAAAGCATTCAAAAATCTTATTCCGTTCAGGAGATATCTAAGTTTAAAGTTTGGTATCATTTGTGTAGAAACGACTGAAATCAGACTAGTTGTGATGTCATAGCCTCAGATTCCTCAAAGTATTAATGTATTCTATCATATTTTGTCCTCTATTTGTGGCTTAACAACTATGGGATGTGTCAAAAAAGTAGTAAAACTGAATCTAGGGAGGGTATGTATAATATACTACCTGAAGAAAGTTTGAGGAAAAATAATTTGAATAGTAAACAAAATTAAATAACCTTTCTTTAAAATACATAAAGACTTTGAGGAATCTGAGGAAAATGACATCACAACTAGTCTAATTTTAGTCATTTCTACACAAATAAAACCAAGCTTTAAACTTAAATATCTCCTTAACGGGATAAGATTTTTGAATGCTTTCTTCATTGTTCTGTTCCTTTTGAAGTCCTCTTTCATATAAGATGTACTTGCTTGACCCCTGATACCAAACTTTAAACTTGAATATCTCCTTAACGGAATTGATTTTTGAATGCTTTCTTCACCATTTTGTGTATTTTTGAGTCCTCTTTCATATATTGTGGACTTGCTTGACCGCTGAACTAATCCTTTAAGGTGATACAGTAATATGTTTGATGTTGCTGCACTTACTATTGAAAAAAGAAAGTGAAAAAAGAATGTTACTTTGATGTTTATAAGGTTGCATTATATTGAAGTTTGAACATGATGTGTTGATTATTTCACTACTTTCTGTTTCATATTATTAATATACAGTAGTAGTCATTTAAAGTGAGATCAGAAATTCTATCATAAAGCTATTTTTACTCAAGATTTGACTGGGCAGACCCCTAGTTTTGCTGTTTCATAGGGGTCCACCCTGTCCCTGCCCCTGGGGGTCCATCCTGCCCCATGAGGGTCCATCCTTCCCCTGGGGGTCCGTCCTGCCCCCTGGGGGTCCGTCCTGCCCCCTGGGGGTCCGTCCTGCCCCCTGGGGGTCTACCATGTCCCTCATAAGAAAACAAATCTTAATAAACCTCATAAAAATACACAGAATAATAGCATAGTAAGCAATTGTCCTATTTGGCTCATGAATGGTCCTTATCAGTCAGAATAGTTTTATTCTGAGGTATGATTGTAGCTAAAATCCTAGAGCCTCTTAACAAGCCCCTGGACTCCACGCCGAAAAGACAGTTTTGCGCGCACGCATTATTGTGCCCCCCAACAAGTCTAGCACCCTGCCTCTTTTTAAATCAAGCTAGGGGTTTGTTTTAGGATCATGACTTAAGTGCAGTAGTGTACAGTATATAATAGTTGAGTTATACTGTAAGTCCTCTTTCATATAAGATTAAAACATACTTGCCACTGAACTAATCCTTTAAAATGGTATTAAGGGTTGCATCTTTTCACAGAAAATAATACTAGCAGCTTTATTCTGCAGCTGCTCTAAATCTTACAGCAGCTTTATTCTGCAGCTGCTCTAAATCTTATAGCAGCTTTATTCTGCAGCTGCCTCTAAATCTTTTTTAGCATCCAAAAATATGCATTTATGTTAAACGAATTTTCATCTTTTACAGGACTCAAAACTACCACTAAAACATGAATGATGGAACCACCAGCAGCATTGTGTCTTTTCAACACTGCCAACTGTCAACAAATATTCTTGTATTCAGAATTCCAGCCATTTGTCCTTTGTGCCACACGAGCTTGCAAGAACAGCCTCTTACTTCTCCACCTATCAGGTTCCCTTCATATTTGACTGATAGCAGGTCTCATGCATATTCAGTGATCATCAAACCAACCAATGGCACTTTTTTAGGGTATGTGAATGTTTTTATACTTCCATGTGATGTTCTCACCTTTATTGCTTTTACCATATTTTTTCTGCAGGACAATTTATGCTTACATGAATTAAAAAACTAGAGAGAAGGTGCATGGTGTCATATCACGTGACCTTTTTTGTTTACGACACCATGTTGGATGGCAAGAGAACATGATGGATCCATTAGCAGAACTGATACCCTGCGTGTATTATATACCGTATGCACACTGTTCTAGTACACATGTGACATGAAATCAAAATGACCAGTTTTTCAGTATCAGAATCTCTATCTAAATACGTGCAACATCTAATTGATGAAAGAAAGAAAAAAACAGATATATTGCTAAGTATGCAATGATTGATGTGCGGGATCCCTATAATTTGCCAGGAGCTTTGTTCAAGCCGATTAAAGAAGTTTTGAATTCATCAAAAGTTCCTGACATTACTATATCACGACATTTACAACTACCTTGTTAACATCAGTCATCAAGTCATACTACACAGTGGCAATGAGTCTGTAATTCAAGTACCAGGCTCAGCTAATTTGCCTTGAGCCACTCAAATTTAGTAGAAAGGCTGCGCATGAAAACATTTCACTTGAAGAAATCTGGCGTGGGGGAAAAACATGCAATTCCTTGGTAAAACTAGAATATTAGCACTATCTAGAGTGCATACAGTACCTCCACCCGTGGCATTTCCAAAATATCTAGAATAATTTTAAAATTCATTTGATTCATGAAAACATTACTGTACATGTACCTCCTTCCAACTTCGTTGGCGGAGGTAAATATGAGATACTATGAGATACCTACTGACAACAGTGAGAAATCAGAGGAAATTTGTTTTGGTGGGGAGATTTAATTAATTTAGATTACAGGCCCTTCAATGGGTAAATAAATTAATCAATGGTCCCCATTTTGGTGATTCATTGATATATTTCTAAGGATATTTTCAGAGGGTAAGAAAATTCATAATTGGGGGTAATGAAATGGAATGGGAGACATTTCCCCTTAACTAGTATTTTAGAAAGACTGTGGTTCACTGTCTCTAAATGATAGCCACATAAACGGGAATTGACTTCTGTTAGAGAGGTGGAAGCATGTAAAAGAAAAAGTCTTTAAGTTGTACCCAAAAAAGTAAATAGAGAATTATTTCCATTCATATGAGGTCTGAAGTAAACCTGGCCTGACCTAATGTTAGCTACATTAGCAGCATAGGAAAGTATTTGACATGAGGGTGGGGCAGATTTGATCATTCGTCTCAACAAACCTCAGTACAAAAATGTACGAGTTTCTTATCACGGTCCAAAAACTATTTGTAAAGGGGAGGGGGAGTCGTACAATTTTTCGTAAAATTTCTCAAAAATTGAAGCAAATTTCACTAACTAACTTGAAGGAAATTGTACAAAAATTGAAGAAATTTTCCTGAAAATTAAAGACGTCTTGAAAATTGAAGGAATTTTCCTGAATTATGAAGGAAATTGCACTAAAATTGATCAAATTTCACGAAATTGAAGGATACTTTATGAAAATTGAAGACAAATTCCTGAAAATAAGGAAATTGCACGAAAATTGTAGCAAATTTCACGAAAATGAAATTGGTCAACCTCTCGAAAATTGAAGAAACTTTTAGGAAAATGAAGGAAATTACACGAAAACTGAAGCAAATTTTATGAAAATGATAGAAACTTCTCAAAAATTGAAGAAAAATTCATGCAATTGAAGAAAAACGCACAAAAATTGTAACAAATATCTCAAAAAATAACTGGATATTTTATGAAAATTAAAGGAAGATTGATGAAAATTGATAGAATTTTATCCAAAAATAAAAAACAAATTTTCCCAAAATGAAGGAAAATGCATGAAAATTGAAGCAAATTTCACGAAAGTGAAGGAAATGTTATGAAAATTGAAGCTCTCTGGAGAAAAAGAAGCTATGGAATCTGACAATTCATTAGACCTTCATTATTGGGGGGCCAAAATGGTACTTGGCCCCCCTGGAAAAATGATTGGGGGCCACTCCCCCACTCCCACTCTCCTCCCCCACTCCCACTCTCCTCCCCCACTCCCACTCTCCTCCCCCACTCCCCTCCCCCACTCCCCTCCACTCCCCACTCCCACTCCTCCCCTCCCACTCTCCTCCCCACTCCCACTCTCCTCCCCCACTCCCACTCTCCTCCCCCTCACCCACCCCCTCACCCACTCCCCCCTCACCCACTTCCCCTCACCCACCCCCTCACCCACCCCCTCACCCACTCCCGTCACCCACTCCCCGTCACCCACTCCCGTCACCCCACTCCCCACTCCCCCTCACCCACTCCCCCTCCCCCCCCCACTCCCCCTCCACCTGCTTCCTTACATATTCTACTGGTGGAACTTGGTGTCCAATCTTTGCATTTTACTGCAGTTATTCATTTTGCCCGTCTACTCTCTTCCACTGGAAATATGTAAAATGATACTCCTTTTCCCTGTCCATGACGATTTGTACAACTTCTACTTATATATGATTGTATGAGTTTTTATGTACCTTTTCATTTTTGTAGAAACTACAAGCAAGGAGACAACCTTCATACAGGAGTTACTGACTCAAAAGGTAAGTTTGTCTTTTTCCTTGTTTCATCCTGGTTTCATGTACTGTATGCAACTATTTGTTTATGTATACTAGGGATCTGCAATTTGCTGGATCGGCTGCTTGGGACAACCAAACATCACATTCGGCATACACGTCTGCCATTGGACAAAAAGTTGGGTTAAAGGTTGTTGTTTTTTTAGTCACAAAACAGCTCTCTCTCTCTCTCTCTCTCTAGGTGCCGAGTCTGGAACAGACATTGGCGATCATGGCCCTCCAGTCACTTCTGTGTAGAGCTTAATGCATAAACTTATTGTAACTTAGGCTGTTGTTGGTTGCCCAGTTGTTTAAGCTTTGGACATATTTAACTCGCTGCCTTTCTCTGCTTCTTTTGCCCTCAATTTTCCCACATGCTGCAAGCTGTTCCAACCAACCCTCCTGACAAACATACCCGAAAAATTCCATCTGTGTCCTTCTGATGGCATTGAGTAGGGACCTGTCCATGCCTGAAGTTATCAGGGCATCATTTGTTTTCCTTTCTGTCCAAGATATGATTATAAAAATCATGATTATAAAAGAATTAAAAAAAAAAACCATATAAATTAATTCCAAATCTCTTAAAAGTGATTGTTTTTGTGTACAAAAGGTAGGTAACAAAGTATCCCATAAGTGTTAAACTGATGTATCATGTCATTGGTTACAGGGTAGGAAACTGGTTAGGTGTGTTAAGATGGTTCCCAGTTCTTAATTAATAATGTCCAGGGTTAGGGTTAGTTCCTAATTAATAATGTCCAGGGTTAGGGTTACTTCCTAATTAATAATGTCCAGGGTTAGGGTTAGTTCCTAATTAATAATGTCCAGGGTTAGGGTTAGTTCCTAATTAATAATGTTCAGGGTCAGGGTTAGTTCCTAACTAGGAACCAACTTCAAAAACCCCAACCAGCCTCCTACCTGGTGTGTTACATTAATATGCAACATTTTCTTTGGGCAACATTATTTTCTTCTCATACTACCGTGAATGTAGAGATCATTGCCCAGTGGACAAACTACTTTCCGAACCTCTAGCCTCAACCAGAAATGGGCAGGGTGTCCAAGACAAATATGGACATTTACAAGGTAGCAAGCTCTATGCAGCATGAATTTGGGAACACCATGACTTCAAACATAATTTAGAGAATAATCAATTAAATAAGTAGTGAAGTAGCATCTTGTGGTATTGGGGTACTGTAAACAGCATTTAAAGAAGGTAAAACAATGATCAAACTAAATTTTTCTTGCAAAAAAAGTAGACGATTTGTGTAAAAGGGACAAGGTGTAGAACAAGAGGGACAAGGTGAAAAATGCTAACTAGGCGTTTACTGTCAGATTGATATGTAGAACCCTGATGTATACCATAATTAAAATGATACAGCTACCACATGATAAAGGGAAAAATGGTGAAGAAATCATGCAAAATGTCTTTTAGGGGTTAACAGCTATGAAATGTTTGAGATGAAGTGACTGATGGCAGTGACTATGGTTACCAAGAACAAGTTTAAAGTGACTGATCGCAGTGACTACGGTTACCAAGAACAGGATTAAAGTGACTAATTGCAGTGACTGGTTACCAAGAACAAGTTTAGAATGACTGGTCGTAGTGACTATGATTACCAAGAACAAGTTTAAAGTGACTGGTCGCAGTGACTGGTTACCAAGAACAAGTTTGAAGTTACTGATTGCAGTGACTGGTTACCAAGGACAAGTTTGAAGTGACTGATCACAATGACTGGTTACCAAGAAGAAGTTTAAAGTGACTGATTGTTGTGACTATGGTTACCAAGAACAAGTTTGAAGTGACTGATTGTAGTGACTATGGTTACCAAGAACAAGTTTGAAGTGACTGATTGTAGTGACTATGGTTACCAAGAACAAGTTTGAAGTGACTGATTGCAGTGACACTGGTTACCAAAAACAAGTTTAAAGTTTGATCGCAGTGACTATAGTTACCAAGATCAAATTTGAAGTGACTGATTGTAGTGACTATGGTTACCAAGATCAAGTTTGAAGTGACTGATTGCAGTGACTATGGTTACCAAGAACAAGTTTGAAGTGACTGATTGCAGTGACTATGGTTACCAAGAACAAGTATGAGATTCTATAAACATTTGTCAGGGATTTTTCTCTCCAATTTGCACCATTTTGTTTTATAACTTCATTTTCGGATTATCTTTTCGGTGGATGGGCTTTTATCCTCGGTGAGATCGTTTCTTTTCTTTTTTTCTATTATATTTTCCCTCGTTCTGTCCCGACTTTTCACGCCCTTCGTTACTAATACAGCGGTCCCCATATAGTGGTTCCGCGATTTTTTTTCTAGCTGCCTCAGGTCTCTCGGCCCTTGGTTTTTTTTTTCATAATGACAAAGCGCCTATGCAGTGACCTTGACCTTGACCCCCTCCCCCCCTCCCGTGACCCACCTGCTACCATCATTGACCATTCTGCAACCCCAATCCCCAAAATCCTTATAATCCATGCCACCAACAAGCAGGAAAGCTTTAAAAAGTTTCTCCTTTCCTCATCCATAAAGCCCTCTTTGGCCTTGTCGGTACCCTCCCCAAAGTCTCTACCCTTAGATCCGGTGATCTCCTGGTGCACTGCACCAGGGACACACAAGCCACCACCCTCCTTTCCACCAAAACCCTATCCAACTCTGGTATCGACATCACAGTCACCCCCATCGTTCTCTAAACTCCAGCAAAGGCGTCATACGCACCAGCGATCTTGCGTACATGACCGATGACGACCTCCAAGAAGAACTAGCTAACCAACATGTAACCAAAGCCCGTCGTCTCGTTCTAAAGAGAGACGGGCCAAAACTCCCACCAACACCATATTTCTCACCTTCGCAACACCAACTTTTCCCTCCCACATCATTGCCGGCTACCTGAGAATCCAGGTCGCCCCTTACATTCCTAACCCTTTACGTTGCTATAATTGTCAGAGGTATGGCCACGGGAAAAACTCCTGCCACAGCCAAGCGCTCTGGTAACTGCGGAGCCCCGGACCATGACAACACCTCCTGCACCAACCCCCCACTCTGCACAAATTGTGACGGTAAACACCCAGCAAACCATCCCTCCTTCTCGAAAGACTGTCCCACCTGGCTTCAGGAAAAACAAATAACAAAACTTAGAACCCTTAACCCCAACATAACCTACCCTGAGGCCAGAAACAATTCCTCGCTTCTCTTAACTCCAAGCCTTCCTACTCAAACGTAGTCTCCTCTAACTCTAATTCCGCCCCCAAACACAACTAACACAACAAAACTAACTCCCATGCCCAAACCGACCTCACCTGGCTCTTCTTACCTAGTCCTAAGCCCATCACCATTTCCAACAACCCAATCACACCCAATACCCACACCACCTCCACCACCACTTCTCTCCTCAACCCCCTTCCTACTCTAAAGCCCCTACCGCCCCTACACCAACTCCACTAATACCTTCATACATCAAGCTAAAACCAGCCAAGCAAACAACCAACAAACCAACAAATTAACCAACAAACAACCAAAAAAAACAACCAATCAACAAACAACCAATCAACAAACAACCAATCAACAAACAACCAATCAACAAACAACCTACCTCCCAAACCCACACTGAAGAGAGTATGGATTGTTGATTACCAAACACACCGATCATACTTCTCGTCAATTTTCAAAAACAATCGCTCCCAAAGAAACAAATCCAAAGAAAAAACAAGCGAACTCAGACCCAGCAGATCTTCCTCCAGATAACCCCCGCCTCCTTTATGGCATACACCACAAACAATTACAATAACACCCACAACATCATACAATGGAACATTAGGAGCCTTAAGGCCAATTCTGAAGAAATCGACCTTCTGGCCTCCACCTTCAACCCGTCGTCTTCTGCCTACAAGAAACTTTCTTGAAAACCACCGACCATTACTCCTTAACAACTTTGCTTGCTATCACAAACATCAAGTGGATGCTGACAGGGCCTGTGGTGGCGTCTCCATTCTCGTTAGACACGATATCCCACACAGCCCTGTTAGGTGTGCACACCGACCTTCAGGCCATCTGTATTTCTATCTCCCTCCACAAAACTTTCACTCTCTGCAATATCTATCTCCCTCCCAACACCAACATTCAACCAACCAGCCTTAACAACCTCATCTCTCAGCTTCCACCCCCTTCATCCTTCTCGGTGACTTCAACGCTCACAACCCTCTGTGGGGCTCTAATACCACCACCCCTAGAGGCAAGTTCATCAAAACGCTCTCCGTCAGCACAGCCTGTCCTTACTGAACACTAACTCCCGACCTACCTTCATCCTGCCACAGGCTCTCTCACCTGTATTGACCTGTCTATCTGTTCCCTAACCTCCTCCCTGATTTTAGTTGGAGAGTCACTGCTGACCTCTGTGGTAGTGATCATTACCCTCTTCTTATACACTCCAATCTTCAAATCCCCACTGAGCACACCCCAATTGGAACCTCGGCAAGGCTGACTGGTCCCTTTTTGAAACCCTCTGTGACTCACACCTCTCCCCCCATCTTCTCGAGGATGAGGATCCATGTCTAACTTCAGTAATATCCTTATCAACATCGCCACCTGCTCAATTCCTTAAACCTCCAAACCCCAAATCATCCCCCAACCCCTGGTTCTCAGATGACTGCAAAACCGCCATCAAGAACAGGAAAAGAGCCCTCAGGAACTTTAAAACTAACCCGACCACCCATAACCTTAACCTCTTTCGCATCAGCCGTGCCAAGGCCAGACGCACTATCAAGGACAGTAAAACCAACACTTGGAACAACTTTATCTCTTCTCTCACCACCAACACCCCCACTAAGAAGATTTGGAGAATGGTTAACAGCTTCCACGGCAGAGTAGGCAAATCTTCCATCTACAGCCGCTAAGCTTGCCCTTAACCTCCTCCCTTCCCCTTTTCCCAAAACCCTCTCTGACATCAAACCGCTTATCGCTTCTCTTGTTCGTGACCGCTGGCAAACCTTATGGAACTTCGAAATTGATAACAAACTCCATGTTATCCAGCCCACAATCCCGGTCAAATCCACCATCAACAACCTTTCTCGTATCGACAACGTTCATATTACCCGTCTTAGAATTGGTCACACCCACCTCACTCACTCCCACCTCCTTATTGGTTCCCCCCAACCCCTCTGTAACAATTGCCACTGCATCCTCACAATCCAACACGTTCTCCTTGCTTGCCCCCTGTACAACCTTCCCAGAGCTTCTCTCGCTCCCCACAACTCAATTGCTGAGTTCTTCCAAAAAAATCCTCCAGATAAAATAGTCTCCTTCCTTCAGCATGCATCCCTCTACAACCATATTTAATTCTCCTCTTCCACCCCCTCTCTACTTTGTTTTTAGTTTTACCCATGCACCTCCTCTCTCGATCACAGCTTTCTGGCTTTTGTTCTTGAATTTCTCTCATTCTTCCCCTGGTCTCTTTCCTTACTACCTCTAAAATGATCTGACCTCTCAGGCACAATTTGACCTTCGTTGTCGTGGTGCCGTTAAGACCTCATCAAACAAACAAACAAACAGGGATTCCACAATTTGTGATCACCTCTCTCCTTTTTGTATCTTCCCATGAAAGAATGTGTCCTTTTCTTCCCAGTGGGGTTTGTGAAGTCATCGTGTAGCTTTTATTGCATTAGAGATAAGATAGCGGGATTTACCCTCTCCAAATAAGAATTGCCCCTTAAATAAATGCCAAAGGGCAGGGGGTGAGGAAGATTTGCTTTGTCACATGACATGTAAACATCAGCATAGAGTACTTGATCAAATCAATAATTCTCCTTAAATTTTGATTCCTAATTTGATTAGTGATGGTTTGTTTTCTTTGTATTAAAAAGTCTTGACAACAGGAAGACAAGTTTGATTTAGAATTAAGGAGCCTTCAACATTTGTGTAAAGTCGTTGAGGAGTTATGCTTGATTTAAAAAGGGGCAGGGTGCTAGACTTGTTGAGGGGCCCATTAATGTGTGCGCGAAGCACTGCGTCTTTTCGGTGTAGAGTCCAGAGGCCCCGTTAAGGCTCAATCCCATGGTGAAGAAGCTCTGGGATTTTAGCTATAATCATACATCAGAATGAAACTATTCTGACTGATACTGATAGGGACCATTCATGAGCCAAACAGGACATGTGCTTACTATGCTATCATTCTGTGTTCTGTTTCCATGTAAAGTATTCATTTATGAATTTAATTAAGATTAAGAAGTTAAAACAAAACAAATGCTATAAAAGGGCGGATGGACACACAGGGGGCAGGGCGGGCCCATTAAAGGGCGGGCGGGCCACCCCTGTAAAACAGCAAAGCTATGGGTCTGTAACCTTTCCTTGAACCAAGGTTGAAGAGTTTACAAGCTTTTGCAACCTCTTGTTATAAATACCAAGCTTGAGATTGTATCAACATGTGTTAAGAGTTTCCTCATGACAATTTGAGATCACCTCTTTTTCTTTTTGGTAATTTTAGGAAATATATTTCACTTTAATGAGAATGGGATCAACTGTGACCTGGTGCCCTGGGAGCAGTGTCTGTCCATTCCATTATTTGACTGTCTCGATATTAACCTGAAGGAGGTCTGGGACCAGTTTCTGCCGCTTTTCATTCAGAGACCGGAGTGGAGAAGAGAAAGGTGAGATAGACTTGTTTCAGGCTCGGTTGAAAAAAAAGGGCTTTTTTTTTGCTGATTCTTTTCAATTACTAATAACAGATATCTCATTATGGGATTTTCCATTCATGTCAATCACTTATGTTGTATAAATATGAATTATTATTATTCATGGTAAAACAATCATGGTTGATGTAAATAGTCCTGTGAAAGATTATTAATATGATAATGCACAACAAAATTGCATCTGAAAGTTCTACGGACATATACCCTCAGTTTTTTGTTTCTTCTACCAAGTGCAGAATTCCCTATAAGGATGTTTCAGCTGACGTTATGAGGTCATGTGACTTTGTTTACATCGCCATTTCATAGGGCAGACTGCTGTCTGCTAAACACTTACATACATTTGCATGTTGTTATATGAGATTACTTTTGTAAGTTGTACATGCTGGAATCTTGCTGTGCCTTTGGTTGCACTAACTAATAGACATTTTCAGAATCCTTTGATTAAGATTACTTGAAGTAATTGGAAGGTAATTTTTTCTTTAAAATAAGATTTTTATATCAAAAAAAATAATTCATCTGGCCAGTCATTTTATATTAAAAATTTAATTCATCTGGCCATTTCATTTTAACCAACGTGTCTTTGTATGCCCAGCACGTGTTTTCATTACCGGCGTGTGTTAGCGCGTGTTTTAGACCGAGTCTGTTTGTTGTACGTGTAATGTGACTGAGCTGTGTGAAGATCAGACGCGTGAAAAAATCAACGCGCAAAGCTAGTTCTGCCCTGCAAAATGGCTCCCAGTTGAGTTAGAGTCACGTGATGAAATCTTTCTATAGTTATCTCACCTTAGTCAATCACATTCAGATGGTCATAGACAGTGGTATATTTTTGGGCAGACTTAGTTAAGATATGGCTAGTTCAGACTTAGTTAAGATATGGCTAGTTCAGACTTAGTTAAGATATGGCTTGTTCAGACTTAGTTAAGATATGGCTAGTTCAGACTTAGTTAAGATATGGCTAAGTCAGACTTAGTTAAGATATGGCTAGTTCAGACTTGGTTAAGATATGGCTAGTTCAGACTTAGTTAAGATATGGCTAGTTCAGACTTAGTTAAGATATGGCTAGTTCAGACTTAGTTAAGATATGGCTAGTTCAGACTTAGTTAAGATATGGCTAGTTCAGACTTAGTTAAGATATGGCTAAGTCAGACTTAGTTAAGATATGGCTAGTTCAGACTTAGTTAAGATATGGCTTGTTCAGACTTAGTTAAGATATGGCTAAGTCAGACTTAGTTAAGATATGGCTAGTTCAGACTTGGTTAAGATATGGCTAGTTCAGACTTAGTTAAGATATGGCTAGTTCAGACTTAGTTAAGATATGGCTAGTTCAGACTTAGTTAAGATATGGCTAGTTCAGACTTAGTTAAGATATGGCTAGTTCAGACTTAGTTAAGATATGGCTAAGTCAGACTTAGTTAAGATATGGCTAGTTCAGACTTAGTTAAGATATGGCTAGTTCAGACTTAGTTAAGATATGGCTTGTTCAGACTTAGTTAAGATATGGCTAGTTCAGACTTAGTTAAGATATGGCTAGTTCAGACTTAGTTAAGATATGGCTAGTTCAGACTTAGTTAAGATATGGCTAAGTCAGACTTAGTTAAGATATGGCTAGTTCAGTAACATTACATCTTCAGGAAAATATGCTAAGGAGAAAATTTCATTCTGACTTTGATTTTCTGACTTCAACAAAAGATTAGATATTAAAGTTTTTGAAAATTCTCATAACAATAACTGAATATGAGATAAAGGTTATACCCGATCCTCACCCACCCAAAAAATTCTGAGTTGGCTCTCCTTCCGCAGTTGGGAGACCCAGGTTCAATTCAGGATCAGGTCATACCAGAGACGGTAAAAATGGTACCTGTTGCTTCCTTACCTGGTGGTCGGTAGAGAATAGATGGGGCAGTAACTCCTCCAACCCAAACATAATCACCTCAAAATTTCATTAGATTTTCTTTTGGTGTCCCATTTAATTTTGCCAAAGGACCTTATAAGCACAGTACAATAAATTGGATTCATGTCATGTCTGATACATATAAGATATCCCAGGGTCTATAGATGTTCCGTTGGTTTTTGGTTGTGATATCATGCATATTAATTAGTAGGTGGAGCTAAATGTAAAAATCTTGAAATGCTTATATATTTTAACAATCGCAAATGTTCTTTTTTTTAAATTACGAAATTTTCTTACCAACATGCAAGTCTTTCTTGTGAGTACTGTGCCAATTTTGTCTGCTTTGTTATTTTGAGCCCATTGTGTGATAAATTTATTATACGAGTAATTAAAACTTCAAATCCATGTATTGCACATCGGAACCTTCAAACCTTTGGTTTTCTGCTTTATCTCGTTGTCCCTTTGTAACCCTTCTTGCATACCTGACTTTGACCGTTAAAGTGCCTTTAAACAATCAGAATCAAACAACTTAAATTAGGATTACCTCAATCAACTTTTTACTCCTTTACCACTACCACTTTGTTTTTACACGTTTTGGTTTTCTTTCTGCACCATTTTTTGTCTTAAGTTTATGTAAAGTAATTCTACCTCTCTGGCACTGATGTTTAACTCCATTTGCTTACCGTCACACTATATGTTGTTCTAATTGTGCAATAGTTTAAAGGAAAGGTATCATCCCATCAATGAATTCAGAGGTGAATGCCGTTGTGCGGGTAACACATCACTATCTGTTTTCAATTTTCTTTATTGATTGCGAGTAATTTGTGATTTAAGCGATAACGCATGAACGCTCCTATGTTTGGTACGATGGATGTGTGATTGATAACATCGCATATTTCTCGCGATCAATAAGCAAAATTGCCAACCAGAAGTGAAGTTACGGCATTGGTAACTTCTGAACGTATTTATTGGACGATATCTTTCCTTCAAATTTTCTGGCACTATATGGCCTATTCTGTCGGTGGTTGACAAGTTCCATTATCCAATCAATTCCTTTTTCTAAATTTATTGTTAACTAAATTCACTGAATCAATTTCATAGTCTAGTGGTCATAGCATCAGCTTGGTAAGCTAGAGTTCCCGAGATCCATTACCGGTGCGTGGGTCTTGATACCTGGCTGATCAAATGGCCGTTATAACGTTAGTTGTTGAGCAAGGGATGTAAAATGGCCAATCTATCCACCTAAACTTACGTACTCTTTATGGTTGAACATAAATCTAACCCTAAAACTTCTGACCTTTTCCTTTCTTTCAGATATCATGAGATGCATTACAACTGTTTCGATTTTGTGGTCAGCTTCCTAAACTATATCCAGTATAACCAGCACAAGAGGAACGCAATGCACCCACTCACAAGACGGTCTTTGATCGATGAATTCATCATGCCAACGACATCGCGAGGTGCCAAGTATATCACATTGATCAAGAGGATTCAGCAGCATGGGTATGTCATCCAGATGGACCCTGACAGATGACCATCAGTATGTAATTAATATTTATAAATATGTGTAAAGGTTGCTGCTTTTGACTGCTATGTTTGCATACTGTAGTAGCTCGTTGTAGCATACCAGTGGGGCGTATGCATGGTTCCAAGAGATAGTAATACCAGTATGCATGGTTTCAAGAGATAGTAATGTTCTGGGTTTGCAAGTAAAATAGAATAAGAACCGATAAGAGAGAGAGAGATGGATCAGGGAGGTCTGTAATGTTCCAGTGCTGGCCCAAGACTCCTTTTATTTTATCGTAAATATATTTTGTTATGAATGTAATGTAACATGATATAACGACAGCCGTAAAAAAGAGTAGCAAAATGGCTCAATACCAAATGGAAAAAATGTTGGATGATATGTGGTAGTGGTGTGTGGTAGAGCATGGGGTAGGTATTTTAATAATCTCATCACCAAATTATGTTAACAATTATAGAGTGAGGGAAGGGGGTGGGGATGGCTTTGCCTAAAACCAGAAACATTTCAACCTGCCCTCAAATGGAGCAGGGCAGGTCGAAGTAAAAGTGATATATTTCTTTGTTTCCCAAACCACAAAACTGTATACAATTTCACCTCTCCAAGGCTTCTTCAAGATAACAACTACTCCCTCTGGTGTTACGTGGTATTTTTAGTGACACACTTCTAAATATAATAGCAATCCTTTGTGATATAAGTAGTAAGCGTAATCAATGCTGGCATTGTTTGTCTTTGCTGCTGGGGAAAGGTAAAATGAACTATGAGCATACAACTATTTATACCTCAGTGTTATGATGCGAAGTTAATCTTGTTGAATGATGTGGTTAATTTGTTGCTTGAAAATTGCAGGCCAAATTTTTGAGCAGTGCTTTTACTAATGGGCATCCACTTACTAAAGAAGAAAGGGGCAATGAACTTTAATTAAGAAGGACGATGAATGTAAGTGAAACGAGAACTTGTTTTACTACTCGGCAATGGGGATGTGTTTTAAAGGTATATGAACATGGTATAAGGTATATGAACATGGTAACAGGTATATGAACATGGTAACAGGTATATGAACATGGTAACAGGTATATGGACCGGTAGCAACAACATGAGCTCATGTGGTTTAAAAGAGACTACAAACCATGGAAACTGCAAAAAGTCCCATCAAAATTGATTAAACATTGACCATTTTCAACAGCATTTACAAAATTAGATACTTAATTAGCATAAATTGTGCAATACTCTGTGACATCAGAACTAAACAAATAGAAAATTGCTTATGTTAATATACTGTTTTTTGATCCTTCTCCCAAATATTTTGATTGATAGAAGTTGGCTGTAGGGAACGGGAAAATCAATCTTATAACCGTGACCTAAATTTAGCAGTAGAAAGCAATTTGCGAACATTTGATTTTGAAATTTGGGAAAGAATTATGAAGAATTATGTTAAAGGTTTTAGCTGTATTCCTGTTTATGCATTATCACTTTTGTGAATGCTGAATTTTTTTACAAACTTTGATTTGCCGTAACTTAAAAACCTATAAGTGCTATTGTGACCATTCAAAAACTGTTCTGCTCAGATGTAGGGTTGGAAAAACCACTTGCTTGCTCGTCATAGGCGAGCTACAAGAAAATTGTGGCAAGTAGAAATATTAAAATGTACTGTGGTACTCGCCACACTAAATTAAGCCAAATTGTATAAATGATTGGCGAGTGACTTTTTTGGGTATTTTTTTAACTCTGCGCAGATGTTAATGTTCTGTCGGCTGGATACAAATCTATACTTGTCTATATACCTTTAACCCTTACTCTACCTGCACTTTTTTGAAAATGCGTTTGGGAGGCGGAGCCAAAGATGGGGCACCCAAAACGGCGATAATATCGCCGCGTGGTAGTGTAAGGGTTAATATATTAATATATGCATTTTGGGGGATCTATGTGTTTGCATGCAAATACATTTTGGGGTGATCTGTGTTGCATGAGAAATACAGAAGCAAATTTTTTAGTAATGCCCAAAGGAAAGCCAGCATTTCGAGTAACTTTATTTTTTAAAGTAATTTGTTCTTCTGCAGAGGAGAACCCAAATAAAACTACACAAAATACATGATTGCTTTGAACTGTTGAACGTACCACTTAACTTGATAAGCTTAGAATTTAGTACTGGTGACCGTAGTTAGAATCTAGTACTGGTGACCGTAGTTATAGGGTTTTTCAGACTGGGTCTAATGTCAGTTGATGGGAGCAGTTTGTATTCATTTGGCAGTTTTTCATTGTCACTAAGGATGTTTAAGTAGTGATTCTAAAGATGGCTGTGGATTAGGGTAAATACGAAGTAGTCATATCTTTATTCTTCACTTTCGTCTGCCTCATTTCCTCCTTCACTTTCGTCTGCCTCATTTTCTCCTCATTTAAAACTATTTTTATTGGAAAGAGTCCTCTTACTCCTAAACTTATTGTGATTCTTTGTCTGACATTACAATTAACCTGTGTGGGTTTGATTGACAGCTTTTTCAACCAATCACCGCATGAATTTGCTTAGCAACAAAATCTGCGTAACTAAGTGGGGTAAACATTCTACGCGGTACTGGTACAGTACAACTAGCTACCGGTGCTCGCTTATGCAGTCAATGTAATTTACTGTATAAAACGAATATCTGCATACACAGACTAAGTGACAGCTGCGGGCTTTGTATATCTGATTGCTGTAACCAGAATACTTAGCAAACTGAATTTTGTTTATCCCTTTTGCTAAAAACTCTAAAAATCCGGAGAAGTGTCATAAATGGACCAAAGCTTGTGGCAAGCCTCGCGAACATCTAAATGTCAATACACGATTGTGGATTAGAGGATTGTTTGCCCCCACTTAGTTACTGTGTTGCTATGGTGGGTGTGGCTTATTTCGTAACTCAGAGACGTTAAATTCTTCATCTGACACTCCTCACACTCCACCTACTTCAACTTCAGCAATTAACAAAAGCTAGCTGCTAACATATTTGGATGGAGCTCCAACCCCTCAGGGTGCTCCATGCAAATGTTTTGGTTGCTGATCGAGGAGTTTGGCATCATTGCCTCTCTGATACCACAGGCTTCAGCTTATACATTGATAGAGAATGTATTCAAATGATAAAGACTGAGAAATTATTAATCCTTTATACTTGAATAATTTCTTGGTATGTACAAATCAAACTTTACCATGTACCTCTGATCAAACTTAACCACATACCTGGAATCTTAGCATGCGAATGGTAATGAAATGGTATAAAGAATCAAGGCCGAAAGCACCTCCTATGTCTGGGGCCTCTGTGTGTCTCTGGGGATTGCTTAGGGGCATTCTTTTCTGGAAACAGTTTGGTGGCGTTCTTCTACGTGGAAATGTGGACTTCCATCATGTCAATGTCGCCCAGCATTTCCCCCATTTGATTTGCAGTAACATGCAAGAGATGGGTTGCACTTATTAAACAGTTGTCCATCACCGGGAAGTATGGCGGTCTGTCTCCAGGAGAAGCCTTTGTCTATAGGTATGGACTTTCTTCTGCTGGTCATTATAACGGAGTACCATCTCTGACATACTGAGTTTGCAATTGAAAAAAGCACTATTCCAAAGATTGACTACGTGGGGGGTTTCTGAGAAACAATGCAGCCGTATCTTTTGATCTGCTCTTTGAGTTTCACTCTTGTATTTTAGCATCTCCTGGCAGCTGTTGTAGGCGCACAAACCCTGAATCACCTTTTCTTTCCCGCATATGTACGACCAGGACCTTGTTCATCTTCAAGTAAAGTGATGACCTCAGTGACAGAGACGTTGCTTGAAGGTTCTGTTGTTGCCTCTTCTAGTGCCTGCATTAGAGGGCTTGTCTCCGTGCTTTGGGAAGCGAGCTTCATCATTTGCCTTCCTCTTTTTTGATCCCCCACCTATTCTTGATGTACATATATTGCAGTCTTCAGTAATAAATATTACAAATGGGTAAAGGCTGGAGCAATAAGCCTGCTTCTCCAGCTTCAAGTGTTAAAGTTTTTGCATAGTTTGAACCAATACTTATCAAAGAGATTTTGGCGAAACACGCTGTGATCTTATGTTGTCACAAGTATAAAATGAACAGTTTAACGTTCCTTAATCAAAACTTTTGAATTTAAATAGTTTGTGAATGTGACCAGTGACCATGCATAAAACGTTTTGACATGCATCGTTATATTTGGGAAGGATTTAAATCGAAAGCGATTTATAATAAATTACTCGATTTTCTTAAATAGTGTTCAGAGAACCAAGCACGGGATGACTGTCCTGCCGTCGGGACAAACAGCTTAATGTCCCCAACTGTTGTTAGATAACTTGATCAATTTGTTGTCCAAAATATGCTCCTCCAGCTCCCACGAGTTACACTTAATTCTCCCAGCCCTTCCACTTCACAAGATACTGGACTTTTCCATTATTAATTCTTTTTTGTATGATGCGGGCTACTTCATTCACTGGATCCATGTCTTGATTGTCTTCAGTTACAGTGGTAATTCCTGTAGCTACCTTGATCAATAGACTCAATGCTTCATTATCCTCGTCATTACTCATCCATTTCTCTAATGCAGGCTGGAACTCCTAGTATGTTTCAGTTCCTCACATGTACTGTTGCCAAGGTTTCAGTGTCCATGTTGTCACCCTTTTGTGTCATCACTCTTTAAGTCTCCATATTGGTAATTGCAGTTTCCACATTGCTGCTTCCAATCTCCACATTGTCTCTTCTGTCCACATTACTTGCAGTCTCTGCATTGTCACTTCTCTCCTCATTACTCGCAGTCTCTGCATTTTCACTTTAGCGTTGTACGATACTGGTGAAAATGAGCACCATTAGTACCGACACGAATGGTACTGGCAATATTGAAGTACGGGTATTTTTACCGGTGACTACCCAAAAGTGGCAAATATGAAATATAACTTACAGTACCACCAAAAGAAATTCCCACATTACAAAGAGGCTTCTGTTTTAAACATTAAATCATAAATATACACCTGATCTCTAAGTTAATAAGATCAAACTAATCACCCGATTACACCTCCTAGAATCTCTGACATTGTTTGTTAACAACACAAGCTTGCAACTTGTGTTGAAAGTTTATTCAACTTTAAATCTACACACTTTTTGAATTCAGACACATCCATTTGTTACAAGGGTAAAAATATTTTTCAACACTAATCAAGTCCGTATATTAACAGAATTTACCCCATCGTAATAATATGCAAGTCTTGGAGTGACTTCGCATGTGCGTTATTGGCCAAAGTTTCATTTCTAATCGTCAGTATATTCCAAACAAGCAAGAACAACACTGTGTAGGCCTATATACTCTTGCAAAACTTTTGGAGAAGTCTGGTCATGCCTTTTAGGACTTCTAATATTAAGTAAAATACTCATCAATATTGAAATCTTAATTGGCCGAAAACCTCTGTGATTCTGTTCACAACAACTAAGTTAGGACTGTTTTGTGCACTAATCAACACTAACTGTACTGTCAACATAATTTGCAGCTTGTACAGTATGAGTCACGGCGTATTCCATGAACTTTTTGGAAACTCACCTAAAATGAGGTTAAAACCATCAACAAATTGGATGGATTACTGAAATTCCACATCCAAATAACAAAGCAACTCCCTGATTTAAAATTCTATGCCATCAAAGGGCCGAAATGAAAGTTTAAAAGAGCTTCAAAATGGCGTCTGGAGCAGGGTTTTAGCTAGACAAGTTTAAGTGCCGGGCTCTAGTGATAATCCAATGTGACCTCCTTTCCCATGAAGAACTGTTTAAATTTAGTCCACTTCTATTGACAAATTGTCAATGAAAACGTTTTTTTTTTTTTTTTTTTTTTTAATTGAAATGCTAGAAGGATTTACAAAATATTTTGTATGTACAATGGATATTCAAATTACGATGGATATTTGACTATCAAGGTTCCCCCTTCCTCTCTCAAAAAAAGTACAAACATATGCGGGAAACTCTTCTCTCAATTCCCATTGTTATTTATCTTGCCCAAACTTTTTACCGCTTTTATTTTCATCGCAGTATTGCTCGACGAAAGCCATGCAGCACATCTTCCTATGAACTACGCAACAACTTTTGTCAATATCAAATCCCCTACAAATCAAAAGAATATCGACCAGTCCGTTATAATGTTAAGTGTGTGGGGTTTATAACAAAGTAAATAGACCTGTGTAGTAACAACCATATTTAATTGTTCCGCAATTTAAAAGGGTATGTCTTCTGCTCTTGTTGATTAAAATCCTGAAATTGCTCCCAGGATTCCTTTTTACGGGATAAAAATCCTACTTTGAGTGTACAGAATAAAGAAATAGAAAGTTAATAGACTTATGTAACATCCACACTTAACTATTCCGCATTTAAAAGGGTATCAAACCCTTCTTCCTGAAATTTGTCTTGGTTTTGAATAGCTTTTTTGATCAAATCCATTTTGGTTTCGAATCGAATGTTGTCATTGACATCAGTTTTGGTTTTAAATGTCTTTAGTTGTTCAGTGTTGGTTGTCTTCGTTTGTTGGGTTTCAATTTTCAAAAAACGTTTTTTTTTAAATTTGAAATGCTAGAAGGATTTACAAAATATTTTGTATGTACAGTGAATATTCAAATAACAATGGATATTCAACTATCAAGGTGTTCCCCCCCCCACCCCCTCTCAAAAAAAAAGTACAAACATATGCGAGAAACTCTTCTCTCAATTCCCATTGTTATTCATTTTGCCCAAACTTTTTACCGCTTTTATTTTCGTCGCAGTATCGTTCGACGAAAGCCATGCGGCACATGTTCTTATGAACTACGCAACAACTTTTGTCCATATCAAATCCCACACAAATCTAAAGAATATCAGCCAGTCCGTTATAATGTTAAGTGCGTGTGGGGTTTATAACAAAGTGAATAGACCTATGTAGTAACAACCATATTCAATTGTTCCACAACTTAAAAGGGTAAGTCTTCTGCTCTTGTTGATTAAAATCCTGAAATTGCTCCCAGGATTCCTTTGTACGGGGTGAAAATCCTACTTCGAGTGTACAGAATAAAGAAATAGAAAGTTAATTCACTTATGTAACATCCACACTTAACTATTCCTCATTTAAAAGGGAATGACACCCTTCTTCCTGAAATTCGTCTTGGTTTGGAATCGCTTTTTTGATCAAATCCGTCTTGGTTTTGAATTGCTTTTTTGATCAAATCCATCTTGGTTTTGAATCGCTTTTTTGATCAAATCCGTCTTGGTTTTGAATCGCTTTTTGATCAAATCCGTTTTGGTTTTGAATCGCTTTTTTGATCAAATCTGTCTTGGTTTTGAATCGCCTTTTTGATCAAATCCGTTTTGGTTTTGAATCGCTTTTTTGATCAAATCTGTCTTGGTTTTGAATCGCTTTTTTGATCAAATCCGTCTTGGTTTTGAATCGCTTTTTTGATCAAATCCGTCTTGGGTTTTGAATCGCTTTTTTGATCAAATCCGTTTTGGTTTCAAATCGAATGTAGTCGGTGACATCAGTTTTGGTTTTAAATGTCTTTGGTTGTTCGGTGTTGGTTGTCTTCGTTTATCGAGTTTCAATTTTTAAAATGTTGGTTGCATTGGTTTCGCAGGGTTGGATCTGTTCCTTTTCGACATTTGTTCATATTGATTATCAATAATGGGTATTTTTGTTTTAAAATTTGTTTTCAATCAATGTTCTGTAATATATATATATATCTGACTTGTGATGAAAGTTTACACCTTTTGATTGTTGGAATTTAAAAGTTCTAACTTATCAAATGTTTCAAGCTTTTACGATTACATTTTTCAACTTATCAGTAAATTGTTGGAGTTTTCACGTCGAATAGGGTAATCCTCATGGCCTTGGGATGAGCTGGTGTTCTTTAAACTCCTAACTCCTTATGCGTAGTGGTCAGAAGTGCTCTTCGTTTCCTCTTTCAGCAATGTAAGTTCGGAGCTGCTGTGTTCTTTATGCAGGTATATATCTGCATTCTTTCTCTTCATGTGTACAGGAACATTACTCTCTGTAGAAGGATTACTTTTGGTGACCCCTCCACAATGGTGATTCCAAATCAGTGACCTGTTAAAATAAATATTGATGACCTAATCAACTCTTAACATTATTGACTGCCTGCAGCTTTGATATTATTACAAATTTCACATTTTTGTGGTTGTATAGTGAGGAAAGGTGCATGTTTGGTTAACTTAATTATAAGTTCACGTATAGTATAATGTTGGTGGAAAAGATATCGATATGACCCTTGAGCTCAATATCGACCATATCGATATGACCCTTGAGCTCATTATCGACCATATCGATATGGGTCAATATCGAATTGTATCGATATATCTCCGAATCTTACCTGACTGAATTGTCTATCTTAATGATGGATTTCCTGTATTGGACATGTGATAATGATGATGCTAATGGTGAAGATGATTTCTCGTCTCAAATATCTTGAGATGAATGTTCATGTCGAAATTCTCTTCTTTCCCAGAGGTGTAGGGACGAGGTAGAATAATACATTAAGCCCGTATGTCTCTATTTCTACTACATGGCTCAACCCATGGTTGCATGATTTCCTTCATCACACTTCAAATAATCATTGGGATAATGAGGAATAATAATCTTGCATTTGATGGCCTTGAATATTGGAATACTGTTCACTATACTCTTCACGACAAAATTATTCCCCCGTTATCGATTCGATACCTCAAATTCTGTTGCATACGATCAGGGATGCACTAAAGTTGAGCACTTCAGTTAAACCAGCTTGCAAATACACAATAACAAAGTTGGTTTCGGTTTCGGTTTAAGTTCACCTTTTTATATTCTCTTATTTCTGTTACGTATTAAAGTCGTGAGTATAATTTCCTGTTTGGTCAATAACATGTATATCTTATGCAACGTTATACATTATACATCTATTCCGCTGTACATCAAAATAATAAAAAAAAACGTTTTATTCCCTGGGTAGACTTATACCCTTATTTCTATTTTGACTATGTAGTCATACCGTACACCGTAGCTCCCGGGACCAATATGTCCGTATTCCATGTTG
The DNA here is from genome assembly GCA_020152595.1 of Chiridota heheva. NCBI lineage: Eukaryota > Metazoa > Echinodermata > Holothuroidea > Apodida > Chiridotidae > Chiridota > Chiridota heheva. The sequence continues at coordinate 496,952 of JAIGNY010000375.1, read as the reverse complement.
TTTTGTTGTACGGTTTTTCGTTTGTTTTGAACGTTTGCTGCCACCCTCTAGCCCCGTGTCCGGACCCATATGAGAAACCCCCCACCGATGCCACTATTTTGGGGCGACTCTGGTTTAGTATGCCATATGTACCATCTACCATCACCCTTTGCGTGACAGCATCTATACTGTCTGATGATATATGGTCTGACCCCAAATCTTGCGGTAACTCCAGCACATCATTTGTGGGCCATGCTGCAGGTCAGGCCGGGTCAATCTCACTTTGATTTTCAACCTCCCCCACCCCATCGCATCTGAACTGTAAAGAGTCGGTTGCCGCTGCCATAACCCTCTGATAGGAATTTTTCCAACTCATTTCTACATTATTTGTTTTCCCTACAGCCGAATCAAAATTCTGCCTATGATAGTACTGTTTGTACAAATCCCATTGCAGCCAGTATGCATCACTAGCTGTATTATTTGTTCTCGTTCTCATCACTGCCATGCTGATGTTTAATCTATTGTCTATTCTAGGGTTCCATGTAAAACCTTTTGCGCTTCTTTTTACTGTTACTTTCATAGTAAAAGTATACTTAGTTTTAGCACAATATATTGTGTGAAGTTGCTAAAACCACAAGCATCTAGGCCTACAGGCCACAATGATGCTGATTTTTTTTCTTTTTTTCGTGCGAGTAACACATTGGCTTGACTGTTCATTTATCAAAAATATCATAGAGAACTTTAATTAAAAAATTAATAGTATAGTATGACAACAGCCAGAGTATGAGTGCATCTGTGAGTTTACTGTTTATAATCAAAGATGAGAAATGGGACTCAACATTTATTTTGAAAATAAAAAGTCGACTGTGCCATGTTATTCCTTTAGATAATGATTTGCTTCGGAATCTTTCATACCATTTCCGATTTGAGATTACAGGTGTTTCTTTCACTTCTTATTACAGAAATATTTTCATAATATTTCCCTTTCCCCTGAATGCAAGCATACAACAAAGTAATTTTTTTTTATCCTCTAGAAAACTTGCTAGCATGCTTCAGTAATATATGCCAATCACCCACAGGTAGGATTTTGTTACCTATGGGGTATAGATTGCTGTAACGCATCGTCATGGAGGGGCTTGAAGTGTTAATAGACAAAAGATAGAAGTGTTGACATAATGTTTCTTTAACTTCAGCAGTAGACCAAAAACAACGAACAAAATCTAATTTATCAGTATCTGACAAAATTGGTAAATTATTATTTGCGAGGTAGAATTTGCTTTAAAGCCATTACTCTACGCTATTCTTGTTCAGCACACTACACTATTGTTTCAGCAAACTGGGTTAGTAAACCACTGTTTATATCTTTAGAGTAATTCAGATAATGAAATAATATTTTAGCGTAACAATGCACAAGGATCCACTCAGCTATAGTTTAACTTACTCCAAACCACAACATTTTTCACTTGGATTATGACAATCGAATGCTTTAGTCAAGTACGCATATCTACGTGAAATCAATAACTAAACATGGTAAACATGAAAAGTAAGTTTCAAAAATTTGTTTCGTGCTTGAAAATAGAAAAAAGTCCTTTAACACGTCAACCAAGATGATAATCTTCCAAAGCAGTTGATATCAACTATTGAATGTTGCACTTTGCTTGTTTGTATCTTCCAGCCATCGAAAGTTCGGTAAAAACATTTCTTGTCCAGAAATTCAAACTTTTTAAAGATCTCCGAGTAAATCACAGAAGATGTTACAACAACGAATGGGTTGTCTGTCCCCTTAAAAAGGACAAATTCTTGATACTTTTCTAATGGGGATTTGACGGAGTAATACGGTTAGAGATGAGTGGATCAAGATTCACAAAAGAACACATTTTTCAGATCAGACATGGTGTTTTTATCATGTGATTATCACGTGATCTATTTTAAATGAAACTGGTAGCAAAAACCAATACTTTTAATCTCCTGTAATGACAAGATAAATATGATTCAAAGTACTAAACCGGTTATTTTACCCACCTTTTATTAGATTTTTCTCAGCCTAAGTCTTGAACATGATGTTTTTATGATGTGATTACCCACCAACAAATTCTTTTCCTGCCTATCTTAACTGAAACCGGTAGCAAAAACTAAAACTTATTGTCCCATAAGGTTTCTTTTCCTGCCTATCTTAATTGAAAACCGGTAACAAAAACCAAAACCTATTGTCCCATAAGGACAAAATAAATTTGAATCAAGGTACTAAACCGGTTATTTTACCTGCCATTTAGTTAACTGAAGTTTGTACTAAGCCTAATTCTTTAACTTACGTTTGTTCTTAGTCTAATTCTTTGTGCCAAACTCCAGGTTTGTTCCACACTACTTACTGTACTTTGTTCCAATTTACTACCTTAACTACTATGGCACTAAAAGATGAGCATACGTTGTTGATTTTATGCTCAACAGCTGAAAGCCTCTGCTTTGACACACTCACATGAGCTGGTGATCCTTCTTTGACTTTATCAATCACTTCATGAAGACTGTTTACTCAAGCACCAAAATGCTTGAATCTCATACTCGTCTTTGGAGGGGTCCAGCTTTGAAGTTTGCAGATAGCCTTGAAGTTTGCAGATAGTCTTGAAGTTTGCAGATAGTCTTGACGTTTGCAGATAGCCTTGAAGTTTGCAGATAGCCTTGAAGTTTGCAGATAGCCTTGAAGTTTGCAGATAGCCTCCATCGCCTGTCACTGAAAATTGGAGTCAATCCTGCTGCAATGAGCTTGTGTTGATCTGTATACTTGCACATGTCCTGTAGAGCCGTGCTCGGCCCTAACATGGCATTGGCCATGGCAGTCACACAAGACAGACGGGCAGATGCCAAGTCCTCAGTCGATTCCAGGTGTTTTTTAAATACGGCGAGTGTGTGGACCTCAGTCAGGTGGTATTTGGGAACGAATATTCTCTCTCGGCACCACGGGATGGTGCAGAACTAGTCTGCTCGTGCCGCATGTCTCTGGTTCCTTGGTGGGGGCTTGCAAACTCCGGCGGGAAACATTCTCTGCTACCCAGGTGGTGGTGAGTAGCGCTCGCTGTACAAAGAATTGGGCCTCCTGATGGAACTTCCTTCTTAGCCAATGGTCTTTGTTTTCAAACTTGGCAATGTTCACAATACAATGTTCTGGACAATGTTCACGTGCACCCTTCATGGAAAGCCCCATCAACTCTCTCATGGGTCCCCTATTGTCGATTTCTCAATTAAAGAAAACAATAATAAAACGATACATAACAATGTCTTAAAGAATTTTCCTCTTTCTTGAATGGTTGGTGGCTCTCAGAAGAGCCTTTGGGATTCTTCATTAATTTCACATTAATGTTCTTTTAGGGGCAGAAAACGCACTGACACCAATTTCCTGGGTACTGGCTATAAACATCTTGCGTCGTTGTCGTCGAGATTTGCGTACCTAAGCTACGTCCTACTTCTTCAGCTTCGTCCACCATCTTTTGTCTGTGATTGATCCTGCAGATCCCCTCTTGTTTTGCCTCCTCCACATCTTTTTCTACCCTTTTCTCCTGCGGGAGCTTCCATACAGACAGACTCACCGGAAACCATATTATACAAATATGATTTCCTCTCCTTTTTACTATACAGTACTCCACAAACCACCCTTTTAGCTAGTTCAATCTGACGTTGTGTCATTATGAGTGATGAAATGATTTTGATGAAAATTGAGATAATGATTCCTTTTATACACGTCGAGAAAAGTATACAAGGCTTACATTGATTGGTTTTGTCAGAAATCTTAAGATTATGAAAGGAATCCGATGATTGGATGTGAAACATGTCATCAAAATTGGAATCAAAACGTGACTAAACAGGTTAAGATTATTTGTTTAAAAAATCAGGTAAAAAATGACCATAACTTCAAGAATAAACCTTGTGTATCAAAATATTACATTGCTTAGATTTGATACTATCCTTTTGATAGGTAAATTTTAGTTATTAAAGTAGTTGCTTTTCTGTTTTTCCCATTATCACACAGGGTTGCCATGTATGACCGACTAATCAACTAATCCATTACATTTTTTTATCATACATTATTGTACTTCAAAGGAAATGAAAATTTAAATATAATTGTGTTACATTAATCACACCCCGTAAATTAAAAGAATAATGATAAAAACACTTTTCATGTTTTAAAGAGCAGTTAAAACTATTTCTTCAGGGGCACATTGAGATCCAACACAAACCTTTGAGATAAACCAACACAAGGTAGTGCCATAAAAGCATCTTTAGAAATGTCAATTAAAACTAACTAACACAGTGACCTCACTAGCATGACAAGTAAAGGAAAGACCATTTTGCAGTATTGTCAATTCACGCTTGAAAGGTCAACTACTTCAACCTCAGCTTGCACACCCTGGTGAAGTACCTCATCTCCAGCTTGAAGGCATCTAAGCAAGCTAAGGTACCTCCTCATCTCCAGCTTGAAGGCATCTAAGCAAGCTAATGTACCTCCCTATCTTTAGCTTGAAGGCATCTGAGCAAGCTAAGGTACCTCTTTATCTCCAGCTTGAAGGCATCTAAGCAAGCTAAGGTACTTCCTTATCTCCAGCTTGAAGGCATCTAAGCAAGCTAAGGTACCTCCTTATCTCCAGCTGGAAGACATCTAAGCAAGCTAAGGTACCTCCTTATCTCCAGCTTGAGGCATCTAAGCAAGGTAAGGTACCTCCTTATCTCCAGCTTGAAGGCATCAAAGCAAGTTAAGGTACCTCCTTATCTCCAGCTTGAAGCCATCTAAGTAAGCGAAGGTACCTCATATCCAGCTTGAAGGCATCTAAGCAAGCTAAGGTACTTCCTTATCTCCAGCTTGAAGGCATCTAAGCAAGCTAAGGTACCTCATATCCAGCTTGAAGGCATCTTAGCAAGCTAAGGTACCTCCTTATCTCCAGCTTGAAGGCATCTAAGCAAGCTAAAGTACCTCCTTATCTCCAGCTTGAAGGCATCTAAGCAAGCTAAGGTACCTCCTTATCTCTAGCTTGAAGGCATCTAAGCAAGCTAAGGTACCTCCTTATCTCTAGCTTGAAGGCATCTAAGCAAGCTAAGGTACCTTGTGTTCTTGCGTCTTTTTCCAGATGCTAACAAAAACATGAAAGGAATGTGATATTATTTGCACATTGAATGAAAGATGCATTTTCTTAAATGTCAAATGATCCTTTACAGTATCTTTCTTAAAGGGAACAATAAATATTTCATAAACCTCATTTTATATGATAGTATTAAGAATGATAACAAATGATCCGACCCAAATTTCATACACAATTTTTCCAACGTTTAAAAAATGGATGTCCTCAACACAGAGGGATGTAGGGATTGAATGTATTTCTTTATAATCTATCTCAAGTATTAGCTTATGAGCAGTTGTAAGAATCAAGGAGATTTTTGTGTATACATGATATTGTCAAAACATACTATTAAAACTCTTGTGACACATGATTTTTGAGTAATTTTTCTTATATAAACTGATAAAGAAATACATAATACCTAATGACCCTTTGAAAAAAATGATGTCTTCATGCACAAGATTTCAATACAGAGTTGAGCAAAATGGTAGCCTGAGTAGCCTCAACGTGAATAACATGAATAACTTGAGATAGAAATTAGAAATAAGATTTTGAAGTTGTTTTTGAAAGCTTGTTTAAATTTTAACCTTTCTCATATGAAATGTTATCAGACTGATTGCTTTGAGAAAAGTATTTTGATATGTTGCATTACTTGGTCAGGATTGGCGCTAGGGCCAAAAATTAGAGGGATTTTACCAGAGCAAAAGGGGGGGAATTTACAAAATTAAGATCAAAAATTATTTCCATTATGAAAAATATCTGTATGCTTGCCACATGCCCATTTACTCCTGTAACTAATACCCATATATGGGCATGCTTTTTCCGCTGGACCTTGCACCCAAAGCCGCTTTGCCAATTTAAAATGATCAATGACCCTCAAGAGAACAAATTTAGTAAACACAAACAATTTCTGTAATCTTAAGTTGTTTCTAAAACAGATACAGGAGTACTCGTTTTTTTTGTCTTATACAGTATTTGTAATCTTTACTTTTAAAATGTGTCAAAAATTTATAGATAATCATCAATTAAAAAAAAGTTATGTAATGTTGTAAATAACATAAAATTGGAATCATTTCCTGTTCTATGACCACATCCTTTTCCTGATGATCTTGAAAAACAAAAGTTGTGTAATGTTGTAAATAACATCAAATTGGAACCATTTCCTGTTCTGTGACCACATCCTCTTCCTGATGATGTACATACACATGATGAAATAACCATCCTTGTGAAGAATGGTCCATCAATCATTCATGGATTTTGCACAAAGTCCTCCCAAGCATATAATGCATATTAATATTTAGGCTCAGCCAACAACAAATCTGATTCACATCACTGAACAGCAGTTAAGTAGCTTGAGCCCCAGATGAATGACCTATTGTGTACAGTGTAACGGTAGCTGGTTGCTAACAAGTGAACTGCGAATAGACTATGAAGATGCTGTCAGTTAACCCTTACTCTACCAGAGCATTTGAGATTAAGTGTTATTTTAGGGAACTTTTTGGAAGGTGGGCTTTTTCACACATTTCTTTTCATTTTCTACTGTACCAAGTTCATGTTATATGAAAGCTAACACTTTGGACTTTACGTTGGTTTGCATAATTTTGTGGTCATTTATGCAAATGAGGTCATTATTGCATGTTATTAGATGTCCTAAAACTGCTATCTTTGTGATATTCTGCTCTTGTGGCTAATTACAAAAAAATTATTGATGGATTTTATGAATTGTTGAAAGAAGGACCTTTTATTTAATACTACTCTTGATTTTTTAGGAGCCAGAAAAAAATTCATTTGTCAATCTTTTTGCCCTAAAAATGTAACTCTTATTCTGCCAATGATCTATCTGATAGGATTTGGCAGTATGATTTCCCATAAACATACATTGTTCCATTCTATGATGCACAAAACTAATATAATATAAAAAGGAAATGATTACAACATTATTTCAATAAAAATGTTATGCAAATGATATGCAAATTAGCTAATTTACCTCATTTATTATGCGCAGACTTGAAATTTTCAGTTTATGACCCACTTTCAGCCATTGAAAACTTTGAAAATACTTTTATTTATTTAATGACCTAGAATGGGAAAGAATTGTTAGACATGCTGTATCTTTCTTCATTTGACAATGATTATGATAATAATGATGATGAATATTTCTAAGGCGCCGGTACCCATCCATAGATGCTTGACATAATTACTTATAGTCAAACAGTCCATAAATATTATCCATTTGTGTACATCTTTCTGCTCTCCAAATTTGCAAAGTTATCTGCTATACCTTGTTGTTTCAAATAAAAGAAATCTATCGTGCAAATTTATTCACTCAACTTACTTCATTTTGATCTTCCCATTCCCATGTATGGAAGATCACATGTCTGTCCCGGTCGCTTTCCAACAGCACTTCCCACCGTTGTTGTTGTTGCTCAGCTGCAGGAATGTCAGCTGATCTCTTGATCTCCTGCAACCGAGTCTGCCGCCTGCTCTCCCTCTCTTTGAAGAACCTCGTCTCCGCTGCAATGGGCTTTCCTCTTTGTGGTGATGATGGGCATACCATTGCAGCGGAACAACAGGATTTGGGTACTGGGTACAGTTTTAGGGGTCTGCCCTTCTTCTTTCTCTTGGGCTGCGAAGGAGTAGCAGGTGGCTGGTCCTCTTGCTCAGCGACGGCTTCAATGAATATCTCTTGTTGTACCTGCAAAAAAAATAGCAAAATTCTGTTGAAATAACTTTGAATAGCATCCATTTTTTACATGAATGAATCCTGCCCCGTACATTGGGTCTATATATCGCAAATAGAAACCGCAATGTCTGATGGGATATAAAAAGTAATTCAATAATTACTACAACTGTGGCGTAGCCATGGGGAGGGGGACCAGGGGTAATGCAGACCCCCCCCCAAAAAGGCCCCCTTCAGGGTCCAAATTGCTTCAAAATAAAGAATCCCCCCTAAATTGGACTGATTGACCATCAACATGAGTCTCTTTCCCTCAGCAAGTGTCTAGTCTTACCCTCAACAAGTCTATTGTCCCCAATATAGAGTTTCGCGAAATAGGTATATGGACATTTTGGCAGTACGAATTAGGGGTTGGAGTTCATAGTTTCATCCAAAATTACTATAAAAGGGACAATTCATGTTTATTACCTCAGATTTTAGTGACCCATTTACTTGTTTATAATCCTTACAAGTAAATAATCCCAGCTAAATTATAGGCTTTTATGTTTTATCTTAGATGCGCACTAGGCTAGTTAGGCCAGGCCTATGAATGATATTTGAAAATGCACAGAACGCTATCCATTTCAGCAGGTTCTAAATATCCTTGGGCCTCTTCTGGGTTGGGGCCAGGTACCAACAAATTAGCATCACCTTCATCGTCAGATAAGCCTTCCGACTCTTCTGCATCCTCAATTTCACTTTAAAACAAGAGTCGGAAGGCACTTTCCGCATCGATCAATGACGCCATTTTATTGTCACGGTGCATATGTCAAAAAATCTCAAAACAATGTGAGCCACGTTGAGTATAACAACGTTGGAGGAATAATTGGGGGGTATGTCTTTTATTGCAGCAATCCACGTGAAAGGCCGTTTTTTTCGCAACAGTAATGCGGCTGAAACTTTCCATTACGATATAGGGGGTGGATTGCACGATTTTTTAACGAAAAGGGTAACAAAATCACCAAAAATCACAAGATTTGACATATTTTACAAATATTTACAAAATTATGACTAGGTATGAGCAAAATTCGATTAGATTTGGACAATTTGACTTGTCTACATATTATACAAATTTATTTTCCAAGCATTTTTTGTAAATTTTTGAAGAAAAAAACATTTCTTGGGACATGTTATACAAAAAGCGAAATTATGGAATGTTTGGACAAAATTTCCCGGAAAAAAGTAAATATAAACCCCTCCACAAAATACAATCATATGAAAGATCTTTCCGAGATCTTTCTAATAGAACTACTCGCACCCCTATAGGATTTTGGTAAGGTCCCAATTTTATTTTTAGAAAAAGGTAGTGTGAAAACGGCGATACTATCGCCGCGTGGTAGAGTAAGGGTTAAGAAGGTATAGATTACCCCTGTGTTGTGTATGGTGTAACAATAGCTGGATGCTAGTCAATGAATTGTGAAGAGTCTCTAGGGTTGAATGGTGTGGATTACCCCTGATTTTGAGAAAATTGAGGGTGTCAGGTTGGAGGAAATCTGATTCGCATCACTGAACAGCAGTTAAGTAGCTTGAGCCCCAAATGAATGACCTATTGTGTACAGTGTAACGGTAGCTGGTTGCTAACAAGTGAACTGCGAATAGACTATGAAGATGCTGTCAGTTAAGAAGGTATAGATTACCCCTGTGTTGTGTATAGTGTAACAATAGCTGGATGCTAGTCAATGAATTGTGAAGAGTCTCTAGGGTTGAATGGTGTGGATTACACCTGATTTTGAGAAAATTGAGGGTGTCAGGTTGGAGGGGTCTAAGGGCCAAAAATTCTTAATGCAGTATTTCAAGATTTAGACTGGTCCACACGGCCAAATGGGATTCCGATCGGATAATCCAAGCTATCGCCAGTTATAGCCAACAAAATTTTATCAAAAACATTGAATTTAGCAACTAATAAATTTAAAACGATTTCCATTAATACATGAAATAACTGAAAGCGATTTGGAACATCCTCCATCAACTTTTTCAATGCGTCTTCATTAAAACGAATTGAAAAAGTTGATTTTGTCCAATGAAATTTTGCGTATACAGCCCTATTGGTTTCATGGATAGTTAATAGATATGAATACTCATCCGCAAGGGCTGTAATTTGTCCAAATCAAACGATGGATGTACCTCTTCGCTTTTAGCCATTTCAATCACATCTAAATTTTTACTCAATGCAGAGCCGTCGGTATTGGCTCCCCCTATTTGACCTTGGGGGTCCTGATAGGCCATGGGCCGAACAGTTAAAATGTACATAAAATTGAAGTTTCGTTGCACCCACTGAGGGACTACATGGAACCTAGTGTTTTTGGTAGTTTACAATGTGTAGAACAAGAAAATGCATGTTCTTTTTTCTAAAAGTTGCACACTAAGGGAAAACTTAAGCTTGAAATTTGTAACTATTTTGGGCGCTTTCTCAGAAAAAAACAGTAATATTACAACCAACTTGCATCAATATTGAGCTAATAAACACTATGTTAATTTTTCATTTGCACAGTTCTACATCAAAGGTCAAATATTTGTTAACAACAAATTGGTTTTCTTTCATTTCTACTCTCTTTACTTACATTTATTTCATAAAGCAGCATAAACTGAAGCATTAACTACATCTCGGGTTACAATAGTTATCTCGGTAACTTCTCATATATAGTATGAAACATCCAATTCTTATACTTATTATTATAAAGTTATTTTACTTAATTACATGGAACACCAAGAGGGGAGGTTACCAGCACTTCACCCTCACACTGGATCTTTACCATCCAGCTCCCTAATGAATACAGTAATAGTTAATACAGTAATAGTGAATACAGTAATAGTTAATACAGTAATAGTGAGTACAGTAATAGTGAGTACAGTAATAGTGAATACAGTCAAAGTTAATCTCACTGCATCTCATTTCATGATGCATTTCACTATCACATTGCCTCTTTCCATTTTGCTAGCAAAATTAAGAGACTTTAGATTGACATGCATAGCAGTTTGTGGTCCTGTAGGCCTATATGTTTGATTTCTTAAAAAATCAACTACCTACAGTGCCATCCACAAGTTGAATACTCTCAATAAATATTAAAGCAAAATCATTTTTAAATAATTCAGCAAAAAAAAAACAAGGAGGGGAGAGGTTACGAGCACTTCACCCTCATACTGGATCTTTACCATCCAGCTCCCTATTAAATTTGTACGTAATCAGAACTAAGCAAAAATAACCATGAGGTGTTATCACATGAACAAGCCATCTGGTTTTAACTTCAAACTTTCAAGTGTTGCTCTTTTTACTCCGTCTATGTATTCTTAACAATAACCACAGAGTACAGCAGTTACAGGATACAGTACATAAAATTTCACACTTCATTGGACTGTTCCATGAGCATTCATTTGTTAAAAGAGTTAAAACAACATCTACAAATTATAGTATGTGAACATGTTACTTTATACATTACATCTTGTATAAAAAATTAAGCATTTAAAAATGACAGTGTGATTAACATGGCAGTAGACGCAAAGGAAATATCCACTGTGCAAAGTATTAAGCTAAATAATTTTACAGTACCTGACATCATTGCTTCTATGTCCTTATAATGATAACTTTCAAACCATTACGCACATTGAGCTAACAATGATGCAAGCAGTTAAGCTTGAGATACAATTCTCCTCAGTGGGACATGCCTGTTAAATGTGGATATATATATATATATATATATATATATATATATATATATATATATATATATATATATATATATATATATATATATATATATATATATATATATATATATATATATATATATATATATATATATATATATATATATATATATATATATAATATATATATATATATATATATCTATCTATCTATCTATCTATCTATCTATCTATCTATCTATATATATATATATATATATATATATATATATATATATATATATATATATATATATATATATATATATATATATATATATATATATATATATATATATATATATATATATATATATATACTCCCCATCAAATGTTGAGAAAACTACTGTTAATATTTGATTTTGGACAGTATGTTAGCATGTCTACATACTTTGTAGAACACCCTGAACTGTTCACCATGATTAATGTTCATCCTCACTGTTGTATTCAACATCATGTTCCTCATTTAGTTCAATGTTGTTTTCACAATTGACACATTTACAAACTTCAGTGCAGGGAAGATTATTCTTTGCGCATGAGCATTTAGATTTGTCACAATGAGATTTTTTGCAGCCGCAATATGTAAGTTCCAATACCTCCTCTGGAGCAGGCGCCATACTCATCCAGTCAATTGTCAGACTTTCCTCTTCTATTCTCCACCCATGTCCTACAGGATTAGGAATATTTGGTTTACATTCCAAACTTCGTTTCCATATTGCAGCCTGATAATTAGCCCTTAAAATGTGCTTCTTCAAACAATCCAAATTTGGAGGCATGGCTGAATCAGACTTGTCTGCTCGGGTTGTGAAGTGCCTGTATCTTGCTTCATTTACTTTCAAACATTCCTTGTAACAATACATTGCACAGGTAAACTTCTCAAGTCCTTCCACAAGCTCTGCAGACAGTGTAAAAGTAGAACCAATAAGTTGAAACAATTCAATGGCATTCTCTTCTTCCATCAACTTCCAAACTTTCACTTTCCTTTTCCATGAAAAGAACTTACAGTGTCACACCCAGTGAAACTATGAAATCCGATCAAAGCATGCCTCTTGTCACCCAACCAATTACTTACTCCTGACAAGTCAACAATTCTTTTCCTTTTTGACCGGTGTAAAAAAACAAGTCAGCAGTCTCTGAGATCTCCTTAGCCAATGCCACACCAAGAACGAAAACATCTGTGTCAGGACTTCTAATCATGATACTGTCCGCAGATTTTGCAGCAAACTGACAATGCAACAGCATTCGTGGTGTCGGCCTCTTCATGATTGCAGTGTAATTCTGGCTGCTCCTGTACTTTTATTTCTCCATTGACCACAGAAAGAGAGTAGCATTCATCTCCATGGGACATATATATTGTTACGCCATTCAACAATGTAGTACGTGACTCTCTGCCAGTCGTTGAAGAAAAAGAAACAAGTTCTTCTTTGTTTGGTCCAGAACTCATGAATTTCTTGAATTGCTTTGGCATTTTCACCTGTTGTCCATGTATTTTATAACGCTGGACACCACTTGTGCTTGCTCTTTTTGCCTCTCTGCGTTTTTGATAGATTCTTGTGGGTATCGATCTGTGACAAAGTGAATCTCCTTGTGGGCTGTATCCTTGGCAAGTTTTACCAACTCCTTCATAACAAGCTCAGAAAATTCTCCAAACGTCGGTGGTAAGTCTCGAGCCTGAAACTGTTGGATCATTGCCATTCCATCGACAATCCAGATGCAGCTCTTTGGAATGGTGGTAATGTAAGGTTCTGGAACTACCAAAGACTCCAAGTGGTGCATCAACTTTGCTTTTGGATGTTTGACCAAAGTTCCACTGTGTGTTGCAAGGGATAGGGGTAATGGACCAAGACTGTACTGTAAAATAGTCTCCATGCTGATGTTTCTCACTTTTCCACAAACAAGCAGTCTTGCAAACAAATTTCGGTTAGATTTCAACTCCATCTCTTTTCCTTTTACTTTCACTTTCTTTCTTTCTCCAATTGATGCGAAAGTCTCTAGCCTCTGAGACTTAATGGGATCAAAGAAATCCACTTCATTGGTTTGTAACCTTTTCTGAATGAAAGATTTCACAGCTTCTTCACCCTTCTCTTTAGCGTGCAGCAAGCCTTTTGCAACATGATCTGGTGCCACAATGCCTGATGTGAGATGAACTAATTCTTCTTGATCTAATTCAAATGGGTTGGTCATCGATTCGATTGTTGCCACTAATGCTTGAATGTCCTGCTCATCTTTGGCATTACGAGTGATATCTAGATCTTTTCTGGTCCTTGACTTGTCACCTTTTCCAGCCATTTCTTGACATTCTGCGGCTATTTCAGCTCTTACGTGGAATGATGCGATCCATCGATGAACAGCAGCCTTGTTGGTTGTGATTCCAATCAGACCACCCTTTGTTTTAGAATCTCTGTTCATGGTTTGTTCGATTGTCATGTCACATGGAACTCCTGAAAAACCATGGTTTTGCTGTCTCTGAACAGAAAACTCGCCATTTTGAAAATGTTGTGCCAGGGTGTGATTGCTTTTGGTGACATGCTGCATTTCAAGCCAGTACACCGATGAGTACCTTGAATAGTTTACTCTGTCATAGGCCATAAACCATGGCATCATGGACCGTAGGGACGACAGGTGAAGATTCCAATCTCCTTCACGAGAAGCACGGAGAAAAAGTAAGAGAACTTGCACCATTTCCAAGTAGGAGTTCCAATATCGGACTGTAGGTGAAGTTGAGTTAGTCTTCACAAATAGCAAGTAATTTTGTAATAAACTTTGAACTGAGGGATCTGACAAAGCTTCTTCAAAATTTACTGGAAATGATCTTCTTAACTTATCAAGGACAGCATTTATTGCAGGAAGGTCTGCCCCACTTAGGCTTTTCAGGTATGCCTGAAATCTCAGTCGATGAAGAGCTTCATACATTAACTTGTGGAATCTCACGCTTCTGTTATAGTGAGATCCCCCCATGATGCCATTTAAGGAGCCATGTGCAACCACTTCTGATTCAATAGCAATATCATCTAAACCACTATCTTGAAACCTTTTTCCGATACAAGCCATGAAGCACATTGAAGTATGAAAAGCTCCTAATCTAATAATTATGCGGTTCTTAAATACCTCATTACGCCATCGGTTCCTGGGCTTTTGCATAAATTGCCTGATCCAGCACAACAACAATTTGTTCCAGGCCTAACTTGTTAGCTATCTCTAAGCTCCGGAGTAATATTGTGTAAACTGTGTCCATTTCAGTGGGGGAGGCATCAATTACTGGCAAGTATCCAATCATAGACTTAGGGGGAATTGTCTTACACAGGAGTGTGTTGAATCCTGTCCAACTTGGAGGATGAGGGGTTTCGGCTGATTGTGCTTGTCTAATGAGAGCAAATACATTGTCTTTCTGGTGAGCCTTTAACTGCATTTCTACATTCTCAGTAAGGGAAATGTCATTTGCAAATGCCACTGGGCCTTTTCGTTGAACATTAATGCAAGTAGCAATGCTCCTGGGGGGCACATCAAGGGACCTCTTCTTCTTTTTCTTAGTTTTTGCCTGTGCAGTCGAAGTGTCTCTGACTTGGGGGAATTCTCTTTGGATCACTATCCCATTTGTGTTGTGGGTTGTCCCCTTTCCAGATATTGTTTCCTCCCCCAAAATCGTTGTTGTCCCACACCAGTGTTGTGAATCTCCCTTCTTCGATGAACGGAGGAAGGCTTAAAGGTCCTCTCTTGATCTGCTGCTCAGCTATTGCTGTGTCATGCTCCAAAACAGCAGAATGAGACACAGTATGTCCAAACCCATTAAGAATTCCGATCAATTTTGCTGATCCAGTCATATGTCTTATAGTCATACCTAGTGCTAGGTGCTTTGGCATCTGCTTTCGTCCTGATGAAGCATGATAAATGATATCTTGTGCAAGAGACACAATTCTCTGATCATCACTTTCTGAGACTGTTACAAGTCTATCTTCTTCTGGATCATCAGATGACCCCATTACCCATGCCAGGAAATTGTAAATACTGACGGGTATGATCTCTCTTGCTTTATCTAGAGTAAGGTCCTGTCCACCAGGTGGCCATGGTGTAGCCATCTTTATGGATTGTATAGACTCTCTCAATTTTCGGGCTGTGAAGTAGATTTCGCTTAGCTTTGTTTCTTTCGATGGTTCATTGGTTTGTGTTGATTCATCATCAGTTGATTCATTTCCACTCTGCTCACTTGATGATAAACCTTCTTCCTCATTAGTTAGGGCTTCTTCGGCTATATCTTTTGCTTCAAGCAATCTTGACATTACTATCTCACTGTCATTCCGTTTATTTGGCTTTATAAATTGCAATTGGGGATATGACCGTTGTAGTCGTTCTTCAAGCTATATGTCCTGTAACTTGAAGCATCTACACCTTGAACTTTCCTAACCATCTTAATAAAAAGGAGACGCAATTTCTTCATTCTGTAGATTTCATTTTTCTTAAAATTTGGTTCTCTACATAGTCTTTACAAAACACCTCAAAAGCTTTTCCATATGTCGTGTCAACTTTTTCAGCATCATCTTTCTTTGCTCTTGTCAAAAACCTAGTTGTGTCCTTTGTAACATGACTTATGATACTGTGCTTCTGCTGCAACTAAATCTCTGTCCTGTATCTCCAATAAAAGTGTATCATTAAATGTAAGTTCTGCAGCTTTTCTAAGTTGGCCAGCTTCAATTGTTTCACACTTTGTAAGTGGTTCCCGTTTTCTTGCACCAGAACTCCTGTCACGTGTCCATCTATCAGCCTTGCAAATCAAGCATTTGGCTGGGAAAATGTGGGGTCTGTCCGATTTACAAGTTGCGGCTTCTCTGGATCGCAATCTGGCTTTTTTGGGTTCTGGTGGTTCAGTGGTGTTATCATCTGGAATATCACTTGGATTATCTGTGTGAAAAGAATAAAAGAAAAATTGACGTTAAGTAAAAAATATAAACTGAGTATGAAAAAGTTTAAAACAATTAAACCATGAGCTAAATGCTAAGTTTTAAGTGGTTTATTTTACACAGATCGAATAGTTTAACCAAACAAGACACTAGCCTTATCAGGTTTAGTTGAATCCCAATATTGCTGGTACTCATTCTACCGCTGAGTAGACTGGAACAGACAGTTAAGTGAATTAGTCAAGGTCACAATGAAGGTGTTCCTCGAGAAGCGGTCAGAGCCGTAGACCATCACACCCCTTTTATATCAAGAAAGTATCAACATTTGATGAAATACAGTTCCTGAATGTTATGGTTAACACGATAGAAACTAAAAGAAATAATAATCCATACGCAAACGTGACACAAATTGTTGATAAGGTACTTTAATAATAAAGACACAATTTTTGTCTTTACTTGAATTGAATTTTGCTTTTAATACTGTAAGGAAACAAAGTGGCAAATAATAACAACCAGAATTTGCCCTTGTAGCAAACTAAAAGTACATACAATTATCTTAAATCACTGTGATTGCACGTTTTTGTTCCCATATTTAAAAAAGAAAACTATTGTACACAACATTCATATAACATAAAGATATTTCTGGTTGAAAAATCTATAGGCCTACAACGTACAATTCCCAAGTTAATTTCAATGAAGAAAATGGATCGTATTGATTTTATATACCATTTTAGAACTTTTTTTCACTAAGATAAATTTGTGTTCCTCCACTTTCAGTCCCTAAAATTGAGTTTGTTTGATTATAATTATAACAAAAAAAATTTCTTTCAAAATAGCACCAGTACTAGTGTCATAACCCATTATGAAACATTTCGTACATATATTTGACACAGCCACAAAACATAACATCAGTGTAGTGGTGCAGTACACGACTACTGTACCACACGACTGAAGAACCGAACAACCCGAAAACCCCGTTTGACCATGTGATATTTTTTTGACCTTCCTTTGAACTTTGCGATAAAATTTTCAGGGGGGGGGGGTGGGCATTGTTTCATCAATACAAAAAGTAATAGGCCTACGCATTCAAAAATTGGCCCCCACCAATTTATAGAAAAAATGATCACAATTTTTCTGTTTTGTTCACATGTTACCTTAATTATTAAAAAATGTCAATTCCTTAGTTTTCATTCAATCCATAGGCCTAATTGTAATGAGTAAAGTCAACAGAAAAATGGCAAAATCATTGTTCCGAATTTGTTCGTGTTTACACATACTGTAGCTGGGCGTGTAGGCTTAAACAGACCCCTGGATTCATTTTAAATAGGAGGACACAGTACTAGATTTGGCAAGGGGCACACTGACACATGCTGTTGGCCACATTCTCGCAAGATACGGCACATAACAAATGACGATGATGCCTTTCCAGAATGTAGCAGGCTAAGAGTAAAGGTGGGGATTATAGACACGGCAGCCGTGCCCACAAGAAAATTATATAGACACGGAAGCTGTGCCCATGAGAAATTGCGTGGGGCTTATAGACACGGAAGCCGTGCCCACAAGAAATTATGGGCTTATATAGACACGGCTGTGCCCATAAGTTGCATGGGGCTTATAGACAGAAGCCGTACCCATACAAAATTACGTGAGGCTTATAGACACGGCAGCCATACCCATAAGAAATTGCGTGGGGCTTATAGACCCGAAGCCGTGCCCACAAGAAATTGTGTGGGATTATATATACACGGAAGCTGTGCCCATAAGAAATTTTGTGGGGCTTATAGACAGAAGCCGTACCCATAAAAATTACGTGGGGCTTATAGACAGAAGCCGCCCATACAAAATTGCGTGGGGCTTATTGACACGGCAGCCATACCCATACAAAATTACGTGGCGCTTATAGATACGGTAGCCATACCCATAAGAAATTGCGTGGGGCTTATAGACACGGAAGCCGTGCCCACAAGAAATTGCGTGGGATTATATATACACAGAAGCTGTGCTCATAAGAAATTTTTCGTGGGGCTTATACACAGAAGCCATACCCATACAAAATTATGTGGGGCTTAATGTATAGACACGGCAGCCATACCCATAAGAAATTGTGTGGGGTTTATAGACACGGCAGAAACGTGCTTTTTTTAATTTACGGTAAATGCCCCAAAGTTAACCGATTTGGGGAAAAGTACAGATTTTTTTCAGTAAACAGGGTTTTAACGGATTAATGCGTCCCTGTAAGAAATTTCTTTAAAGTATTGGCACGGCTGCAGTGTCTATCAGTCTAGGCCTATGACTTCGATCTGAAATTTTGTGAAAATCTCTCTTCTTTCAAATTTTTATCATTATTTGTTTTGGGGGTGGGGGTGGAGGGGTGGGCAGAGAAGACCCAAACGAACAGTAGGGCAGATCAGGGGACTGTTCTCATGCATCCTTTTTTCACTTTTGAGGTCTCCCTTGCTCTAAGCCATATTTTGTAGTGGAACTGGTATAAGGACAAATGTGTTACTTTTATGGCCTTTTCTATGAGCAGACATAGTTGAAATTCATGTACTGTTCAAAGAAGATATATATAAATAAACTCACCAGATTGAATACTTGATAAATCCCTTCTTTGTTCTGCTTTGGTAAGTTTGGAAACATCAGTAAATCGCTGGTAACATTCTCTATGATAGCCAACATTACGAGGAATATCAGCAGGTGAAGAACAGTTAATTAAGTTAAGTTCTGACCAACATTTAGCTGCAATTTCTCCATATGCACTTGATATGGACTTCCATCTTAAAGAACAATCCTTGAATTTGATAAAACTAGCCTCAGAAAAGGAAATAACATTAGATGTTTTCCGACAGCATACAGGAATGCAACACTCCATGTTGCTTACATGTACACACTGCACTGACACAGTCTGACAGTGCATGCATTGATATTGCTAATCACAACAATATTATCACTTATACATAGAGAGCTGTGATTGGTCAATCTGATAATTTGCTCAGTTTTTCCACCAATCACAAAATTTGTCTCATAGTAGTTTGTGGTTGGTTTTTAATTAATTTCTCTTAATTGTGCAAATATTTAAAAAAAGAACAAGCAGAAATTGATTATAAAAATTAAGACTGAATTTATTATGCAAAGATAAAGTAGTCCCAGCAACCATGTGAACCAAAGAGTGTTTTAGATGGCTTCAGCCCATGGCCTATGACTGTTCGGAATTTCATCAGGACCACTAAGGTCGGAATCATCGCTATCCGACGGCTGCTGCATTTGAGTGGCCGGACACAACATTTCTGGTTCCGGTTCCTCCTCTTGTTGCCTTGAATGCAGCATGAGCACAGCGGGCGGTGACACCTGCGACGGGCGATGTGTCCTCGACGGCTGACGGGTCCTCGGTGCCGGGCGGCAATTCCTCTGCGGGCATGAAGGCAGCAGCTTCCTCCGCAAGGGCTGCATACAAATCGCCCTCACGTGCCTCCCCTTTGGATTCACTGGAATCACTCATCCAGTTATATGAACCAGGGGGTGTATGGTCAGTTTCACAATGTATGTCTGGAAACAAGTCTTTTGACCATGCACCCCCTTGAATTGAATCTACACTATTACTGGCAAAACCCCCAAATTCAGCACTATCAGTATGGTATGAGGGGGTCAAGCTGAAAATGCTTGGCTCCATCGCTGCTTGTGTCTGAATGTGGGAGAAGCCGTCTTCCAAAGTTTCCGTTTGGTTAAATACTGGTTCAGAAACGGTATCACCAGAGTTGTTATCATACTCAATACTTGTTTCCTCGCTACTCGCCAATGAATCACTATTAAATTCACTATCATGTTCCGACAATGGCTCCAGAGAATTTTCACTGTCTGAATCACATTGAGAACTTTCACTGTCTGAATCACATTGAGAACTTTCACTGTCTGAATCACATTTTAAGGAGCTATGTCGGACTTGTCACTGTTTTCCGTTTCATCATTGGCAAGTAGCATTCTATTTCTTAATTCGTTCATAGTTTAGGTTTACCACCTACAAAAGTAATATCCCCGCTGCTGGTTACTTTTCTGTACAGGGGGGTGCAATTGGGCATTTCTGCTCCCCTCGTTTGCCAGCCCCTTCATTAAAAATTAAGCCTTGCTTTAATAGATGGACAGCTCTCCATGCCATTGTAATTATTTTCTATAAAAAAAGACAAGTCGAGAAATACAATAAATCGAATCACCAAAGTGCGTGTAGATTGCAGAAATTTGAGAGCAGATGTGAGCTTCAATTCGCGCAAGCTTGATTTTATACTGGGTTTTTCCGCCACTTTTAATTCACGCCTCTCCTGTCACTCATCTCTTGCCGCCTAATTAGCACCCAATCATAAATAAGACCATCGCCGTATCTATGCGAGAATTTCAGGGAATTTTCCATGACTAGGGAATTTTCCATGACCTTACAAATATTCAAAGTCCATAAAAGTATTTTTGAAAAAATGACTAAGTCCAACAAGTGAAAATATGGTAGCAAGTTGCTGGTAAAAGTTGCTGGCAATATTTGCTGGTACAAATTCTACAGCTCAAGATGCGCGTGTTTGATTTGCTGTTATAAATTCTACTGCTCAAAGTAATTAGCGTTCTAACTTTTTTTTTCAAAATAAACTATGTCCAAAAAATCGCAAATATTTTCTAAGTCCAGAAATTGGAAATATGGTAGCAAGTTGCTGGTAAAAGTTGCTGGTAATATTTATGAGTGAAACCGGAACAAAGTGCCTATAAATAGGATGATCCCGGTTGGATGGGGTGGCCAGGGTAAAGACACATGGATACCTTACACACTTAAAGAAATCTTTTTCCTTCTCTTTACCTTTTTCTATCTTTCTTGATTTTTATTAGTCTTCTTCTTTATTTTTTCTTGAAAAATATTTTCAGTCTTAAAAAATTATTTTTCATCAAATATTTTTAAGTTGAAAAAATGAAAAAAATCAAGTCAAAAAATGAAAAAATAACCAAAGTCCAAGAAAATTATAAAAATATTTAGAAAACTTTCGAACTAATGGTAGCAAAGTGTAAATATGGTAGCAAAGTGTAAATATGGTAGCAAAGTGTAAATTTGAAAAAAATTCTTGCTATTTTAGAGCGAGGGCGAAACCCGAGCGAGAAAATAGCAAGATTTTTTTCAAGTTTACACTTTGCTACCATATTTACACTTTGCTACCATATTTACACTTTGCTACCATTATACTACTCCCGTGGGGGCAGGCTGTGGCATCCTTGTACACTTCCAAAAAAGCCACCCCTTTCTTCCCCCCTGGATACATCTGCTTGGCCAGACTGGTTACTATGCTCATGTCTGCCGGGTTCTTGAATAATGATATATCAGATGAATTTAATTTGATTTCTCGATTACCCTTAAAAAATAGATTTTGTACAAGCAAAATAACGGAAACATTTGCATGATGACTACCCCTGGTAAATAATTTGGTCACCACCTCCCCATCCTTTCCCGCCATTTCCGACATAAGGTCGTCGATAACAATTACATTATGAACAGATTTGTCTACAGTACTTAGAAAAAGCCCGCTCAAATCAAAATGGGGACTGGCAGGCACATTGCTATATTTTTCCTGCCAAATCAGGACCACTAAGGTCGAATCATCGCTATCCGACGGCTGCTGCATTTGAGTAGCCGGACACAAAATTTCTGGTTCCTCCTCTTGTTGCCTTGAATGCAGCATGAGCACAGCGGCGGTGACACCTCTGCGACGGGCGATGTGTCCTCGGCGGCTGACGGGTCCTCGGTGCCGGGCGGCAATTCCTCTGCGGGCATGAAGGCAGCAGCTTCCTCCGCAAGGGCTGCATACAAATCGCCCTCACGTGCCTCCCCTTTGGATTCACTGGTATCACTCATCCAGTTATATGAACCAGGGTGTATGGTCAGTTTCACAATGTATGTCTGGAAACAAGTCTTTTGACCATGCACCCTCTTGAATTGAATCTACACTATTACTGGCAAAACTCCCAAATTCAGCACTATCAGTATGGTATGAGGGGGTCAAGCTGAAAATGCTTGGCTCCATCGCTGCTTGTGTCTGAATTTGGGAGAAGCCGTCTTCCAAAGTTTCCGTTTGGTTAAATACTGGTTCAGAAACGGTATCACCAGAGTTGTTATCATACTCAATACTTGTTTCCTCGCTACTCGCCAATGAATCACTATTAAATTCACTATCATGTTCCGACAATGGCTCCAGAGAATTTTCACTGTCTGAATCACATTGAGAACTTTCACTGTCTGAATCACATTGAGAACTCTCACTGTCTGAATCACATTGAGAACTTTCACTGTCTGAATCACATTTTAAGGAGCTATGTCGGACTTGTCACTGTTTTCCGTTTCATCATTGGCAAGTAGCATTCTATTTCTTAATTCGTTCATAGTTTTAGGTTTACCACCTACAAAAGTAATATCCCCGCTGCTGGTTACTTTTCTGTACAGGGGGGTGCAATTGGGCATTTCTGCTCCCCCTGCGTTTGCCAGCCCCCTTCATTAAAAATTAAGCCTTGCTTTAATAGATGGACAGCTCTCCATGCCATTGTAATTATTTTCTATAAAAAAGACTAAGTCGAGAAATACAATAAATCGAATCACCAAAGTGCGTGTAGATTGCAGAAATTTGAGAGCAGATGTGAGTTCAATTCGCGCAAGCTTGATTTTATACTGGGTTTTTCCGCCACTTTCAATTCACGCCTCTCCTGTCACTCATCTCTTGCCGCCTAATTAGCACCCAATCATAAATAAGACCATCGCCGTATCTATGCGAGAATTTCAGGGAATTTTCCATGACTAGGGAATTTTCCATGACCTTACAAATATTCAAAGTCCATAAAAGTATTTTTGAAAAAATGACTAAGTCCAACAAGTGAAAATATGGTAGCAAGTTGCTGGTAAAAGTTGCTGGCAATATTTGCTGGTACAAATTCTACAGCTCAAGATGCGCGTGTTTGATTTGCTGTTATAAATTCTACTGCTCAAAGTAATTAGCGTTACAAACTTTTTTTCAAAAATAAACTATGTCCAAAAAATCGCAAATATTTTCTAAGTCCAGAAATTGGAAATATGGTAGCAAGTTGCTGGTAAAAGTTGCTGGTAATATTTGCGAGTGAAACCGGAACAAAGTGCCTATAAATAGGATGATCCCGGTTGGATGGGGTGGCCAGGGGTAAAGACACATGGATACCTTACACACTTAAAGAAATCTTTTCCTTCTCTTTACCTTTTTCTATCTTTCTTGATTTTTATTAGTCTTCTTCTTTATTTTTTCTTGAAAAATATTTTCAGTCTTAAAAATTATTTTTCATCAAATATTTTTAAGTCGAAAAAATGAAAAAAAATCAAGTCAAAAAATGAAAAAATAACCAAAGTCCAAGAAAATTATAAAAATATTTAGAAAACTTTCAACTAATGGTAGCAAAGTGTAAATATGGTAGCAAAGTGTAAATATGGTAGCAAAGTGTAAATATGGTAGCAAAGTGTAAATTTGAAAAAATTCTTGCTATTTTAGAGCGGGAAACCCGAGCGAGAAAATAGCAAGATTTTTTTCAAGTTTACACTTTGCTACCATATTTACACTTTGCTACCATATTTACACTTTGCTACCATATTTACACTTTGCTACCATTATACTACTCCCGTGGGGGCAGGCTGTGGCATCCTTGTACACTTCCAAAAAAGCCACCCCTTTCTTCCCCCCTGGATACATCTGCTTAGCCAGACTGGTTACTATGCTCATGTCTGCCGGGTTCTTGAATAATGATATATCAGATGAATTTAATTTGATTTCTCGATTACCCTTAAAAAATAGATTTTGTACAAGCAAAATAACGGAAACATTTGCATGAAGACTACCCCTGGTAAATAATTTGGTCACCACCTCCCCATCCTTTCCCGCCATTTCCGACATAAGGTCGTCGATAACAATTACATTATGAACAGATTTGTCTACAGTACTTAGAAAAAGCCCGCTTCGAAATCAAAATGGGGACTGGCAGGCACATTGCTATATTTTTCCTGCCAAATCAGGACCACTAAGGTCGAAATCATCGCTATCCGACGGCTGCTGCATTTGAGTAGCCGGACACAAAATTTCTGGTTCCTCCTCTTGTTGCCTTGAATGCAGCATGAGCACAGCGGGCGGTGACACCTCTGCGACGGGCGATGTGTCCTCGACGGCTGACGGGTCCTCGGTGCCGGGCGGCAATTCCTCTGCGGGCATGAAGGCAGCAGCTTCCTCCGCAAGGGCTGCATACAAATCGCCCTCACGTGCCTCCCCTTTGGATTCACTGGTATCACTCATCCAGTTATATGAACCAGGGGGTGTATGGTCAGTTTCACAATGTATGTCTGGAAACAAGTCTTTTGACCATGCACCCTCTTGAATTGAATCTACACTATTACTGGCAAAACTCCCAAATTCAGCACTATCAGTATGGTATGAGGGGGTCAAGCTGAAAATGCTTGGCTCCATCGCTGCTTGTGTCTGAATTTGGGAGAAGCCGTCTTCCAAAGTTTCCGTTTGGTTAAATACTGGTTCAGAAACGGTATCACCAGAGTTGTTATCATACTCAATACTTGTTTCCTCGCTACTCGCCAATGAAACACTATTAAATTCACTATCATGTTCCGACAATGGCTCCAGAGATTTTTCACTGTCTGAATCACATTGAGAACTTTCACTGTCTGAATCACATTGAGAACTCTCACTGTCTGAATCACATTTTAAGGAGCTATGTCGGACTTGTCACTGTTTTCCGTTTCATCATTGGCAAGTAGCATTCTATTTCTTAATTCGTTCATAGTTTTAGGTTTACCACCTACAAAAGTAATATCCCCGCTGCTGGTTACTTTTCTGTACAGGGGGGTGCAATTGGGCATTTCTGCTCCCCCCTGCGTTTGCCAGCCCCCTTCATTAAAAATTAAGCCTTGCTTTAATAGATGGACAGCTCTCCATGCCATTGTAATTATTTTCTATAAAAAAAGACAAGTCGAGAAATACAATAAATCGAATCACCAAAGTGCGTGTAGATTGCAGAAATTTGAGAGCAGATGTGAGCTTCAATTCGCGCAAGCTTGATTTTATACTGGGTTTTTCCGCCATTTTAAATTCACGCCTCTCCTGTCACTCATCTCTTGCCGCCTAATTAGCACCCAATCATAAATAAGACCATCGCCGTATCTATGCGAGAATTTCAGGGAATTTTCCATGACTAGGGAATTTTCCATGACCTTACAAATATTCAAAGTCCATAAAAGTATTTTTGAAAAAATGACTAAGTCCAACAAGTGAAAATATGGTAGCAAGTTGCTGGTAAAAGTTGCTGGCAATATTTGCTGGTACAAATTCTACAGCTCAAGATGCGCGTGTTTGATTTGCTGTTATAAATTCTACTGCTCAAAGTAATTAGCGTTTTAACTTTTTTTCAAAATAAACTATGTCCAAAAAATCGCAAATATTTTCTAAGTCCAGAAATTGGAAATATGGTAGCAAGTTGCTGGTAAAAGTTGCTGGTAATATTTGCGAGTGAAACCGGAACAAAGTGCCTATAAATAGGATGATCCCGGTTGGATGGGGTGGCCAGGGGGTAAAGACACATGGATACCTTACACACTTAAAGAAATCTTTTTCCTTCTCTTTACCTTTTTTCTATCTTTCTTGATTTTTATTAGTCTTCTTCTTTATTTTTTCTTGAAAAATATTTTCAGTCTTAAAAAATTATTTTTCATCAAATATTTTTTAAGTCGAAAAAATGAAAAAAAAATCAAGTCCAAAAAATGAAAAAATAACCCAAGTCCAAGAAAATTATAAAAATATTTAGAAAACTTTGAACTAATGGTAGCAAAGTGTAAATATGGTAGCAAAGTGTAAATATGGTAGCAAAGTGTAAATATGGTAGCAAAGTGTAAATTTGAAAAAAATTCTTGCTATTTTAGAGCGAGGGCGAAACCCGAGCGAGAAAATAGCAAGATTTTTTTCAAGTTTACACTTTGCTACCATATTTACACTTTGCTACCATATTTACACTTTGCTACCATATTTACACTTTGCTACCATTATACTACTCCCCTCTGCAATAAATGCAGCACACCTATGGGTCCTAAGGGCTCTACACGGTTGGCAGCACTTAAAACAAAAAGAACGGGCGGACAAAAAGGAGGGGACAGAATTGATACATCAAAATGGTTATTAGAAAAAAATATAAAAAGTCGGTTGGGTTTGGAAATGGGGCCTTTGTGTAAAATTAGAGAATGTTAATTATCCTGAAAAATTACGATTTGGAAATTAGATAAAACAGATTGAAACTGGGCGATAGCTTCAACGGTACCACATTTCGCCATGTCGACCCCCGCCTGTGCACACAGAAGCTCAGCTTGCACTTCTTGTGCTTCAATATCTTCCTTAAATTTTTCGTTCTTGAATCTTGACATTGTATTAAATTTCAATTTGGCAACGAGGATTGCTCTCGGTAAGCAAAGCACACCTCGGGGGGGAAATAGCAGTGAAATTTGTGCTAGTGCGGAATTTCTGACACCTTGCTGGTTCAGAATCCGAATCTTTTCCCTTACCTTGAGGCATTGCAATATGGGTCAGCTCTATGACCAAATGATCGCCGACACCAAAATCACGTTTGCTTCGCATCACAGTTTCAATACGCTGCATTAATCGCTCAACGGTTAACTGGTCCACACAGCCGAATGGGATACCGATCAGAAAATTCAAGCTATCCCCAGTTATGGAAAAAGACACTTTGTCAAACACATTGAATTTATTACACAAAACATTTATGACAATTTCTAAAACTACACGAAACGCCTGAAAAAGACTAGGCACATCCTCCATCAACCTTTCTTATACTTCTTCATCAAAAAGTATTGAAAAGGTTGATTTACTGACCCTATATTTTGTATACACGGCCCTGTTGGTGTTATGAATAAGTAGCAAATTGCTATACTCATCCACCAGGGCCGCGATATGTTCCAAATCAAACGAAGAATGTGCCTCTTCGCTTTCAGCCGCTTCGACTGCTTCCATCAGTTCATTGATAGCGGACACGTCTGAGTCGTCGTTGGCTGTCGTTGCTCCACCAACCTGCGGAGAGACATCAGACGTGTCCGCGTCGCAGAACTGGGTTTCAGCGCAGATGATTTTGTCAGAGGTAGCAGCACCCGC
This sequence comes from Chiridota heheva, assembly GCA_020152595.1. Taxonomy (NCBI): domain Eukaryota; kingdom Metazoa; phylum Echinodermata; class Holothuroidea; order Apodida; family Chiridotidae; genus Chiridota; species Chiridota heheva. The sequence continues at coordinate 469,387 of JAIGNY010000375.1, read as the reverse complement.
GTCGCACCCTGTCGAGATGCCTTCAACGAAGGCGGCGGTGATGAAACAGGTTATGCAGAAAATAACGGTCCCAAATTCGGTATTGAGTCGGTCGACGAGACTCGTCGACGAGTCGGTCGACGAGTCGGTCGACGAGTCGGTCGACGAGTCGGTCGACGAGTCGGTCGACGAGTCGGTCGACGAGTCGGTCGACGAGTCATTCGACGAGTCGGTTGACGAGTCGGTTGAAGAGTCGGTTGAAGAGCTGTCAGACATGTCCCCCACAACGTTGTCGTCTCCAGGATAATCTTCAAACTCACTACTGTCCGTATGAAAACTTTGCTGTATTGGCTGAGCTATGTATGGTTCCTCGAAAACCGGTGCCAAATACCACTGAGTTAGGGTGCCTCCTTCCATAGCTTTGCTCTCACTACCTGATATACTGAACAAACTTTTCTCGTGTCCTCCTTTCATTACAATCTTTTCGTTTACGATAGTTGGTGACACCTTGCCAATTTGAAGTTCTTCCTCACTTGTATCACTTTTATCACTTGTATCACTTTGAATAACAACTTCCTTACTTTCAACACTTCCAAGACTTCTATGGTCTCTTCGTTGACAATATTGTCTTCACTTGACGTACTAGAGCTACTAAGACGACTTGAATAGTGTGAGTACGGTTCAATACTGCTTTCACTGCCGCTTTTTCCCCAGGTTTAATATAGAATGTTGTAACTCACTTAAAGTTTAAGGTTTCTTTTTGAAAGAAATTTGACCGCTGTCAGACACTTCTCGGTGCATGGGGGTACAATCAGGCATAGCACCCCCTTCCAAAGTCTTCCAGCGGCCATCTTCGAAAACAAAACCCTGCTTCAGCAATTCAACTTGTCGCCAGGCCATTCTGAAAAAAGGCACGAAAAATTTAACAATTAGTTGATGAAATGAAAATCTGCGGGTTGTCTAGGACAATCAAGATCATAAATGAGAGAAAAAAAACGGCAAGCTTTTATTTTGTACTCCCAAAACCCGCCATAATTGACAGCAAATCTTGTTCAATATTTCACAATCTCTTACAATATTTCCTCGGTTTCGACAAAACAAAACAACTTCACATCTGTAATTCTATTTTCAGAACTTTTCTTTTTATAACCGGAAATAATTTCTCTTTTGCTTGGACTTTGAACTTGCCTGGCAACAAAGCTATTTTCAAATCAAGTTCATGATTTGCTGTCACTTTCTGAATCCCCCGCCAATTTGAAAAAAGTTATTTACAAATCTTGCCATTTGCATTTCTTTTCCATATGGTAGAGAAATGCGGGTCAAACTCTAGCCTATTTACATTTCTCTACCATATGGTAGAGAAATGCGGATCAAACTGTCACCTACTTACATTTCTTTACCATATGGTAGAGAAATGCGGGTCAATCTGTCACCTACTTACATTTCTCTACCATATGGTAGAGAAATGCTAGTCTGAAATTATGCTATATAAAGGATGAACTTGGTTGGATGGGGAGGCCTGGGGTAATGTTCACATGGATACCTACACACTTAAGAAATAAAATATTTACTAAGTCCAAATCCTCTTGGACTTTGTAAATATACCATTAACCCTCCAACTTAATAACAAACAATAACTTCAACTTCAATTGCTTCCAAAATATCTAACAAACACTTTCAGCTAATGGTAGAGAAATGTAACATATGGTAGAGAAATGTAAATATGGTAGAGAAATGTAAATGGCTAAACTTAAGTGGTTTTTCGAGCGAGGGCGCAGCCCGAGCGAGAAAAAACAGCTAAGTTTAGCCATTTACATTTCTCTACCATGTTTACATTTCTCGACCATATTTACATTTCTCTACCATTATACTACTTATGTCTTACAGAAATAAACAGTTTCAAAAATGATCTTCCAATCAACTGGGCAATCATTTGAACTGAAACTTAAAAATTAGAACTTTTTAGCAAATTGCCCTATAGTCACTAAGACTTGTACATGAAAAAAGTGTGATCAGGAAATACTGAAAATACCTACTCATTCACTGCATCATTTTCACCATAATGGCCATATTGTTGGCGATATTAAAAGTAAGCGGTCTGTAGCACATGTACATCAAGGCATACTGTACTGAAACCTGGATGTTCGACTTGTTACAACACTAGCACCTGAAACTTCAAAGTAAATACAAAATACTTTTGGGGGCAAACTCTGCCAGGCAAGCATGAAAAAACACAACTTTTTCAATCTTTAAATAATACAAGTAATTTTAAGGATGCACTTCCAAGAAATACCAAATCACACTGCACAGAGTCAGTCTCGAAAATGAAGATCAGGGTATCCCAACATGTCCTTCGAATGGGAATGTAGTTCTAATTTTTAGCACAGCACATGATGGTAGAATTACACGATTGAGTTTACCAAGATAGCCCCAGCACCATCTTACCAGTTGCCAATATGCAGTATACCTGTATCGTCTGAGGAGATACAAAAAGAAAATAAGCATTAACAAAAGAAGAATGAAATAACTTTTTGAATGAATCCCATTTTTTTCTCCATCAGTATCAACCTTCATGTTCATCCCCATGGTATCATTGCCTACAATGCAAAGGAAATTGATGTATATATGTGATTTTTATGTACAATATATGATATGATAATTTGTCATGTCTCTGGAATAAATGATATATTCCTTAGTATGGTATGGTAAAGTACAACATGCCTTTTTTTTTTCTTTTTTTTTTGAAATGCCGGCCTTCAGGAGCTACCCTCTCAAACAAACATTGAAAGAAAAAAGAAAATTTTACCTTTCAAGAAGCTGTACCTCCCAAGAAATTACACACTAAAAAGCCATGACCTTCATCAAGAAAGGGTTATATGAAACAATGCTTGGGTGGGAAATTTTAAGATGGTTTGTAATCAATACCCACTTAAAGTTAAGTTGTGTTTTTCAGCTTTAACCCTCTATTGACCAACCCAAGATCAAATTGAGTGAAAATTACTACCACTTGTCTTTTAACTTAAAACATCATATAAAATGATTTCCACTAAAACAAATTGACCTTTTGACCTTGTGACCTACTTTTCCGTTGTGTTGCACTGAAGCAACATTGGTAATAATTGATCATAACATACATCTTTAATTTGTTGCACTGGAATAACATTGGTAACACATATATGTAACAAAGTATAAAAGAAAGCAAAGTAGAATATAAACTGATTATATTTAAATGTTCAGCACTTAGCGTAGCCAGTGGAGGTGTGGGTGGGGAGGGGTGGGTGGAGGAAGAGTATCCCTCATAAATTTTGGGACCGAGGAAACTATTTATACATGAAGAGTGATGTTCTAAATGAAATGGAGACAATAAGTGGTCCCCCTCACTCCTAAAATGGTGACAATATTTTAGTTTTACCCCACCCCTACATACACTCACTAATAAGGGTGCCTATGTGCCTAATGTTAAGTCAATATATCCTTTCTTTTGATGATAGGACACAAAGCAGTTTCGACCAGGAATCAAACATAGGTATGTCTGACACTTTGAACATTGCCAACTTGTGAAGCCATTTGGACACAATTTACAACGGTTTCGCTTGGTCTGCTGGACTGGCCAATGGTCAATGCTGTCATATTTGACATCATTTGAGGGACCTGGGCGAACTCACTGTTTGGTTGGAGGTGATTTCACTGATGTGCGACCACGTGTAACTTTGCCACTCCTAATCAGTGCTTCTGCTACAATCGCTTGGAATTTCTTCAGAGACATTGACTTGGGAATGTGAAGTTCCTTCAAATCCCTGCGGTAAAGGAACCAGGCATTTACAAGTGCAATTGTCAAGGTGTGGTAACAAATATATAGGTACCACCGCTATCCCTTTATTTGCCGCTCGTACAGTGAGTACATCATGTCTAACAAATCCACTCCTCCCATCTTGGTATTGTAGGCTCCAATTACTGCAGGATGGTCAACTTCAATGTGGGTCTTGGTGGATCTGTCATACCTTTTGACTTTGCTGGTTGGTTCTGGACCAACATATGTCAAAATCATCGTTACAGTTTTATTGTCAAACCAACAAACCAGTGATAGGTTGTTGGTTTGCTCATAAACAGACTTATTTCTCCTCTATCCTCTGCTTTCAGCTCTTTCTCAATCTTTAGAGAAGCATCGTGGCAACGATTCTTCTGAATGGTCCTTATATAGTGACCAATTTCTTGACGTTTTATTTTAGTGGTCAATGCAAAACTGGAAAAATAGTTATCGGCATATATCTTGAACTGGCATTTACGGGGAAGCGACTTACCCATTTGAAGCACAACATTGCCACCAAGACCACAGCTCTTTAGTTCATTCCCATCTATGCCGGTTCCTTTACCTTGGTACACTTCAAAATCATGTAGAAACCCAGCGGAAAAACACAACCCCACAATTTAAATCCCCATTTTTAAGTGTTTTTTTTGGGAGGTACTGCTTCAACAGTGATCGACCTTCAGACCTTTGAATGGTATCATGATTTCATCTTCACTTTGGTGTTCCTCACAACTCACAGTCCCAAATGTTGCTCGTAAGGCAGTGATCTAGGGTCGCAATTTCCATATTCGATCTGACTCCTCTGCATCTGTGACAAGATTGTTGTCTACAAAATGCAGTGATCTCTGAATTTTGAAGAACCGGTTCCTGCTCATATTGTCGGCAACAGGTGCATATTGTAACTCATTTTCCCAATATGACGCTACGGCTGGCATCTTCACAAGGTCATATAGAAATATAGTCCAATGTATATTTCAATCTCATTCTGGGTGATACGAGCCTCTTCCCCTTTCTCAATAGCATAATTGTTTGTCTCTGTGAGAATATTTGACAACATTTCAGAGGTAAAAGAATTGTGAAAATATTGATAAGGGGACATCTCTGATGGAGGTGGTTTAATGGGTCCAGGAACAAATTCTGTATTGTCTGGTGGTACATATTTTCTACGTGACTCAAAGGTATACTGTTTCTTGTCTTTCCCAGAGTTTTTGGCTTTACCAGTTTTTTTGGCTTTACCAGTTTTTTTGGCTCTACCAGTTTTTTTTCCCACACAAAAAGTATAATCTATGTACATTACCAATGTTGCTCACTAGCAACATGAAATTAGAAACAAGATTAAAAAATAATTCACAGAGTACCAAGGATTACATTATTGTGTTTTTAGATGTAGTAAATCATATTTTATCACTAAAACATAAAAATATTAAGATACCTACCATGTGCTTGCAGTAATTTCCGGTCAAAGTCACACACTTTAGAAGGCAAACAGTTCCCCCAAAAAATTAATTTTGAATGAGCTGCCCAAGATATTCTATACCTGCCTGCTGCCCTCTTTTATGCTAGAATAAGGTAGCTGGAGTGCAACATTGGTAAGGAAATGTAAGATTACACCTAGGCATTGTTAATGTTCAGGTCAAAGGTTATGTTGCTCATGTGCTATGCTGGTCTATAGAGGGTTGAACTGAAACTTTTTATTTAACTATCATTTATTGTCTTTCTTTTCATTATTAACAAAGTAAACGTACATTTGGTTACAAATCAAAGTATAAATAGATCATTGCTCCATGCCTAAGATGTAGGGATAGATGCATAGGTATTTATGTAAAAAACAAAATTGGAAGTAAAGGTAGTATTGGACATTCTTGACAACTCAACAAATTATAAATCACTTCACCACAATGAATATACAGTTTCGTTGATTAACATGAAAAGGGTACATGACTTGTCCTTCTCCTTAAAAATTTGTTCCAGCAAATCATAACCACAAACTTACTGTAGCAAATGGTGAGACCACTTTATCTTACTTGGAATAACCACACAATAAGGACTTCATCCATTGCTAATATGATACTCAGCACCAACTTCCACAACAACTAAGGTTTTCAGAATAAAGAAAATAAAGAGGAAAAATCTGACCTGACCTGGTTATTTATCAGATCGGGTCTGACTGTTTGAAAATTTAAGGAGCAGAACAACTAATGTAAAATACATGGGGGAAGGAGCGATTGGTGAAACCGGCATCTGCAAGGGTGAAGCAGTTGGAGAAGTAGATGAGGAAGAAGAAGGTGGGGGGATGGTAGATGAAGGACCTGGAGGTGAGGGGATGGGTTCCTTATGCTTTTTGAACTGGAAGGTGCGCGACAGTTTGCTTTGTTTGATAGATTTTTTTGTAGTTTCATAAAAACGTTTTTTGAAGGGATATGGATCGGAAGCCGGTGTTAAGGTTAACATGGGTGTGGGGGTTGGTGCGAGAGAGGAAGAGTACGACGCTGCTGAGAGGGGTTGCGAATGCAGGAACGCGTGAACCTGAACTTCAACTGCAACTTTGGAAACCCCAAGGTAATGTCGTGTAATCGGGTTTAATTTGCCATTTATCATAAACCGCTTTGTAATCTTTCAACAATACCTTGGAGATTACCTCTGTTGGACCTTGACGGCCAATCTTGTGTGAATATTTAACAGTAAGAGTGTAATCTTCTGCTGGGTTTCCCTGCATCATGGAATCTATTTGTTGTTTGATAGATGCAAAGTTGACAACTGCAGATGCGCTAAAGTTCAGAGTAATTCCCCGCACTTTGCAAACCTCGTCAAGTGTGCCCACCCCGTCGGTCACTTTGTAGGCGTAGTTTTTAGCCCCCCTCCCCACTGGCAAAGTCGGAAATCCACACGTCGTCCTTCATGTCGGTCTTGTACCCCTCGAGTTCGTCGGTCAAGTCTCCTAAAAAGTCACCAGTTTCTACGAGATTCTCGGACGTTTTTCCAACGAACAGGACGGAATCCGTATCGAAATACAGGGTACGGTCTCCAAGTTTTTGGAGAAGACCATAGAGCTTGAGACGGGCTTGAGCTGTCGTGAATGCAGCAATGTATACATTGTTCTGCCCCCCTCCCACCACCCATTCATCTTTATCAACATATGAAACCATCGCTGTGGCTTCGTCCAGAAACATAACATTTGAAACATCCTTGGTGTTGTCAGTGAGCAATTTGAAAAGTTCAATGCACGTAGTTATGAATTCAGTATGCGGCAGATTAGCACGTTGGTCAAACTTGCCCAAGAATTAATTCAACATCAGTTTGAATACAGCTCTTTTGCCTGGATTTTTCTTAATTGCGTCAATATCCAATTGGATACCTTCGGCTTCAAAATAACTTTGAACATAATCTTCCTTCTCCTCTTCCGTTTTACACCAGGAAGGAAACCCACTGGCCTCGGCCTTTAACTTGAGCATGGTGTTTATATATTTGCTAAACAAACCTTCCTCGTCGGGTCCTTCCTGTTTTAAATGCTCAAAATGCCACGCTTCTGGAATTTCCAAAATTTTATAACCCACCTCAAGCGCCTTCTCAAGCTCTAAATGCACCCAAGTACCCCAAAACGCCCGTTCGTTATTCGTTAAACTTAATCCCCCTTCGGCTGAGCTCCTTCAGCACGAACCCTCCGTCATACCCCTTAAAATTGTGGGCCACGTACGTAATTCCTCTATTTTCAAAATCCAAAACAAAATCTATAAATTTGATAATCGTACGTGACCCACTAAATACATGAAATTTTACGTGATCAGCGAATGCAATGTCCAGATAATCCTTGTGCTCGCACGAAGCGCATGTCTGAATACCCATGCAAAAATTAGGTTTATGGGATTCAATGCTAGAGGAATTTGGAGGGAGAATATGGCTTTCAACATCGAAAAACATAAATTTGGTTTTGCCGGGGTCAGCTTTACGGTCTTTTTCTTTGGAAATTGGCAATATGAAACATTTAGGGCCAATTTCTGCATCGACTTTACAAGTCCTGCAATATTTCACATTACCATCACAATAATGCTTATTACTTCCTACCGTTTTGTTACAGGGAGGGGGGGGGGGGGGCAACCGGAAACCGACTGGCAGATAGTCGATCCTCTTGTCCGAAAACATAGTTTTCTTATGGCTATCAAAACATGCGCTACTTGGAAAAACTCTATTGCATGCGCTGCAAGACAACCACTTCCCCTTCCTCTTACAATTACTTTTCCCCCCTATACAATACAATTTTGTATACACGGCCCTGTTGGTTTCATGAATAAGTAGCAAATTGCTATACTCATTCACCAGGGCTGCGATATGTTCCAAATCAAACGAGGGATGTGCCTCTTCGCTTTTAGCCGCTTCGATGGCTTCCATCAGTTCATTGATAGCGGACATGTCTGAGTCGTCGTTGGCTGTTGTTGCTCCACCAACCTGCGGAGAGACATCAGACGTGTCCGCGTCGCAGAACTGGGTTTCGGCGCAGATGATTTCGTCAAAGGTAGCAGCACCCGCGTTGCACCCTGTCGAGATTGCCTTCAACAAAGGCGGCGGTGATGAAACAGGTTATGCAGAAAATAACGGTTCCGAATTCGGGATTTTGTCGGTTGACGAGTCGGTTGACAAGCTGTCAGACATGTCCCCCACAACGTTGTCATCTCCAGAACAACCTTCAAAACTCACTACTGTCAGTATGGAAACTTTGCTGTATTGGCTGAACTATGTACGGTTCCTCGAAAACCGGTGCCAAATACCACTGAGTTAGGGTTCCTCCTTCCATAGCTTCGCTCTCACTACCTGATATACTGAACATACTTTTCTCGTGTCCTACTTTCATTACAATCTCCTCGTTTACGATAGTTGGTGACACCTCCTTGCCACTTTGAAGTTCTTCCTCACTTGTATCACTTTTATTACTTGTATCACTCTGAACAACAACTTCCTTACTTTCAACACTTTCTATGGTCTCTTCGTTGACAATATTGTCTTCACTTGACGTACTAGAGCTACTAAGACGACTTGAATAGTGTGAGTACGGTTCAATACTGCTTTCACTGCCGCTTTTTCCCAGGTTTAATATAGAATGTTGTAACTCACTTGAAGTTTTAGGTTTCCTTTTGAAAGAAATTTGACCGCTGTCAGAGACTTCTCGGTGCATGGGGGTACAATCAGGCATAGCATCCCCTTCCAAAGTTTTCCAGCGGCCATCTTCGAAAACAAAACCCTGCTTCAGCAATTCAACTTGTCGCCAGGCCATTCTGAAAAAAAGGCGCGAAAAATTTAACAATTAGTTGATGAAATGAAAATCTGCGGGTTGTTTAGGACAATCAAGATCATAAAGGAGAAAAAAACCTCGCAAGCTTTTATTCTATACTCCCAAAACCCGCCAAAGATTGACAGCAAATCTTGTTCAATATTTCACAATCTCTCACAATATTTCCTCGGTTTTGACAAAACACAACAACTTCACATCTGTAATTCTATTTACAGAACTTTTCTTTTTATAACCGGAAATAATTTCTCTTTTGCTTGGACTTTGAACTTGCCTGGCAACAAAGCTATTTTCAAATCAAACTCATGATTTGCCGTCACTTTCTGAATCCCCCGCCAAATTCAAAAAAATTATTTACAAATCTTGCCATTTACATTTCTTTACCATATGGTAGAGAAATGCGGGTCAATCTGTCACCTACTTACATTTCTCTATCATATGGTAGAGAAATGCTAGTCTGAAATTATGCTATATAAAGGATGAACTTGGTTGGATGGGGAGGCCTGGGGGTAATGTTCACATGGATACCTACACACTTAAGAAATAAACTATTTACTAAGTCCAAATCCTCTTGGACTTTGTAAATATACCATTAACCCTCCAACTTAATAACAAACAATAACTTCAACTTCAATTGCTTCCAAAATATCTAACAAACACTTTCAGCTAATGGTAGAGAAATGTAACATATGGTAGAGAAATGTAAATATGGTAGAGAAATGTAAATGGCTAAACTTAAGTGGTTTTTCGAGCGAGGGCGCAGCCCGAGCAAGAAAAAACAGCTTAAGTTTAGCCATTTACATTTCTCTACCATATTTACATTTCTCTACCATTATAGTACTTGTGTCTTACAGAAATGAACGGTATTTCAGAAATGATCTTCCAATCAACTAGGCAATCATTTGAACTGAAACTTAAAGATTAGAACTTTTTAGCAAATTGCCCTATAATCACTAAGACTTATACATGAAAAAAGTGTGATCAGGAAATACTGAAAATACCTACTCATTCACTGCATCATTTTCACCATGATGGCCATATTGTTGGCGATATTGAAAGTAAGCTGTCTGTAGCACATGTACATCAAGGCATACTGTACTGAAACCTGTAGTATCGACTATGCACCTCCTTGGAAGAGCATCATCTGCACATTTTGCCATAGCTTCATCCACTTCCTGACAACATAGACATTCCCTTCCTGTCTCCATTGTTTGACAATTGTTCATTTAAGTGAATTTTAGGATTAAAATTACACCAATAGATAGAGAACACGTTGCTCTTTCATTTAAGCTCAACTGTATTTTTCATGGTATAGATCTCTTTGGGGTGCAAAATACAGGGTATTCTAGCCTAGCTTATGACTTTTTACACCTATACCATATGAAACAGCGTGTCAAAATCCCAATGACTACACACAGTAATGAGTTACTTTAGCAACTGCATCTTAACGCAATTTTCCAAAGAAAATATATTCAATTTACAAAAAAAAACAGGAATACCAAGTAAAAATAGGTATTTACCTTACATTCCTTAAGGAAACAGCCTTAAAATTCCCTACAAAAACGGTAAGAAATAATTTATCAAACGCAGCAAAAAGACATTTTGTCTCGTCAAGAGCAAGAATAAAAAAGAAACGTGGTCAGTCAGAAACTTGGTACAGAGGTACACAGGGTCATGTGACAGGATGCATCAAGGTTACATTAGCAAGGCTAAAGAAGGTCTTTTTATTTTTTTAATTTTCATTAAGGAAAGTTACTCAAATAGGAGAAAGGAAACTCCTCCCATATTCAGGGATTATAAAAGAAAACAGGATACTTGTCACATCCCTACACTTGTACAAGACATGAAATACGGATGTTAGGCTTGTTCAAACAATAATATAACACGCTGATTGTGCACGCTTCTGACAGTTATAAATGACCCACTTCTAGTTCCTCTTTCATGTATCATAAAAGTACACGTCAAGATTTTCTCCTTCATGATCAGATTTTACACATTAAGGCAATTCAAATTTCTCAACGTCTTGCTAAATCATCTCAATCCACTGACTGCATGCTTCTGCCAGTTATAAACCGCCCCGTCTGGTTCCTCTTTCATGCATTATAAACGTGCACACCAAGATTTTCTCCTCCATGATCGAATCCTTACACATCGAGGCAATCCAATGTCCTCAACCAAAGCCTCGATCTGCTGATTGTACGCTTCTGCCACTGAACCGCCCACGTCCGGTTCCTCTTTCATGCATCATAAAAGTGCACACATCTGCATTTTCTCCTTCGGGATCAGATAGTCCTCAACAGCTAGCTAAACATCTCTGCAAACACTGTTGAGGCTTTGTTGTTGGTATTGCATTGTTGAAGCCATCAAATCCATGATGTGTACCTCTGCTTTCCTTTTAGTATGCACTGCAACCGCCGGTTTTGGCCAAAATCGACGATTGCACATCACACGCCTTGCCAGAGCAAGGGCAACCTAATATGATACCGTTATTTGCTTGTCCTGGCACAGCTACGATCTAATTACATTGCCAACATGCGCGAGTGTAATATGATGCCTCTATCTGATACACATTGGGCATGTTATTAATGCCCCTATGATAGCATACTGAAAGGAAAGAGCTTGCACACTTAATGTCTTTAGTCTTTTTCACACTATGGAAAATCTCTGGGTTGGACGTGGGTTTAAGAAGTGTAGTTTTGAGTGACTGTTTCACACTGTAAATTTCAACACAGTGTTGACCCATGTAAAGCGCTCAACTTTTGTCGAAACTAACCCAACTTGTGAGTAGAATTGACAGCTTTCAACCTGCGTGGAGAACTGTGACACGATCAGCCAAATACATTTGTTGGAAATGACCACCTGTGTTTATCGTTAAGCAGGACGCAAAGCGAGACTAAACCATGTTGAAATTTTACAGATTGGGCTGGTGAAATTTGTGTCACTGGTCAAAGATAGGTAGTCTGAAAAGGTCTTATTGTGCAAAGTATGGTATCCCTTTTCTAATGAGTGACGTGACTTGTTGGAGTACACACACTCTGTGCCACTTCTTCACTTTAGTGGCTCATTTTGTCTCTAAGAAACTGATGTTGTCAAAGATCTTCTTATTCTTCTGTTACCCACTTGTCCAACCTGTATAACCCATATGATCACTTTCTGGATGATTTTCATAAGTTCCTGTACCCACTGCTAGAAGACATATATATACATTTCTTCTATACCCACTGTCAGAAGACTAATACATACTCTTTTCATTTCTTAAATCTTGGAAAAAGCAGACAATATGTTTTTTACTTAAAAGCCATGTAAGGATGTATTTTGTTAGCAGTTGTTAGTCAGGCCAGGACTGTACTTCTGATGCAAACAATAGTGGTAGGGGTGGGGTGGTGAGGGCAACTCGCATCAACAAAAAGTTAAGGCCCAAATTCATCATAAAGGAAGAAGGAAGGAAGGGGGTGCATAAGGCCCAAATTCATCATGGGGGAACTCTCATGAACTTAAAGACCCAAGTTTATCATAACTAGAACTTGGATATGATAAATAAGGTCTGAATTATTAGATGAACTTTCACTATTGAACACTGTTTGTATACCAGTACTGTGTAGAGAGTGTTGCTTGAATACAAGTTCTGTGTAGTGAGTGTTGCTTGAATAACAGTACTCTGTAGTGAGTGTTGCTTGAATACCAGTACTCTGTAGTGAGTGTTGCTTGAATACCAGTACTCTGTAGTGAGTTGCTTAAATACCAGTACTGTGCAGTTAGTGTTGCTTGAATACCAGTACTGTGTAGTAAGTGTTGCTTGAATAACAGTACTCTGTAGTGAGTGTTGCTTGAATACCAGTACTGTGTAGTGAGTGTTGCTTGAATAACAGTACTCTGTAGTGAGTGTTGCTTGAATACCAGTACTGTGTAGTGAGTGTTGCTTGAATACCAGTACTGTGTAGTGAGTGTTGCTTGAATACCAGTACTGTGTAGTGAGTGTTGCTTGAATACCAGTACTGTGTAGTGAGTGTTGCTTGAATACCAGTACTGTGTAGTGAGTGTTGCTTGAATACCAGTACTGTGTAGTGAGTGTTGCTTGAATACCAGTACTGTGTAGTGAGTGTTGCTTGAATACCAGTACTGTGTAGTGAGTGTTGCTTGAATACCAGTACTGTGTAGTGAGTGTTGCTTGAATACCAGTACTGTGTAATGCGTGTTGCTTGAATACCAGTACTGTGTAGTGAGTGTTGCTTGAATACCAGTACTGTGTAGTGAGTGTTACTTTCCTGAGATTGGATCACTAAACTTATGTTATCAAGCAATTTGTGACGTCACAGAATCTTTTGGGGTTTTTCTGAGCTTAATCACTGATTCGGTGCTTTGAATTGATATTAACCTTTGAAACAGTAAGTGTTTGTAGATTTTAGATTGGATCAGTGAATTTAGATTTTAGATTGGATCAGTGGATTTAGATTTTAGATTGGATCAGTGAATTTCGGTATACAAGAGTGCATCAAGGGTTTTTTTTTCTTCAGTGTAACAAACTTATTCCATGTTGATATCAATTTCAGAGTGGTGCAAATTAATTGAACCTATTAAGGTGATGTTGCTGCTCTTAACTACTATTCAAAATGGGGTGATATCACAAATATGTATGATATTACAATAATATGCTATATATTACAATGATATGTTATAAAAAATTTATTTGATATTAAAAGTATGTGATATTGCAAATTTATTACAATATTTGATATTACAGACCTGTGATGTCACAAATGTATGTTGTATCACAAACATTTGTGCTATTGCATTGATTTGACTTTGTGACATCCCAAATATGTATTATTACAAATATTTGATATTATAGTCTATTTAAAATTTTATCAGTCTATATCAAAAAATATATTAGTTTGTATCAAAAATATATCATAGTCTCTATAAAAGTTATAAGTCTATCAAGATTTTGTCTGTTTTATAGCAAAGTAATATTTTTACTATGATGCTTTAATTTCTTTATCAGTTTGATAACTGTTATGCACATGTAAAGCACTTAGAGCTTACTTTTAGAGTAAGTGGTATATAAATATAATTTAATAATAATATTATAGTTGTGATATCACAAATAGACGTTGATATCAATAATTTGGGGTGTACCAGATGCAATCAGCCATAACCACATAAATCTTAAAGTATATATGTTATTGAAAAGGATTAGTTCAGTGGTCAACCAAGTTTATCTTGTTTGAACAAGGACCTAAGAGAAACAAAATGGTGGAGAAATTATGTCCTATTCCATAAAGGAGATATTCAAGTTTTTAAAGCTCTGTCTTGTTTATGTAGAAATGACTGGTGTAGTAAGTCTACTATGGAAGGTTGGTTCCCTCATCCTCACATTGCTAACATTTGTTAATGTATTTTAAATAGTGCTGTCACAACATGGCTCTATTATGTATCGATTATTGTGGAGAAAAATATAATATCGCAATATATTGGTATATCGCGATACTTTTCAAGAAAACTGACTCATGACACTTATTGCTAATATCACTAATGTTACTTCTTTTATGATGAATAGAAGAAAAAATTATTTGCAGATCCAGCAGACATGAACGCGTGACTATTACGTTCATCACGCATGTGTTTAGTAATTTAGTCAATGTGACCATGAATCTCGAAGTTAGAGGCATGTTCTGGGCCAATTTTTTGTTCTTTTTGCCAACTTACCTCGGAATGTGCCAGTGTGGGGTGACGGAGCACGATTTTTTATATTTTTTTTTAATGTTTCACGCTATTTTTGCATATTTTTAATGGCCTAAACTTGACTTTTAGATTTAATACCGATATGAAAGAATTGTAAAGTAAGAAGTAGCGTAGTCTAGTTGGACGAAAATTTCTTAGTCGAGTATTAGTTTTGGTATATTTCATGTCGTGGGAAAAGAGATATTGTGATAATCGACGTGTTATGACACAACTAATTTTAAAGAAAACTTATTTAACTTTTGTACTACAGTATTTGATTTAATTTTCCTCAAACTTTCTTCTGGTGGTAAATTATAATTACCCTTACAAAATTCTACTTGACACATCCAATGGTTTTTAAGCGACAAAATTAAAGGACAAAATATGATAGAATACATCAAGACTGAGGAATCTGAGGCTGTGATGTCACAACTAGTCTGATTTCAGTCATTTTTACATCAATGATACCAAAACTTAAACTTGAATATATCTTTAACAGAATCAGATTTTTCAA
Organism: Chiridota heheva; assembly: GCA_020152595.1. Lineage (NCBI taxonomy): Eukaryota > Metazoa > Echinodermata > Holothuroidea > Apodida > Chiridotidae > Chiridota > Chiridota heheva. Next base: position 454,084 of record JAIGNY010000375.1, on the reverse strand, counting down.
TGCTTTCTTCACCATTTTGTTTCTTTGGATGTCCTCTTTCATATAAGGTGGACTTGCTTGACCCTTGAACTAATCTTTTAGGAATTCTGTGATCTTGTCAGAAGGAAAGTTTGTGTAGCCATCCATGTGCCTCAAATACTGTTATTATTAATGTAGTTAAAAGTACCAAATAAAACAGACAAATCTGTAGATGTTGATATATTTATTTTTGTGATAATTTTATACGAATACCACATGTAATAATCATTTTTCAGAATATTGTGATATGCCAAAGAATAAACTTGAGAGATTTGATGCAGTATTTCATTTGTACTTTTTTTGGTGTGTATTCTTCACTGTGAGGTACCCAGAAATTTTAAGTGGGTGCAGGGGTAAGCCAAGCCAAACCTTCCCTCGCTTCCCACAACTCAATTGCCGAGTTGTTACGGAAAAACCCTCTGAATAATAATATCTCCTTCCTTCATCATGCCTCCCTCAACAACCTCTCCCACCCCCCTTCTCTACTTTAAAAAAAAAAAAAAATCCCACCCATGCACTTCTCTCTCCATCCCAGCTTTTTGACTTTTAATTCTTGTTTTTCTCTCAATCTTCCCCTGTTTTCTTTCAGCCCTACCACTAGAATGATCTAACCTCTCAGGCACAATTTGACCCTCGTTGCTGTGGTGCCGTTAAGCCTTCATCGAACAAACAACATGAAAATGTTTGTCAACAGGAACATATACTTGTCCTCCCACTTTCAGTAAGAATTGAAACAAAATATAAAAAATAAAATGTTTGCCTCCCTTTGTGTAGGAAAAGTATGTCCCCATACTTTGTAAATGAGAATTACAGCATTGTTTGTCATCAAACTTATCCTTTCAGCAGAACAGATCTCCTTTGGTAAGTCAGCACCTCTGAACCAGGGTTTGCTAGTATGGTAGATGTAGTGAACAATCCCCATCACCGGCTTAAAAATTGAAAACATCCATTGTCATTCGGATACTTTTTGTTCATTTTGAAATACAGACTAGACTGGTCATAAAATTTTATAACTACGTTTTACTGATGACTATGTTTAAAAAATCTTAATTCACAATTTGGAAAATGGCAGATCATGTGTATTAAAGAAAATTGATAGATTAATATTTGGAAATGGAGAGTAATGTGTCAGAATATTGTATTGTCTTTGCCCTGTTGAACCTGGTTAAACTTTTTATCCCTCCCATGTAGTGGGAAACTCCTCTCCCTATTAAATCCACTCGATCTCTGAAATTGATAAATACAATTTGTGGGCGTGAGTTGGACTCATTCAACCCACAATACTAACCATATATCACCCGGCTTGGTAGCATCCACTTCTCCCACCCCCACTTTCTGAATGGTCTACCCCACCACCATGTAAAAACTGTAGAGAGCAACTGACAGTAAGTCAAAAGAATCTTATGGACTTCATCCTCCTTACTCCCCCTCTTCTTCCTATCCTTGCCTCCTTCAGCTATCACCAATCTCTTCTCTGGGCAGAATTAAGCCTTGTTAGGGCCGGGGGAAGAAAATGATTTCTCAGTCTCAACATTAATTTGGAACTGAGCAACACTTTCTGGAGTGAAGAATGTTTCGTGTCCATTACAGAGATGTAGGAAGCGAGGACGAGGAAATATTTTCTTTGCGATTGTGAGGTACAAATTTGGTGAATTTTGGCAACATTCACAGACATTGATTTTTTTTTTTTAATAAAGGAAATTTCACAAACATTTTAGATTTTCCCAAATTTGAAGCTGATATTTTGATTAGCAGCAGTGCTTTATGGAAGCTCAATTTACCAGTGCTCATTTAGAGAGATAAAAACTTAGTCTTCTTTCATAGTCTCCTTTTTGACAGATTTAGCAAAGTGACAAACTCTCAGAATTTCACTGGTGGTGTACTTTTAATTTGGGGTCCAGGGAAAAAGTTACCTTGGGGACCCGAAGTTGCCACATGATCATCAGCTGAATCTTAAGACGAGTGAATTTGGGCAATCTTGTTTAATAGGTATATACTGACATTGGCGTAACTAGACTTTTGCAGCGAAACCATCAAAACTTCCTGTTATCGATAATTTTGAGAGAAAAGCCGGATATTTTGAACAAACTTGGGAAATTTTGAAGAAAAAGTTGGATATTTCAAGTTGAGCAAAAATGAACAAACTTTAAGGAAATAATTGGATGTATTGTGGAAAACATTTTGAGGGAAAAGTCAGATTATAAGAGGAAAAACTTTGAAATTTAGAGAATATATTGAGCAAAAAAAAAATCAGATTTTGAGGAAAACCGGCAAATATTTTTAGGGAAACCTATGGAACCTAAGTTTGTGATCCTTTTCCCCAAGAATGCTGCTACAACTGAACCATAGACAGATTGCATTCATCAGGATTACCAAGAAAAAATAAACAGAGAGTTTTATTCTTCAATTTCTCCCGGTCCCTTTAGCTACGCTACTGGATACTAATATATGGAGCTTCTAAGGGCCCCAAGTTGTCACATTATCTAAGGGCCCCAAGTTGTCACATTAGCTAAGGGCCCCAAGTTGTCACATTAGCTAAGGGCCCCAAGTTGTCACATTATTTGGGACATTGATATTCTGCTTCATGTACAATGTAATCCACTAATCCTGATCTAAATCTTTCCAATTTTAAGTTCTATAAGATTTATCAATTTTGAAGATCATAGTATAAAACAAGGGTCACCAATTATTTTCAGACCGACAAAAGTTAAGAAGTATTTCTAGGGGGTGGGGTGAGATTGCCCTTGAAGCTAAACTGCTGTCGTACGTACTATCAAAATATGTCAGTCGGAAAGTGCCCCTCATCCACACCCCATGATATCAACTTTTTCCGCTACCCCTGGGTGAGAGCTTGAAATGTCACAATGGTCGTGGTTAAATTGGACAAAATTGTATAACGTTATCTGCAAGGACGTAACCAGGAGGGCATGGGGAGGGAGGGGGGCATGTGTCTCTCCCCTCCCATTTTTGTCAAAAATAAAGAGGTAAATTAAAGGTATTTAAGCAGTAAAGTGATAGGCCTACCTATTGGAAGTGCAGATATCAGATCATGAATTTAATAATTTTCGTGTAATCTGTTTCTATTTCCAGCAATTTTCGGACAATTTTGTACGATAATTGGAAATTTTAGGTAAATTTCTGGAAATGTTCTTTAATTTTGGAGAAATTGCCTTCATTTTTGGACAATTTTTAATTTGGGGGAAAATTTTCTTTAAAATCTAAGAAAATGTTGCTAAATCTGTTGTCAGAACTTAATGAAGCCAAAATGTGAGGGTAGCAGTGGCTGGTGAGAAAATGGAGGGGAAGGTGAGGTGGAGGTAGGGGTGGGGGGTGGATTCAAGAAAAATTGTAAGAGACGCTACAGGTCATAACACTTGATTTTGTGTACATGCATGTGCAGTTTATTATTATATACTATATATGATAAACGAGACCACAGACTTGCACCATTATAATGATAGCAAACAAGAGAAATATCAATTTATTACAACAGGAAAACTGGGAGCAGATGTGTACTTAAAGCATTAAGCTATACAAACAGCTTTGATTTAAGCTAGGAAAATAAAACATCAAAAAGAGTTTTGCATGTCATGAAACCAAGGGGGATAATGCTAAAAGGTTCGTGCCCAGGGATGTGGAACTCCCTCAGCCATTGCTGGCATATATACCTGCACGTGCTTGGGTAGGGGTGGGGAGGGGGGAGGATACACAGTAGGCTACTTGATATACAGTCCTATTCTTGACTTAGAATATTAAGATGAAAAAACGATTGGTAAATCTCAAAAAGATGACTTTCTTTTTTTTTTGCTTGAAGACTCAAAAGATTAATCACTAGTCTGTCTGAGGATGTGAGCTGTTGCCCCAGCCCCTACGATGTTGATCACAAACTGAACAAAAGATACTCCTCCCATGAGCCACCAAAGCCACGGGATGGCAGCAAACCCCTGCAGAAAATGAAGAAATGGAAAAGAATTATCCAAAACATTGAATATTGGGATATATTCACCTTTCTAACTAATCCATGCTACCATATAGGCAGGATTGGAGGGGGGGGGGGGGAGGCGCAAAGGGGGGCACTTCCCCCACTTCCAAATTTATATCTTTTGTATGGTGATTTTGTGATATTGGCTCCACTTTTAACTTTGCCCCCCTCCCCTCCCTTTCTCCACTTTCAGTAGGCAAAAGCCACCAAGGCCTACTGCCCACCTCACTGGCTTCCTTCATCTACATAGTGGGGATGTTGACAAAGGAATAGGGGTGGGGATCACCCGACGGGAGTTTGGATAGAGTGCATAGCTCAGCTTTTTAAATCCCAAAATAACATACACGATATAAAAATTTCAAAACACAATTATAATTTAAAAAAATACTATGTACTTTATTTCTGATCTCCCACCTAAAATTGGAATAAGATGTGTCCCTCTGTACCCCTAGAATGTATGCCTTATACTTCCTTGATTGCCTTACAGAATAGTACAGAATCCCATACATTTCACGAAAAGCTGTAGGTTCGGTTGCCAAACTTGTGTCAATATTAAACCATTATATGCAGATAAACAGAGGCGGTGCTACGAGATCACCCCCACTTCCCACAGAAAAGGTTTACACGGGCAACATATTTTGTCCGATAAGCTTCCCCTCTCCTTTCTAAAAGACAAAGCCTTCACTCAACCCCGTCGCAGCAACTGCGAAGAAGACGAGGGAACAGGCTAAAAGTGTGGAGAAATAACGGCAAGAAGAAAGGATCATCAGGATTTGTGGCCTGTTAGTTTGCTGAAAAAGTTTTAGCCATGGGATGGGGGTGGGGGAAGTAGATGTGGATGGAGTCATTGTGTTTATGAAGTTCTATTGAACTTTGCACTTACAGATGCGATGATGTATCTCGAACAAGCATAAATAGTCAATGATAGATCCTGGAATGATACGATTACGGCCAAGATCGAGAACACGAAATGAGGAACCAGCTGAAAGTAATAAAAAAAAATAGTTTAATGATCACACGTGTTGTGTAGGTTGTGCTCCTGAACGAGAAAGGAAGCCATGTGCGCAGCTGCGTTATTGCGGGGGGTAAGGGGTATCCTCCAATGGTTTACCTCACTGATTTATGTTGGGAGAAAATTGACACACTGTATAACTTTTGTTTCTTATATGGCAGTTTCCACTCTCTAGACCATTTCACCTGTTCCCTTCCCATGTTCACACCCCTACACCCTTCCCCTGTGTTCACACTCCATACTCCCTTTTCCTGCACCTGCAACCTGCATCCCTTTCTATTCACCCTTCCGAATCATTCTCTATGCCCCTCCCCAAAAAGCGAAAAACAATATTCCTGCTTAACTTTGGATGCCTGTATTATTATCACCACACAAGCTTTTATGAAAGCATAGCAATACCACAAAATCTAGCTTACCGTGATACAATCTAAAATATCTAATAAATTCTTGATAAAGTAAAATAGAATAATTGAATACTTACGAAATTGTTCTTTTTATGCCCCATGAACCCAAGGATTCCAGCAATAAGTGGAAGCTGAAAGAAAATAAGCAGTTCACGTTAAAAGATTAGTTCAGTGGTCACGCAAGTTGATCTTATACAGGGAAAGGGGCATTCAGGAGTATGAGGTTGTGATGTCACAACCAGTGGATTTCAGTCGTTTCTACACGAATAATAACAAACTTTAAAGTTTAATATCTTCTAAACGGAATACAATTTTTGAATGCTTTCTCGACTACTTTCTTTTGACGTCTTTCATCATACAGTAGAAAGATACGTAGAAAGATACTTTGACCCCCACCCCCCTTCCTTCCACCCCCGAATGCAATATCACGGTTTGGGTCAAGCAACAAATTGCACTTTTCGGGAAGGTTATTAACATTTCATACGCAATATAATTCAAAGTTTTTGATTGGCTGATTTGTCCAAAAATTCACACATATTCTGACAAAACCAATCAATATACCACCACGGAAGTGGCATTACAAAACTGTATCAGATTAACTGCATGGTATCGTGCATGTCAGTAGATTTTTTGGGGACGAGAATCCCTCTTCACCTGAAAGCATGTTTCGGCCTTATTCAGGGTATCCCTTTAGCTCGATCGAACCATTTGGTTTTGTCTGAATTGGCTATTTTTAGCGTTGGGAGGGGCATCTCCTTATGCCTTGTCTCCAGAGGCATAGAAAGCGAGGGACATGGGGGGTAGGGCAGGTCGGTTGTATGCTTTCTTCCCGGTTCGGAGGTAAAATCATTAACATATAATGTGGTAAAATTATTGAAATTGACCAAAAATTTTCCGAATATTAGCCAAAATTTCCCGAAAATTGGCAAAATTTCCGGAAATCAAAGTAAATTTCCTAAAATTTACACAAATTTGAAGGTGATTTCCCGATTAGCAGCAACTTTGGATGGAAACAAAATTCACCAGTGAAATTTTTCCACAAGAATTGTTTTGGATGTTTACCCCCTCCTCACCCTCTCTGCCACTGAGAGGTGACCCTTCTTACGTCCCTGTCTGCCTCCCGTGTAATTGTGCTGGCTACAAATAACTCCTGTAAGCAAACAATGATAGCCATAAATTAAAACGGAATAGCAACCGTTTGTTCTCACTAAAATGAAAATAAAAACTCACCGCGATGACTAAAATGCCCCTTTGAATTCCAAGACCAATGGTGACGTCGGGTGACGTCCACCAGAGCAAGAAAATGTAGGGCAGGAGGGGGAGGCTAGAGAAGATTGCTTGGATACCTGCCGTATTCCTGACGGCTCGGATTGAGTTATCGGCGCCATTCGATTTTTATCTGTGAAAGGGGCGTACTTCAAAGTGGCCATGGCTGATTATGTAAATTGAAAACTGAAACGGAAAAAAACAAACAGATTTAGCCCTCCACTTGTTTTTCTTCGCAAATTGTAGAAGGGCCTACTGGCTGGCCAAACTGCATAGTTTACAACAGGGTCTAACAGGAAATAAGAAAAATAAATATAGCTCATTGGCAGGGGCGTAACTTAAGGGGGAGGGGGGGTAAACCCCCTAGAAAATTGTATTCGTCGGGCAATTCTAATTTTCGTTGGGCATAAAATGGCTTAGTATTAAAACAAAATTGTATGAAAAATTAATAAGGTTATACCTTTATGTTTTTGTTTCTTCGCAAATTACAAAATACTTTTGAAAATGTTTTGGACAAATTCATAGGTTTTTGCTCCCTTAACTCACCCCATCCCTCCCCCGCCCTCCGTTGGACGGATACCAATCTTGGTCGGGTAGCGATGTAGAATGACGAGTGCACTTGTATCCTGGTATTATAGTATATCTCAGTCATGCCCGACTAAGCAGCTAAGCTAGATATCCGAATCATATCTTCTCGACCGCCGACTCGGCACATGATGTTGACAACATCATGCTTGGGCAGTAAGTCGGGCAGAGATGTAAAATGTCACATGAACTCTTTGAATCGGAGATACATCTCAATCATGCCCGAACCTTTACATCAGAATCATATCCTCCTGACTCGGCATCGTGCTGACAACAACGTACTTGGGCACTTAGTCGGGCAGATATTTAAAATGTTGGATGTCTGTATGTTCTGTTTAAATTAGAGATACATCTTAAGTACGCCTGAATCGTCAATCAGAATCATCTCCACTCGATGCATGACAGCATGATGCTGATTGGACTCGGGTTGAGCAACTGAATGAGACGTAAAACATAACATAACATAACAAGAAGTTACAAGATGACAGGCTAAGAAGGGTGAATCACCCCATAAAAAGCCCAAACTAACACCACCACCACACACACACAAAAATCAAAGACGCCCATAGTAAAGAACTTATCAATGTTGACTTAAAAATTGTGAACAGAATTGGAGCTAACTACCCATTTGTGTTGATTTTAAACCATTGTGGGGCATAAAAATCAAGAAATCTTTAGTGCTTCCGGGGTTTTGCCCCTGACCCAAGCTAATTGCAAGGCTAAGTTCTCCCACGAGCCCCACAATTTTTCCCGAATTTACTCAATTTGCAGGATGGGACAATTTCCCCTCTGCCTGTTTAGAAATGGTAACCCAAATGATCAAATGATTATCTGAGTAGATTTTAATATTAGAATGAAAATTGTCTTTATGAGTAGATTTTAACATTAGAATAAAAATTGTCTTCGAAATTATTTTCAGCCATTTTGGAGCATCACAAACAAGAAATCTTCGGAGCTTTCAGGGGCTTCGCCCCCTGGACCCTGGACCCACCCTAGGCTCCGCCTTATAGGCCTCATCAGGGGTCGTAAGTGGGCACACGGTGTTACGCAGTACCACGTTTGACACTTCATTCAGTTCGACTGCACTGGTAGGGGAAGGGGGGAGGTCTGCCCCAAACAGTTCTATAGTGTGTGATTGTATAGGCGCATTGCATATCGGGTTTTTTTAAAGTCGGAAAAATGCCAATTTTCGTAGAGCAAATTTGACTTACCACTCCTCCCCCGTCCCCCCTCCTCTTCCTCCGTGGGCTCGAAGTTAAGCTAGACCCCTGCTTGTCACTATTTGCCAAGCGAAGGCGATGATTCTTTGGTGGGGTAGGGTTGGGATATTGCTATCTGGGAATATATCTTAAAGACGAAAATAACTAAAGGAATTAATCGGCAATGATAATCTGTTTTTGTTTCTGTACTGAAAATAATTCCTTTCAACTGTTTAAGAATTTATCAACTGTAGTCTGAGGCAGGATTCCCCTACGGTAACTGTGGGTTGGGGAAAGCCACATAATCAAATTTGTCACCGAATGTGTGTGTAGGGTGAGGGACAAAGACAAACATGAACATATTAAGCATAACAAAATATATAAATGCAGAAAAAAAGCACATGCCTCTTTCATGCCTTTGTTTCCATCTTAATTTTCCGACAACATGAATATTCATATCTTTAAGGTTAAACAGTCAAATAGGTAATAATTCCGCACTCCCCGGTACCCGGTTTGAACATGAAATTGCAAAACATGATATAAAAATGTATAAACAGGTAAAATTTGTCTTAAAAGGATGTGATTTAGGACAATTTAAGATAATTGTTTATAGGAAAAAAGGAGAATCATGAGTCACAAAGTAACAAAACTTCGGAAAATTTAGATACATGATTTCGGAGAAAATGATCCGACAAATTACTTACCGAGGGTTGGTGGGGACGATGTAAGCTTTCTTAGCTTAAAAAGGGAGGCTCGTCTCAGTAAAATACGGTAAAAATGGGGGATACTTTATTTTGACGTCACTTCCGGTTGTGGGGGCAAGATCTGATCTTCTGTCTGTTTGTACCACACAGTACAGCCAGACACTAGCATGTACGTTGTGTGTGCAGAATTACATACACAGCGCATTACGTTACTGTGACGAGAAACTTATTTTTTTTTTTTTTTTTCAATGCTTTTTTGTCAGGAAGCGAAAGTGAAATTTTAGAATTATAATACTACAATGATAGTCACCAAATAAAAATTACTGAGAAAAAAAAAGAAGAAGATAAATCAAAAAGTCAAAATAAACGATTTTACCGGGGCTTGAAGTCACGGCATGATTTGAAGAAGAAAAAAACGTCACTAGCGATCGCCGCAAGCATCTGGACTATCTCGTGTGGTAACCGTGTAGGTGTCTTAAATAATTATATACCTTGCAATACATGACAACGAATCGCGCAGCAAAATTTCAACCAATCAACAAATTTGAAAGGAATTTTAAATATTGTGCACATATGACGATATCGCCTCTTTAAGTAATAAAACGAACTCTGAAACCAGTTCATTCTATATGTCTACACTGCATTTCATACTAATCAACCTAATGCCACACTTCAATGTCGTCGTGCTATCCGATATCGCTGCTTACGAACGTGATGTCACCAAGGTATACCGCATAATGACAGTTGCTCCATAGCAACCTACGGAAGTGACGTACGCCGAGGTATGCAAAGTATAACAGCAGAAGGGATACACTTAATGCATGGTGTAATCTAATTGGAATTGAAGGGGGAAATTCGCTGACGGGAATGATATATCACCGTTCTGCTTTAGTGACGAGACAAGGCAGGCAGGAACGACCAAAGAGCTTTCACTCTTTGGGACGACACAGGCAGGCAGGCAGGCGAGAGTAATTCACGGAGAGACTTCGAGTAGTGTGATTAATCGCCTACATTAGCTTAAACAATATTTGTCTGACCTAAGTGATAAGATCTGCTTAATAAATCAATCAGTATTTCGATTTGATTTTCCACAGCATTCTACAGATCTACGAAAGTCTTCATCGCACGCTTGTCCCAATACGGTGGCATATTCAGTGTGTCTTTATGGGTGGGATGGGGTGGGAGGGGGGGGGGGTCTTAGGAAAATCCTCCAGTGAATTCTCATTAAAGTACGGACTTTGTATAATATAAGATTTTTAGAAACCTGCAACTTTTAAGTTAATTAATACATTTCCTTTTAACTTTTGATCATTGTCTTCTCTAGGAAGTCGTCTATTCACATCATACGGTCTCTGATGACATTGCGGCACCAGGATTATTGATTCTTAGGGGGAAAGAGAGGGGCAGCTTTGCTGCCACTCACGGGATAATTCGAACACGGTGCGTGAATGGCTCCTTACCTAACACACCATTCTTTCTGTCTTCACACTTGTTTGTTGTTTTATAATCAACCTTTGAGAAAAGAGGTTTGCTAGAGTACCGACTGTAAATTTGTTATTACAATAAGTCTATGAATATATAGGCTATGTCTCCTGTGCGGTGTGCTGAGGTTTTAATGTTTTCAAACATGCCGAGTAGACTGATGGACGGATTTGTTGGAAATGTGATCGGTAAACACACAGACAGACAAACAAATAATCATTCAAAAAGTTAATTATTTCTTTTCATACCCTGGGTACAAAAGTCACAATCCCAGTGTGCCTTCCTGCTAATAAATAACAAAAAACAGACTTTTAGAAATGATCGGAATTGCCATTTCTGTCTGTATCATACCTAACCAGTTTATACAACATTTTTGTATGTGCAATGTGCAAAAGTGAACAATAGCCGCATCAGATGCATAGGCTAACCAGATGCCGGGTTCACTGCACTAATTAATTCTGACGGACCTCATTTTCCCCTTAAAAGTGAGGAAGAAGATAGGTTGCCTAATATTTAGTTCGATTTTCCGCCACTACTTAGGTTTGAACTGTGTTTGTTGCATGTTTGTCTGTTTGTTTGACCGCCTGCATTCTCGAAAAGACACACACACAAAATTGTGATGCAATTTAAAGGAAATGTTCAAAAATTGGCATATTCTTTTTATTGTATACCTCTTTTTGTTTTTAGAAAATAAACTTCCCCTCAGAAGTGGGCTAAATTTTAATACTTCGACTTGAGAGGGGAGAAGGGGGGGGGGGGATCTAGGACCTTCTCGGACCCCCCTCACAGTTTAATTGTTGGTTACGCCAGGCTGCCCATAATCTTACTTAACTTGACTGAAGAAAAGCCTCTGATCTATTATAATGATGTAATGAAAAATGGCAAAACGCAATTCATTAATAATTATGATCGGAAATATAAAATGCATGCGAATATAACGAAATTAGATTGAAATGCAATAGGCCTACAACCACCATTTCTTTTAAATGTATATATGGGCGCGAAGAGCTCGTCAATAGTTAAAAAAAGCAATATATCATACCATAACATAACAAGATGGGGGATAAGAAGGGTTCAGTCAACCCATACAAATCACAAGCTAACACCACCACCATTAAGCTAACACCATCACCATCAAGCTATTACCACCACCATCACCATCAAGCTACCACCACCATTACTATCAAGCTACGCCACCAGCACCATCAAGCCAATATATCCACCACCATCATGCTGACACTGCCACCACCATCAAGCTGACACCACCACCAAGCTGACACCACCACCATCAAGCTAACACCACCACCAAGCTAACACCACCACCACCATCAAGTTAACACCACAATCGCATGAAAGACAGATGGAGAGAAGATGTTTTGTTTAGATTCGCTATGAGCCAATATAGCCAACCTATATTCGACTCGCACAGAAATACAGTAATCTCGAATTAAGGGGAGGAGGGAGGGGGGGGGGGGGACACTTCCATATATGAGGTATATGTATATGTGTCGCCCGAGCAGGTGCCTTTTTTGCACCATTTTCGTAGAGCAGGTGTCTTTTTTAACTATATAAAATACAAAATAATAAAAATTGTACTATTTTTTTTCTTCTTTTTAGTTGTGCAAGTCCCAAAAAAAGAGCTTTTACTGTGTAAATTTTGTACTGCTGGTCCATTTTTACAATATTTTAGTTGAGTACTCACACTACAGGTATCAAAATTGACTTCTTTCATACTGCGGGCATCAAAATTGTATCATTTCATACTGCAGTTACCACAAAATCTGTCATACTGCGGATATGTTTTTCGGTTGGTGGGATGCACACCCTTATTATGAAGTACCCCCTCCCCAGCCCCCTTCCCCAGGACAGCAATATTTCAAAAGAGTTTTTCAAATCTTAAAGACGATACATTCAAGCAAAATATATAATAATACAAAAAGACAAACTTACGTTATCTGAGGGTGAAACGACCAACCGTACTATCTGACTATAGTCTCGCAACCTTCTACGTCTGCTTGAACTTGTAAATGTAGTTGAGTCAATAATAGATCCTAACGCACAGAGAGAATATCAACCGCAAGCTCTTTGTTGCGAGTTTTTACGTTGTATATTAACGTGAGATAAGTATTATGTTGTATATTAACGTGAGGTAAGTATTATGTTGTATATTAACGTGAGGTAAGTTAATGATTATAAGTTTATATTGAGTTGCAGATCTTACGGTCTTAAATTGATTTTCGTTTCTCCTTAGATAAAGAAGTCTTTAGCATATAAACTGATAATACTCAAACTTGCTGACTTAGCAAGTACAATCAGACGGTGGTCGATCCAGGGTTAGGAAATCGGTTGGGACATTTAGTAAGTCACTACCCAGGGTCCCTAAATGTCCCAACGCCACCGATTGAGACATTTAGTGACCCAATTGTTGACGTGACTCTTTGAATGTGTCTTCAGCGGATACTTCTGGATTCCTAAACTGGACAAATTGTGAGTCATCAGCAAAATACTCATTTCCTAAATTCAATGCATAAACCATTTCAATAAAATAATTGCCAGATTACTCGCCTTTCATGAGTGGCAACAACAATGACTCACTAAATGACCCATAATGTTTTTTGTGTGTGAGGTTTTTAGATTTGCGTCACTGAGCTTCCGGAGGTTTGGCCCCCCGGTGACACAAACAGGTCCACTGACCCCACGCCGAAAGTCTCGGGTAGCGCTGACGTGCTAAACCATTGAGCAAATATTAATTCAGCCACCAATAAACCTTCCGACGGCACTGCAAATTGCTACTGAGACCAGCCCCAAAAATTTTCTGCCTGGTATGTTTAATTCGGCCCTGGTGGTCGCATCAGTAAACCGTTTAGTACCGTACCCCTTCAATAAACTGTCAATAACTTTAACCGCAACTAGAAAGAATCTCTTCCACCAGCCCAGTCAATGGCTCAATCGTCGGCTTTGTGTAGGATATGCGCTGAGTTTTAACTGACAATGGTCTAACACATGTTACCATGTTATAACACAAGCCAGTTTTTACTGATGTACGGTGTTAAGCATTGCCAGTATTTACTGCACCAGACATGTAAATCAGGTGATTATTAAGATTGTTAAAGATGGTCGATTTTTTTTAACACAATTTTACGGGCCCTTTACCCTCCATGTCGGTGGCCCAAATAGCGACAACTCGGTCAAGTGTTAGCTCTTGGCTAAATATTATCTATTCCTTTTTATTTGTTAAAAAGTATAGGATTTTCTTGGCGTAAAAACTTATTTTGATAATTTCAAATTTTGGTAAAGCAGTGTAAGAATAACATTTTATTTCTTTCCCAGATATCAGACTTTGCCAGACTAAACCGAGTACTAAAATATTCAGTCATACATTGCCCAATTGAGTATATGGCATTAATAAATAAACCTTTTACCAGTTAAACTTGCTTCATGTAAAGTATTTTAACAAAAATCCGCTGTATAAGACGTAAATGTGATGTTAGAAATTTTGATATTTTCAACCACCAACCTGTTTAGGAATTTCTAAAACTAAAAACTAAGCGTATTCTGATAATTGAGTTGCTACAAACTGCGAGATGGGCAAATTTTAAAAGCTCTCAGAGGGTTTAATTTTGGGTTTTTTCTCTTCTTCTCAGGCGCTTCGCCATTTCATCAAATTAAGCTTCTCATTATTACTTAACCATCACTTCTATTCCTAAGTTCAATTTATCGATCTATTTCGAAGTTCCATTTATCGATTTGAACGTGAACAATTACTTGAACAAGTACTTGAAAGTCTCCGGGAGTAGAGATGATCAATTTTGGAAAATAATGATTATTTTCAACGTAAACGGTTTCTTATGTTGATCTGTTGACCACTCTAGATCTGTTAGGTTTTGGCATGTTTGGCCAAATGGAAGGATGATAGTTTTAACGTCTAACGTTAAAATATTCCACACTAAAATATACAAACTTTCAACTGATTAAGTAGCCGTCGGTCGGCTTCGTCTTTTGAGCAGGAGGTTATGAATTCAATCTCATCGAGTCTTATTCTTATTTTTTCTTCCTTTGTTTCTCTCATTTGAATTTTCATTACTCGCAGAACAGTAAAATTTTCATGTCAAAAACGATGCGGTCAAACTACTCTTTAAATCGAACAGAACAGGGGTAACAAGAGAGAGATGAACACACAATTACAATGACGGGGTCGTCGCCTGCGTATTCGGTTATGATAGTACAAATGCTATCACGAAACGCTTAATACGACCCGGACGAGAACACAGGTACGACGTACGGACAGACATAACATCGACAACCAAGTCAATGTCCACGGCCTTTGATAACCAGTTGTGGTGCACTGGCGCGGGGTAACAATTAGGCGTAAGCTAAATATGACACTGTACCCGATAAGCCCCGAAACCTCAGTTCATTCAACAGGCGCATAAAACCCGTCTAGAATCGTCTCGTTTTGTTGCCCTTTGCCATTGAAAAACGACCTTTAGTCTGATATTTTATATTACTGCATCCTCCAACTACACAACGCTGCGGCATTTTGTTTAATATTTCTTTGGAAAATGTAATATTTTAGAAAAACAAACAGAGATGCTGTCGATATTAGTTGTGAAATTTCTATGGCGGCCACACATTATATGTGGCATCGATGCATTGTTTACCTACTTACATACAGTCGTTCTCAAAGTGACGTCATTGCGTACCGAGCCTTATTCTGGGTTTTGCGTCATGGTGACGAAAAATGCATTTTCTTTTTGCGATTTTCTCGCAACGATAGGGTTTTGTAGCAGTGCAGAAAAAGTTATATTTTTGCAAATCAAATAATCCAATGATTAACGTAAGATCTGACGCCCATGGCAAGACCACTTTAAGTTATCCATTAGTCACATAAAATTTATTAGCTTATAATCCTCGTGCGCATCAGTTTAGCGAGAATCCCAGATTTTTGTTTTTGTTTTGACAAATGACTGTATTTTTCTCACGGATCAGTCATTCAGCGTCCGTACTTCCGTTTCTTTCCACCGAAATTCAAACGAATCCCCCAATATTAATTATGATGTGGTTGACTTGATCCAGAACGCTACAAATCGCCAAAAAAATTGGCTTAAGGGAAAAAATAAGGATGATAAGCTATCTTTTTTCTTCTTACGGGGTCTTACTTGTCAAACGACTTAGCCATCGATATAGGTTATAACAAACACATTTTGGAAAAGGCTCAGCGCATACGGGAGCGCATAGGACTGTTCCCGGGAATGGAATGTCCCCTCCCACCCCCCCTCCCCCCCCACACACACACACTTTCAGACAGGTGTTAAAGTGGTCATGCCTTCTACATTTAATAATTTGTCAAGAAATCCTGGAAATAAGTCCATTTTTGTGATGAAAAAGGACGTTGAAATTGATAATGTATAACTTGCTCCGAAAACAAAAAAAAAATTGAAAGGATTTGTGACGTCATAACAACTTGCAACGTCATTTACGGGACTGCTGATCGTAAACAATGCATCACACACATAACAAACCACTTACAAATAGCGTCGGATAAGGAAAGTTTTGGGCTGTTCAGCTCTTAATTTGCCATTTTCAAGTGAAAACTATGATTAAATTGATTTGGAAATAAATGAAGAACATTTTCATAATGAAAGGATGTCGTTGCTTTTCAATTTAAACCGCTTGCAAACGAGAAAGAAGGATCAGGCTTACAACCCTGTAAGCATGCGTAGTCGGCGGAATGAAATTCTAACGGTTTCACAAGTAATATTTTGTTAAACATGATTAAAATGAAGGGTTTGCAACAATATCTACCTCTTTTTTACGTCAAACAGTAATGGAAATATAAAGTTTTATTTATCATTGTTTAAATCTCTGTCGCTTGACAACAGGCCTACGTGAACTTAATAGTTCATTAACACAATTTCGTTTTCGTTTTTGCACTTGATTTAAAATTGTGATTTTTTTTTTATTTCGTTTATTTCTAAAGTTTTGATATGCTAAAAGGGACGGCTTGGGCACAATAATTACAATTCAGTTCTAATTTATCAACTTTCCTTCCTTCGATCATATTCCACACTAACATTAGGCTTATATATAAAATAAATCATTGTAATTTTCAAGTGAATAAGTATACCTCAGTCGTTTATGGTTTCGTCTACCTGTCTACCAGTCTACGTTTTGAGCGAGAGGTTATGAGTTCGAATCTCTTGCACGGAGTACTTTTTTTCTTCTTCCTCTGTTTCTCTCATTTTTATTACTCGCAAAATAGTAAAAATTTCATGTCAGAGACGATACAGTCAATTACTGTTTAAATCGAACAGAACTTGGTAAAATTTGGCGCGAGCTAAATATGACACTGTACCCGGTAAGCCCCGAAAACTCGGTTCAGTGCACAAAACACGTCCATAAATGTCTCGTTTTGTTGCCATTTTGCCATTAATAAACAACTTTTAGTTTGAGAATTTGTATTACTAAATCCCTCAACTACACAAAGCTGCGGGATTTTGATTAATATTTACTTGGAAAATATTTCACATTTAAAAACAAAACAAAGAAAGATAATCTGATAATAATTGTCGCGAAAGTTCAATGCGAAACTTCAATGGCGTACACACACAAAATGTGTCAGCGATCAAATGACGTCATCGCGTTTGAAGCCCGATTCTGATTTTTTTTCGTCAAGGTGACAAAAAACTCATTCTTCTTTTACAATTTTCTAGCAAATGGTGGGTTGCAGAGCAGAAAAATCATAATTTTGCAAATCAAATATTCCAAATATCATATGTATCATTAGTTCCGACCCCATGACAGGACAGGACCACTTTAAATAAAATACGTATATTTTTGACCTTTTGACTGGCATTTTGAATATTATGTGTGTTGCTTGGTTGTGAGATTCTCCGCCCGAATATGGTTGGCCATGGCCATGCGGGTCATAGCGTCTCCTAATGTTACGCCGAAGAACTATTAAATCTTACGTCGTAACAATCATTTCTTACGTCGTAATAATTCCATTTCATACGTCTAAAACGGGTTGCTAATTGGCTGTTTCCTTTAGACAGTTAGACGTAAGAACAGACCTAATTTTACTCGTCAAAACTAATTTTTAGACGTATTTTACATCTAAGAAAAATCAATTTTTACGACTCGTAACAATCATTTTTACGTGACGTCGTAACAATTCCACTCTATACATCTAAAACGGGTCGCTGATTGGCTGTTTCCTTTAAACGTGAGATTAGAAAATTAGTTTTCATACGTAAAATTATATCTATGCGTACGACTTAAGGAAACAGCCAATTTGCGACCCGTTTCAGACGTATAAATGGAATTGTTACAACGTAAGAATTGATTTTTCTGAGGCGTAATATTAGGAGACCTTATGACCCGACCAACCATACCCGAAACCCTGAAAAGCACATTTGATCGATTTGATTGACAGTATATTTTTCAAGTCATAATTTGAAGCAAAGAAACTCAATTATTGTAAACATTTTGTCCGTATGAATTAGTTGAATGGGCATGTCAGGGTAAATTAATATTTTTAAGTCATAAAAAGCTAAGTGCCTTCCAACAAGAAAAGATTTGTCTTTTTCAAAACTCAATTATAAGCTATAGCTATAGTTTGCTATTTGCCTGGGAAATGATCAGTGAAAGGAAAAAAAAAAGCAGTTACCAGGTCGGTATACTTTTTATGTATATTTTCGGAAATGTCGAAGATAAAATCAAGATATTTTTAGATTTTGAGGAAAAACATTGGATATTTTGAAAATATTATTTGGAGGAAAAAGTCAGATATTTTTTAAGGAAAACTTCGGAAATTAAGTTGGGAAAATGTCGGGTATTTTAAAGAAAGACTTCGGAAATTTTGAGGAAAATTTCAGAAATTTTGAGAAAACAGTCAGAAATTTGAGAAAAAGCCAGATAATTTGAGGAAATATACTAGGAAAACAGGTCAAGGGGAAATTGTTTCCTCTACCCCCACCCTCTTTAGCTATGCCACTGTGAACAAAGTAAGCAATTTTCGAGATTCATAAGACATCCGCAAAACCAGAAAACACCTTGAGTGTTAGTCTCAATTATAGGTCCTACTGCCAGACTGTTGTATATTGGCTTGTATATAAAGGTTTTTGCAGTTAAAAGTGTACTACATGTATAAAACATGTGCGTCTGAAACACTATGAACGTTGTGATTGATACTAGGTAAATATATCCATATATTCCAAAAAGAGGGTTCTAAATATGACAAATAAATAGCAAAGTTTGATTGTCCCAGTAATGAGATAATCTATATTAGCATTAGAAGCATTTTATTGTTTGCCTTGTTGACATAAAGTCAGTTTTGACATTTCTGAAAGGCTGTATGACCGTCGAAATTATCAATTGAAATGATTTCGCATTTATCTGTGTGCATCACTTGTATTGCACTTGAGAACCGTTGATTGATATCGTTTTAGCAGGTTAAGTTTATTTTCATTAGGTTTTGTAAGTGAAAGGTCTAAAAACTCGATGAGTCATGCAAATCAAACTGGAATCGTAAAATAATCTTTTAAATAAATTTAGGAAATTTCTGGCTATCTTCAAAAAATTTCAATAGTTTCGACAGTAGTAGCGACGACACGGTAATTACCCCCACATATAAAAAAGGTCGATTTCACAATTTGTTCCAATGGTGAGGGTTAATATGGAGGGCCCTGGGTTCAAGGGTTACTGTCAAAGGCCGTTAGACAGTGACGCCAACAAGGTCTCGTGATAGCATTGTACTATCATAACCGTGTGACGACCCCGTGTGTGTGTTCACTCGTCGTCGTCGTCGGCGAATTTGTTCAAAATCGAGGGGAGGGGAAGGGTTACGTCCCCAAGTGGCGCCGAAATGTTTGTGTGCGAAAGTTATTTTGTCCAAAATGTTTTTTTGTATAAAATACATTTTTAATTTTTTGATTAGAGGAGGGGGCAAAATGTTTGTATCGTTGGGAAATTATATGCTGTTTTATATCCTAATTGGCGGACCCCTTGACCCATTTGACAAAACTTGGAAAATGGTTTGTGCCCCAATAAAAGGTTTGTGCCCCAATATCGAACCCCCTGGCGGCGCCACTGCAATAGCTATGCCACGGGGAGGACAAATAAACTCGTCCCCCACTTCTCATCCAGATCTCATGATTGATTTTCCAATTCATCTAATTCCGAGGAGAAAATGACGAGAGGTAGGGGAAGGTCCCTCGATGTCCCTCCCAGTTCGTGGTACATAACGCCGCCACTGCCAGCCACACAATAACGCAAAAAGTGCAAGGAGAGAAGCTCAGAGAAATCTCAAGAGAAACCTTTATTTCTGTGAGTCACACTATTTGTGGTGAGAAATATGAGGTGCGCATGCACGTGGAAATGGATGGACAAACCTTAAGAACACTTATCAGCTTAAATGTGTTTTATGACGAAAATATCCATTGATCTCCGAGGAAGAAGGGGGTGGAGGGTACATACGCAAACTTGTCACCTTCAAAAATAATAAGGACTTCTCTGTGCCCGGTCACTCGCCTTCTTTATAGCTACAAGGGAATAGGGATGTTTCAAGTGAGCGGGTGCGTAGGGGCTGCCCTCAAATACTAATGCCGTCCTTTCATGCGGCAATACATGATAGTGATCATTACCTTATGGGTGATATTTGCAAAAATGGGTGAAATTTACATAAAACAAGCCATTTTCGACACCCAAACTCCAAGTTGCAGACCGTGAGTCATCGTCATAATCAGGCCTGAAAGATGTTTGACGATTTACCCAATGAATGACATCGATACCCCCCTCTCGTCACTACCGTGCACATAAGCGCAAAACAAGCCCAACACAAGGAAATAATTTCATCACTCAGATGATTATCGCCATTTATATACAGATCCCCTACCGCCTCGTCCGTGTTGGTGCCACAAGGACAACGGAGGAAGTTGCCCCTATCATGATATTTCTTTGTTCCCAACTACCTCATACATTAAGTGTTCAGATGTAGTGGAGGATCTGTCTCTCTAGCGCCCCCTTCACCCCAACCCGCGGTGGTGCCGCTAACGTTTCTGCTTTTAGGATTCAGCTTTCTATCTGTCTATCTATGCCCATTGGCGGCTGTTAGAGATTTGCATTATCAACATTATTCTGGTGTCATCAGAATTTAAATATCTCAAATAGAATTCCAGATGTCTCAAATAGAATTCCAGAATGTCTCAAATAAAATTCTAAGTATCCAAATAGAATTCCAGATTTCTCAAATAGAATTCAGATGTCTCAAATAGAATTTCTCATTAAGTCCAAATATCTCAAACAGAATTCTGAATGTCTTAAATATTTTTTCAGATGTCTCAATTATAATTCCAGAATGTCAGAAATAGAATTCCAAATATCTGAAATAGAATTCTAGATGTCTCAAATATAATTCCACATGTCTCAAGTAGAATTCCACATGTCTCAAATAGAATTCTAAAATTCCAGATATCTCATAGAATTCCAGATATCTCAAACAGAACTCCAGATGTCTCAAATAGAATTCCAGATATCTGAAAAAAATTTCCTAATGTCTCAAATAGAATTCCAGAATGTTTGAAATATAACTCCCAGTATCTCAAATATATTTCCAGATGTTTCAAATAGAATTCCAGATATCTCAAATAGAATTCCAGATATTCAAATAGAATTCAGTTATCCCAAATCGAGTTCCAGATATCTCAAATAGAATTCCAGATTTTTAAATATGATTCCACTTACCTCAAATTGAATTCCAGATGTCTTAAATTGAATTCTAGTTATCTCAAATTGAATTCCAGATGTCTGAAATAGAACTGAGATGTCTTAAATAAAATTCCAGATATTTCAAATAGAATTTCAGATGTCTCAAATTTTTTTTTTTTTTTATATCAGATTAATTTCCAGATGTCTCAAATTAAATTCAACATGATTCTATCCGAGATTGGAAAATACAAGGAGAGATATCTCGATTTGAGTTTCTGAAATCATGAATTGAACGTACGGTATCTCGAATTCGTGAATAAATGTTAAAACGACTTTCCATCTGTCAGTCTGTCAGTCGTCACAACGAGTCGCCCAGGTCTTTCTTTGCATACCCACATCATGTGGTCCAACACCTTTTCAAAAGTTGCGGTACTAGTGGGCAGTGGCGGCACTAAGGAGGGGGGGGGGGGGATTTCCCACGAGATCGTTTTGCCCCAATTTACCCCACAGAATGACATACATTTCATGATCTGTACTGGAACAAACTGCAAATATCAAATTAGATGATCAAGAGTCCAATAGTTTCGAAATTAAAAGGGTGTACGTCAAGGATGCATCTTTTTATGTCAAGGATGCATCTTTCACCAAAATAGTTCAATTTGTACACAGAAGAGATTTTTAGGAAAGCAAATAAAGAAGCAGGAATTAGCATTGGTGGGAACAACATTTAAAAAAAACAACTTGCGCTATGCAGACGACACCGCCATTGTTGCCAAGTTAAAGCATCGCTACAAAAGATTGTCGAATTAGTAGATAAAGAAAGTAAGATGAGAAGCTTGAAGATGAATGTAAAAAAACAAAAACAATGGCGGTCAGTAGAGCAGTGGTGAAACCGAAGATTAACATTGTGGTAGAGGGAATGTGCTTAAAACATGCAAGACGTTCAAGTACTTAGGTCAATCAATTACAGAGGATGGAACAAACAAACACAGAGATAACAAAAATAATCAAAATAGCCAGGTAAAGATTCATCAAGATGAAAGACATTTTCCTTCTAAATCGAAGCGGCTCACTAGATGCTATGTTTTGTCAACTGTACTATGTTATATTCTGGACTTAAAATCAACATATCATGAAGAAGATTGATGCTTTGAAATGTGGCTTCATAGGAAAATAATTAAAGTCCCATACACAACACATATAAGTAACAAAGATGTTTTAATCAAAGTAAAGGAAACATGCTTAAACCTCAAAACCTGATAGCCCAAAGGAAACTCAAGTATCTTGGACATGCTGTAAGGGGAGACAAACTACAGAAGCTACTCATTACAGGGAAGGTGAATGACAGACGGGCTAGAGGCAGACCACGGAGGACCTGGCTGACTGACATCAACAATTGAACAGGTCTCAAGTCGTGAGTGTGTGAAACATTCAGATGATCGCCTCTACGGATGATCACACATCTTACCTTCGGTAGCTGCGGCCTCCTGGTCCCCCCACCCCCCCTCCAGAAAATTTTGGAAAGTGACATATTTTGTCCGATTCATAGGGTTTTGCCGCCTATGTTTCTCTTTCCCCATAATCAAAATCCTGGGGGCTAGTGAAACTGTATTTTAATGATAAGAGCAATTATATAAACAAAAAAGTAATTATAGTTCATTAGCTATTTTCGTATGATTTGAATGGGAAATTTTACTTTCAACGTTTATCCATTTCTGTCACTTCCAGATAAGAAAAAAAATAACAGTGAAGAGTCTGTCTCTCTAACGCCCCATTTCACCCTAACCCGGTGGTGCTGCTAGCGTTTCTGCTTTTAGGTTTCGGCTTTCTATCCATGCCCAATGGCGGCTGTAAGAGATTTTATTGAAATGTTTTTTTAGGAGAGGGGGATGAATACATTTTTAATGATATATATATATATATATATATATATATATATATATATATATATATATATATATATATATATTATATATATATATATATATATATATATATATATATATATATATATATATATATATATATATATATATATATATATATATATATATATATATATATATATATATATATATATATATATATATATATATATATATATATATATATATATATATATATATATATATATATATATATATATATATATATATATATATATATATATATATATATATATATATATATATATATATATATATATATATATATATATATATATATATATATATATATATATATATATATATATATATATATATATATATATATATATATATATATATATATATATATATATAATATATATATATATATATATATATATATATATATATATATATATATATATATATATATATATATATATATATATATATATATATATATATATATATATATATATATATATATATATATATATATATATATATATATATATATATATATATATGTATATATTTAATCAAATACAAAATCAATGATTAGAAAATCCTCTGACTGTTTGGGAGAAAGTGCATCTCTTGCCCCTACTGCCCTATGCCTATGTCGAGCCGCCCACAGGCCACCCATGCCTATGTCAATTTTGCCATTATATTGGCCCAGCAGTAAAAATTCGTTTAAGATGCCCTGCATTCGACTATTCGGCGTTCATTGTGCAGTATACAAGTTGAACTTGTATGTAAGCCTATGCAATTTCCCAATCAAAGTAAATATTCAATTA